>KK351028.1:1806381-1973595 GCA_000671755.1 Glossina brevipalpis | reverse complement strand
AACAAAAGAATTTTTTTTACTGCGAAATGTCACCTTTCCAACGAGCATAAATCTGAAATTGTTTGATCGATACTATATATATAATATATTATATATGCGAATAAAGGGGAACATTGCATAATTAGCCTCATGGAGGTAATTCGGGACATCGATTCGAAATTTCATTTAATTAATTAATGAAAGAATCTATGTAACTATGTTCAGTAGAGTTTATATTGTCATGTATTGTATTGTTTTGGTATCACGTGTGCTTCATTCTTTCCTAAAATTGTAGCAAATAAATAAATGCTCTTCCGATGAAGAGGAGCAACAATTTGTTTGCAAGCATTTTGAATATGTAAATTCTACACAAGAAGATTAACTCAAAGTAACCAGTGATTCTCTTTTTTTTGTGTTTTTTTTCTTATTTCATAACCAGAGAGGTCATCATAGAACTTTTTGATGATTCCTTTCTACGTTCAAATACAATTTTTAAGAGATCGTGGCGGTAATTTTTCTATTTTTATGCTTCATGCTAATGCAAATGCAAATTGGAAAATGAGACAAAAATTAGTACGAAAATTGGTGTTACTTTTAAGTTATATGGGATGTATGAGTTTTTTTTGAAAATCATGGTTTGAGTCAGTAATGAATCTATGTTAGGCCCCTGATGGTGCCAAAATGGCTTTGAATTTCACAATAACAATTCGTTGTAAGCGATCGCTAATCATATGAGATCACATGTTTTCTTATTATAACTTTTTTAACTTTGTACCTTATATCGTATAACGGAGGAATAGTCCTAATAAAAGTCTGTCTTTGCAGTGTTGTTAAATCAAGAAAACCGCAAAAAAAAAAAGGAGAAATGCTTTATGACTTGTGATTTGGTTAGAATACGGCTGTTGAGTTTGTTTGCTTAGCTCGTGCAAAGTAATCCTATGAAGGGATAAGTGAGTAAAAATCGAAGTAACTAAGGACTACATTCTAGTAATCAGTTAATACGTTCGTTGCACGAAAGTATTTACGATTCAATTTTTTTTTTTTTTTTGTTAATTTACCATTTCTTGAAAATAAAACTTCTGAATTCATTGCCATGAACTGCCATTTTTTTGCTTTTGCCCTTCGTTAGGCTGTTATTCTTGTTAAAGGATTTTGTATTATATTAATTCTAAGTTTAAGAATAGATGTACAAAACTAAATATTAAATTACAGATTTCGTAAAAATACTTCTATTATATAGGTATCTATAGATCAAAACGTTCGCTTTACATGTCATTACAAATGTAGACTAGCCAGCAATGTCGACATGAATATATTCAAAATTTCATTTTGCAATGTATACAAATGTATATTAACGATGAAAATTAAGCAACTGACTCAGCGGAAGTTAAATCAAAGCAGCTGTTAAATTGTTTAGTAGTAATTGTTTCATATTTATACGTCTATAACCACACACGCACACATATATATATTGTATATATATATATGTATATATGTATATATAATTGCACTCGATGCTGTCGGCATCTTTTTTGAAGAAATCAATGTTTGCATATGTAGTGCATAAAAGACTGTTACAGAATTACGGTTCACTATAAACATGCACACATATATGTAAAACGGGACCTTATAAGAGGTTGCAATAAATATACAACAGCATACAGTAAGTGCCCTCTTACAGTAATTTTCAAATGCACACATTACCAATTACTAATCGCTGTGTACAAGAAAACCGAAAGTACAATTTTTTTTGTGCATACACTTACACTTATAAATAAAAGTCTGTATAAGTACGCGAAAAAAAAAAATTTTTTTTTTTTTTAAAACAAATAGTTGCAAAAAAATTAATGCAAATTGGGATTATTCAGTAAAATTATTTGAAAGTTTTCCGTTTGAAAATCGTAAGCTTAAGAAGAAAAAAGAAAAAATACATAACAGCTTTATTGTCTATTCCTCTTACCTCACTCGTTCAAGAAAGAAAAAAAAAGGTCAACCGAAAAATGTACTTGGGATTTAATTCACAGGCGTTTATTTATTTGATTCACAAGCTAGATGAGATTGACTTCTAATTTTATCCAATACCTTTACGCTTTTATACAACGCATACTGAAGTCACTCAATGTTAGGGCTAGTTATTCTAGAAATAGTTATTAAATCGATAAAAGGTTACGAGTGCCACTGGACTTGAAAAATGTTATTAGACGGTTGATGAGTAAAGGCTGTGACGGCTTCAGGAAACAACAAATTAATTGAAAGCGCAAGTAAATAAATTAAAGTCGTTTTAAAACGAATTTGCTACCACCAACTATTTGAATAAATCAAAAAATTTTCTGCACAACTTATGACCGCCAATTATTGAATGTGAGTCACATGCAATTGAACCGTTTAAATAATAATTATTTGTATCAGATTTATAGCATATTTAGAGCAACACTTGATATGTTTTCTGTGCTTAAATTCATTTCAATTATGTTGTTCTTATGGGCTTGTTTGTGTTGACACTCTATGGCTTCCTTTAATCGTAATTTGCTGAGAGTTAAACTAAGAAATTGTGTCTCGATTTAAATATTCGTGGCTTTCTAACACAAACCCACGGACAGACGAAATCGATCCACTATTTTATGCTATGAAAACGTATGTAGATTTAGGTTTGCTGTTTCACATACATATGCCTGGGCGTTGCGAGACTAACATGCCGGCGCCGATACTGGTTAAGAAATCTGAACTCACTCACTCGCCTTTAGAAGAAGTAAAAGAACTACGTTTTTTTTCAACTAAATGGAATAGAAGTTTTTTTTTTATAAGACCCTAATTATTAATATTTATCGCAAATGTCAGACAAATTTGTTTACAATCAACAAGACGACTATCGTAAAATTTTTAATATCATTTCAGTTCTCACAGCTATTTGAAGTCATACGCGCTGTCAATTATATAAAGTTGATCTGTACAAATGGTGTCAAGTTTAATTTTTCTATATATAAAATTTTACGAGTGTCAATATTCATATAACAGACAGCCAGACGAAAGGTCAAACAAATCGATTCTAAATATCACCATATTTACGCTCGTAAACCTCGCAACAAGATATACCACGAATTAATGCATATAATGCATGTATCACTAATTGTGTTCTGAAGCTAACTACAGCTTTAATATACGTCTGCTCTTAAATTTATTATTTATAGATCGGTAACAAGCTTGTTGCTATTTTTTGTTTTAATCAAATTTATAAATGTTTTCGATTCTTTAGTTTTCAGTTTTAAGTTATTTTATTTCGTTTTTCTTATGTAGGACTCTCATCATTATAATTAATAATTAATTAATAATTTAAAAATTTACAAAGTCTTTCGAAAATTTCTTTTCTTTTTTTACATCAAATTCATATAATTTCTTACATAAGCTCTTATGTGAAGCATTTCATGTCTAACGTATTATACGATTACTCTATTAGATGGCTCTTTGATAATCAGATAATGATTAATTTTTCTTATTTTCCTCATATTTTTTGCGTCGCGAGACCCTTTAATAATTTCATTATTGTTTTTCTACTCTTCAATCGTAAGAGTATATATTGATTTTGTGCCAATGAATGCAACATTACAAAGGACTTGATAAAGACACGTTGTTTTTAAAACGACCACCGATGCCGGGGGGGCGGGGAGGTGTATATGCACTTTGTTATTTCGTTTGTAATGCTCAGAAGGAAACTTCGGAGAATCCACAAAGTGTATATATTCTTAATCAGCATAAAATTTAGAATCGATTTGAGCATGTCAGCATATCCAATATGTCCATCTGTCCATCTGTCCGTCTGTGTAATGTCTGTGGTAAGCATTCTTCTAGACTCAAAAATGAAGATATCGGCTTCAAATTTGGTTGAAACATTGGAAGTTCTTTCACATACGTTGCTATTAAAAATGAACTAAATCGATCACAGGCCACGCCTACAGTATAAGCTGAAAGCATGTCTGTTTTCTGGCTGTTCTCTACGGTATTCGATAAAAATAGCAAAAATGTGGCACGTCCACCTATCAAACTTTAATTTTTCCTTTTTTTTTTTAAGATAAATGTGATGGATATAAAAGAGTCGGCTTAGCCCCATATAGTTTTCTACTTGTTTTCTTATATTATTAGTCTACGAGGCATTGATATGTTTTGACGTAAGAACGAGAACTATTTAATCTGGATTCAATCTGATTACATTGCGATATATCGCGCATAGAAAATGTCGTTATAAAAAAAAAATTGCGAAATTTAATATCTCTTAATAAAAATAAATTCGAAAATAGTATTTTGTGCATACTAAATAAATGTGAAAAATTTTGAAACGAATGGAATCATTTTTTGAATCGTATGCCATGTAAATGTTCTTAGAAAATCTAAACTCTTGTATGACAATAAGATGAAATTTTTCTATTTTACAACGAAAACTCATGCAGAGTTGTAATTTTGTTCTATAAATATATTACAAGAGATTTTTGGGAGAGGTTTTGCTCTATTTTTTTGTACTCCCTCTTATGCCCCTCCTAAGCTTTCGTATAGCAATGAATTTTAATATTTTTTTCCCATTTTATCATGAAAACAGATAAAAAAAAACTGCATTAGGCGAGATTGCGCTGAGTATTTATACGTCGACCTTACTCGACTTTTAACATTTTACTTTTGTAAATATCATATACATTGTATGAGTCGGAAATTGTGCGGAGACATAAGGTACGCTTACAGTAATTTAAGAATAAAAGAAAATTAAATAAATTCATAATTTTCGTTCAGTTTCGCATAATCTTCGATGCATTTTTCCGAATTATTACAAAGACATAACCAAATTAATATATTCTCGTCCCCAATTGGTGCATGTAAATAAAAGTTTAATATTAAATTACATTCTATTTTGTATTAAACATCAACAAGCATGTAATACTTATAGACGAATATTTCCTGCAGTACTTTTCCCTTAAGAGTCTTATGTGCTGAAATTTTCAAATGTGAAAACTCCTTTTTTTCTTTCTTGAATCTAATGAAAAAATCTTGTATGAAAATGTTATATGAAATTAAAAGTTTTTTTTTCCTATATGTATTCAAATGTTCCTAAGATATATTTTTGTATCGTATACGAAAAAAAAAACCGATAACATCTAGAATTGCGATAATTATGAAACCAGATCCATGTGCAATCGAATGACCGCTTAAGTATATAAATGTTTGGTTTCAATCTTTTTTGACAGCCTCACTGATTAGAATCAAGGGATTTCAGTGTATATCAGTAAGTTTAACTGCGGACAAATTAAACATAAATGCTGATAATGTAGAGGATTTGAGTGAAAATAATAGAATCGTTTTTAAGAACTGGAGAATATTATACAACTAATGCGTTATTGAAAACAGTATCGTTAGCAAAAATATGTTAAAATATTTCATATTGGACGAGAATATATTTAGCCTGCACACTACGAGATGCAGGGTATATTATAAGTTGTACTTAGATACGCAACACTTAATATGTAACGCTTAGGATGGATTCATTTTTTTTTTATCATTATATTATTAAACAATTCAAAATGGTTTTGCAAATTGGTTTAATTTTGTTTGCCCGTCTGATACATTTCCACGTTCTTTTTCGTTTTTCGTTTTAACTACAGCTTTCAATATTTGAAGCGTGTTTTTTTTGGCTCAACGACGATCCATATTAAAAATGGATTAGACGAATCTCCATATAAGGCATTTTTTTTTGAAAAAGTCCTCAAATTAAAAAAATTTACACATTTTCAAAACTTTCAAAACAAAAGTCGCAGAGTAGTAGCATTTCGTCACAAAAAGTTGATGTGAAAAATTTCAACTGGATGGGCCGATTTTTCAAGTTCCTCTCATGTAATTATTTTTCAGAAAATGAAGACCTTTTATGGTAAAAAAATTTTAGAATTTCAGAATGAAAATTGGTCCATAATGGTAGTTTGACAAGAAGATTAGTTGCATCAAATGTGAATCTAGTGGGTCTATTTTTAAGACCAAACATGATGTAAGAATTCTCTTCAAATTGATACTCCCAAATGCTTTGGACCAAGTTGTTTTATGTTTTGCTCCGTTTCTCGTATACGGGCTCCCATGAAAAGTGCACCTTTATATGATAACAAAATATGATAACTGAAGTAATTTTTTAGGTGAAGTGGTTTACGTTACAATTGGAGTGGTCGGCATTAGCCAACTGTCATGTGTTTAGTTGTTTAGAAGATACTTGAAAGAAAATTCTATTGCGTGTTACTGTTAAGTGAAAAGCACTGTAAAAATGAATTTATTCTATGACGAAAGGATCAAGTTTTTTTACGCTTTTTTTTTTTTTTTTTTTTTTTTGAAGAAAAGTTTTATCGATCACAATCACATTAAACATTGGCATTGGAAATTTGTGCCAGTATACCATACCGTCATTTTTGGGCCAGCAATAGGAGGAAAATGTTTTATTTGTCGACTAATGTGACCATAATCGATCTAACAAAATTGTTTGTTACTACAATTAATTGCTAAGCTGCGCAACCAAGCAGCCGGTTTATAGTGTTATCGTTGTTAGCGTATTAGGGCAACAATCAACTGTACAAGCGTATAAATATATACAATTGTATATCTACATACATTGATAGCTATAATGATGGCATAAGCAGGAACGTAAGCCCAGTAAGGCACCAGCAGCATGCGCGCTATTTAACGTCACTGCCAACAAAAAAACATATCTGTGAGAGTGTTTGTTAACATGCATAAAAATTCGTTTTGGCGGCCAGCAGTGATTGGTACAGTGCAATCAACGGAAAATAAAATAATAATAAGTATTTGTAAATGTATTCGCGCGTTTGACTCGTGACCGAATGCCGCACTAAACGCCAACTGCAGTAGCAACAACAATCGCGTTTACAATGACTTTGGCATCTTAAATGATGTCTTCAGTGTAGCACGCATTTGCCAACATACATAGAATCTTACAGACTCTCATATATACGTACATACATATATACGTGCATACGTACGTTCATTCCTTGATTCGATAAATTCATTGTAAGGGTAATGCGGGCCGCTGCATGTGGCCGTGGCATTTGTGTGATGGAAACTGAACTGATAGTACGAGGCGATGATGTTTGATAGAGATCGCGCTTTCATGATCTCAAATTATACACCACACAGACGTTAAGTGAGAGCGAGAACATAAGAACAATTTAAGCACCTATCGCCTACAGTTTATACATTTCATTTTATGTAGTAAACCGAAAGGTGTATGGCCGCGTGCCGATAGCAAGCCAACTATTGCTTAGCAAAGCAGTCGAATGGCTAGAAAGTTAAGCAAGCAGGCAGGCAGACAGGCAGGCAGGCAGGCAGGCAGGCAGGCAGGCAAACAAAACCTAAACTGCCAATTTATCGACACTTGCAATGCCGGACTTTGCAAAACAATACACTTGAAATAAATAAGAAAAAATACATTAAAACAAAAAAAGAATTGAAATGCGTACAAAGGCATTAGAAGAAATACTTAACTACAAGTTCTACATAACAAAAAAAAAAAAAGAAAAAATGAACACTTTTTTAAAATTAATCTGAAATATTTTAAATATAAAAGTGAGTATAGCCATCGAGTTGTCTTATCAAGAGTCACTTTCTTTAACGTTTTTTTGCAAGTGTACTTTGTACCACCTTCCAAGGCAGCGCATATAAAGTTTTTAAACTACTGGCGATTGATCGATCAATCGCTGGCTTGCTTTATCGCTTACAATATTGAACAGAGTGAATGAACAACGTAAGCATTTTCATTAGCATGAATATCATGCAGTGCCCTTGGCCGTATAATCACTATACAATGAAGGATGCTTCCATCCATCAAATCATCCATCCAGCCGTTGATTCATTCATGCCAAGCACCGTTCGTGATTGTTGAACTTCGTCAGCTTCTGCAGCAGCATTTACGCAAATAGCTGTGATTCTTAAAATTACAGTTTATTTCAGCTCGGTGTGGCGATTCCGTAATAGCCCTAGTTCAACGCCACATTAAACCATTACATAAGATCGTTAAACGGTAGATATTTAAAATCTATTCAGTACAAGCGCAAAAACGGATGAAATGTTTATTTCTTTTAACTTTTCTTTTAATAATGTTTCGCTTCTTTTTTTTTTTTACACTTTTTCCATTTAATTAAAATATTAATATTTTGCAAAAATATAACCTATCGTTCGTTTCCTATTATAAAGAAGAAAATGTAGTGAAAAAAATTATTTACATAAAATTATGTGAACGTCATAAGGTCATAGTCTTCCAAGAGAGATATCAGTTGTTTCACGAAATGTGTGGTAGAAGGTGCCGTTTTGTTGAAAGTCGATTTCAAGCCCAAAAAAAGTTGGTCTGTTGGTCGTTCGGTAATGCAAGAATTCTACGTACCACCGATCGAGTCATAGACATATACGAAAAAATTTGGCCCAATTATGTGCTTTTCATTAATCCCAAAAACCGCACCAAACTGTGGAACTGTTTGTAGTATGGACAGATTGCTCGACTAACTTCTTCTTCCTTTTGTTTCTTTTTAGGTTCTCAGAGCTCCAGATACAATAGCTTGACTTAAAAAGTCATGACTTTGTTCACGCTTTTTTTAGTAACAAATCCGCGAATACAAAAATTCAACAATTTTTTGTCTCAAATTTTCCGTTGTTTTTGTCAAAAGTTAATATTTTTCAGACAAGCAAAAAAAAATTCACTTAAAAAAAACCACCTTTTATTTAGTTCGTTATGAAAAATATTTCAAAAGAATACTTTTCTTAAAGAAAAAAAGGAAAGAAAAAGAAAAAAATTGCGGGAATAGGTAACAAGTAAAATTCCAGTGAGAAAGCCCTGCTTCTAAAGGATAGAAAAAGTTTAATAAAAAAAGTTCTATAGCAGGCAGTAAAAGAAACATCAAACAATACGTCAAAAATTAGAAATTTTTAGTAAATTAGAAATTACGGGCAACCGCAACGAGAATTCACAACCCGAATCTTTGGGATGCCCTAATTAGTACACTACACGGTAGCCACTAGGATAAGAACAATTTGTCTTTTTAAGGTTGCAAAGAAAGAAGAAAAGAAAATGAGAATTTCAAAATTTTGCTAAAGTGATGTCTGATGTGGTTTATGATGAATAGAGTAGAAATTTGTTCGTTTTCTTTCAATTAAAAATAGTGTACAATGCGACTGGATTTTGAATCCAATGTCACCCAATAATGTTGAAATATTGTTTAAGTTTCTCTACTGGTCTTTATATTCTATAGAATATATTCAGACATGTTCATACACACACACACACAAATACGCACCTTGTTTACCTGTTCAGAGAAACAAAAAAGGTTCTCACCATTTACCACCACCATCTCACCATTTATTTCGTTTAAAAAATCGTGATCTGAAATTTTTCACTATTTTTTGTAGCATTATACGAAAGTGTATCGATTTATATCTGGAAACTTCTTAACTTTTATTTGTCAACTGTCATCACATTGTCAGTCACATGTTGACAGTTCAAAAATTATAATAACTTTTTTTAAAAGACGCCTTGTATGGTACTACTACGTACTTAGAAAAATATTTGCATCAAACTCTACGTAAATACTTGACTTATATAAGAATTTTTAATATAAAGTTCTTAGAAAGCTTTTATAGAAATTTTACCATTGAAGATACAATTCTTTAATATCTTTCCCTTGAAAAAGATTTATTTATTTATTATCCATGTGTATGTAAATACATTTACAAATTATGATTTAAAAGGCGGTGGATAACTAGACCATATGCGCTTGTTGATACAATAAAGAAAGTAGAAATAATTAGCAAAATGAACAATTTATAAGCGTGTAAGTTCTGTAAATGAAACGATCGGAAGTGATAAAATTAAGTGCAATCTAGATGTCAAGCTCTTTATGCGATTGGAGAGAGAGACAAATTCTCGGACTCACGTCCCTCCTGGGTGACAACGTCTCCATGCGACTGGAGAGAGAGACAAATTCTTGGATTCACATCCGTACTGGGTGTCAAGGTCTCCATGCGACTGGAGAGAGAGACAAATTCTTGGATTCACGTCCCTCCTGGGTGTCAAGGTCTCCATACGATTTAAGAGAGAGAGAGAGAGAGAGAGAGAGAGAGACGAATTCTCGGATTCATGTCTCTTTTAGATGCAAATATCTCCATGCGAGTGAGGAGAGAGACAAATTCTAGGATTCATGTTCCTCCTTGAATAATTAAGAATAGTCCTAAGAGGTTTATTAATTTTCGAAGAGAGGCATTTGGATAGATTGTGACCAATGGAAAAATGTCATTAAGAACAACATCTGGGAAATTCAGTGCGTTCATAGTAATGTTTTGGTATTAATCTTATTTACTCTAAGGCGGGCTAAAGAAATGCAGTCAGCTCGATAGAGAAGTTTATTGTAATCTGGACTTTCGATGGAAGATTTAATTGACCGCAGAAACACTTCAGAACGATTCCAATGTTCTAATGGACCTATACGACGAAGTAATTATGTTAGGAAATGCAAGCGCGCCTGGCAATCTTGTCCGCCCGCCCGTCCGCTCGTTACCGACAATCTAGATTTGAAAAGCAATCCAAAGTATTTTGATATTTGGTTTGTAAAAGAAAAATGTAATCAAGAATGCCCTTGCGATTGAATCGTATCGTCCTGATGGCACTAAAGTTCTCAGTACATAAAAATTGTACTAAAAATTTTCTGTAAAATCACAGCTCAGAGGTAAATTTCAGATTCGCAATAATACGAAATAATTACAAGGGAAACTATACTCGTAGATGTCAACCAATATTGAGAGATTTTAGCTCTGACCGGAACTAAAATCTTAACCTTTTGTCTTTAATTTGTTCGTGTATCATTGTCCTCTTACTATACTTGTTTATGTTCTTCTATACTTATATATCCTACCGGTTTATCACCATATTTAAATTCGATGATATTTCTGCTTGCAGTTATCTATTAATATAGTTTATGAAGTAATTAAAGTATTCTATATAGTCTAAAATGTATTAAGCTTTGAATAAATTAGAAATATTATGTTTATTTCATTTACTGAATTTGTTCTCCTTTGAAATCAATTTGTACTTCCTTCGCACAGAAACGGTGCCTTAGGTTCAAAAAAAAAGAAAAAAGAAAAAAAATATTTTTAACTTATTGGGCTTAACTTTATAGGTTTAAAAAGAGGGGGAAACCTTATTATTACAAATATCTCACATATGGGTTGCTGTTTCATGCGAGGTAAATGTTAAACTAAGCGTTGGCAATAAGGTAATGACATTAAAAAGAAAAGTAAAGAAAAAATATTTTGAAAACATACGTTTTATATAAATAACTGCAGCCTTAGCTTCTTACGATTATTTGAACGTAATATTTCAACCAGAAATAGCGTCAAACGAGACAATTCGGCGAATGAAATGAAGTTTAGCTGCTTAAGAAGATCCGCTTTTTAAAGAGAGATTCCCTCTTGTTAAGAAAACTATATAAATGTGAATTTTTGCAAATAAATGGCTGACTGGCATTGTTACCCCCTACATTAGTGGTCACAAGTAAAGTGGAAACAAAAAGAATTTTTTTTTTTTTCTTTTGATTTCTTGTAGTCAATCACTTAAGTAGTGAAATTTTTCAGCGAAATACGGAAGATGGACATATAATCATTCGGTAAGTGCTCTTGTAACACTTGGAATTATGGATTACAAGGGTTGCATAAAATATATAACATTTTTGATATCTTCCGTTCTGAATTACGAGTAGATTTAATTAATTATGATCGTTTATTTGTATGTTTTTTGAATTTTTTCAATTCCCAAAATTAAGGGCAATGATTCATATAATCCGCTGATGTAGTGATTGTAATAGTAATGATAATGGTTAATGGTGGGTATTCAAGATTCGCCCCAAGACAAATCTATTTATTATTTTATATACGTCTGGGCGCTTATTTGTATATATGCATTATATGCAAGCACATGTACATATGAAATGTATTTAAATATTTATGGTAACTTTTTTTTAAGTAACCATGAGACCATAACTTCACACAGAAACTCTGATCTTCGTATACACACATATCCGTTGAAATAAGAAGAAGAAAATTCACATATGCGCACCATATGCTGTAAGCCTTGAAAATATCTCAATATCGAATATTCTTAAAAATAACCACAACAAGATTGATTCAGGGGAGATTCTTGATGTCGCTACTATAATGACATTTTTTGGACACTCTTGAAACAAGCAATTTTCCCATTAAAAGTGAAATGTTTATGTCGGTATCTTCTTTACGATCATTTCGACTATTTTGGTAAGTTTGCTTCTGATTCTCTTACATTTTCAATTATGTTCAAGAGTTGTGTTTTCAATTTTTTTTTTTTAAATTCTTATAGTTTGTATCTTCAAACATTGTACATTGAAAAATAATACTCATGTTTAACACACTGGTATCGGCATTAGAATGATGTTAATTTTAAATTAAATAAAACATTTACGGATTGTATTCGGCTTATGCATTTCTTTAGATTGTCATTGGATTTGTATTTCTATCCACTTGAGTTTTTCGACTATTCCTAATGCAGTAAAGAGAGCGTGCGCTTTACAAAAATATTATTAATTTTTTGTGGTTTTCTCCTTTTTGTCTTATTCTCAGATATTATTGCTTGTTACGGAATACATACATGCTGATGAGTATTTTAAGGTCATTCTAACCCTAATTTATGAAATTAATTTGTTATGGTTACGCTACGGGCCCTTATTGCTTTACAGATGTTAAAGATTGTTCTGGAGTTTGTAAAACATACCGTGGTTTTGATTTTATTTATTTATTTATTCAGATCTATGACAGCTTTAAAGCTATAAATTTCAATACGATGCATTAATTCTTTTTAAGTTTCATTTTAATGAGACGTTAATCTCCTTTTTAAGTAAAGTTGTTCGTATTTAAGAGGAAAGAAGAAACTAATTATCCTATATAAGAAGTTTTCAATTCTATGTTGATACGGATAAAATCAAACCATACGAGTTCATCGAATAATTAGTTCCAATGTTTCTTCATTTTGAACGAAGAAACTTTTTTCTTACTTGAAACGGGATAAGTGAACAATTTCGGCTTTGCCAAGCTAATGGTCTCCAAATCGTTATTTATTTTGCATATTTTTTGAATGCTTGTCGATTTTAGTTAAATGAAATGTTTCTAAACAAATCATATATATTTGTAACTTAAAAAAAATACTTAAACTCTCAGTCATGAATGTTATGGGCTATCACCGGATGAGTTAGAAACAAAAACTTCGCATTAATTTAAAAAAGTCCGTTTAATTTTAGTGATGGTTACTCAAGAACACTCTGGATATCTAAAGCTCAATTTAACGAACAGCTTGTTTCAAACGTTCGTCCCAATTATAAAGTAGAAACGACTCTCTTGTAAATAGCTTGACTGTCTCTCTAAATAGCTTGATCGAAGGATCAGTACACGGAAGAAATTAAAACCTTTCACAAGAGATCTCTCGAGATTACTTCAAATTGGCAATACTCTCTGTTGCATACTGACCAAAGTTCGTGATATGAAGAAAGATATGAAACTGTTTGATTATTGGTTTCAACGAGCGAAGGATCATTTTGACGATCAAACCTCTTAGAACTTCTAAAACATTGCCTTTAATACCGCGTCGCTTTAGGCGACTATTAGGGAATTAGTTTTCGCTCAGATTTACTACGTTAACTAATTTTGACGTAATTGAATAATCAGAGGATCATTAAGTCATCTTTAGCTAAAACGCGTTACCTTCAAAATCAAGATAAATTGAGTTCATATTTATCAAACTAATTTTAACAAATGATCTTTAATCACTCAACATGCTGCACAGTTTATGATTATTTTAATAATGGAATGTTTGTGTATGCAATATGTGTACGATACGTGTACGATACGTTCCATTGATTCATTAGAGTAGATCAGGTAAAATAAGACATTATTTTTCATTAAAAATTTGCCTGAGAATATACCGGAAACTATTTAATAAACGCTTACGTATATTTCACCACTTAACTGCGTTGTATATCTATTTTGCATTTTTTTACAAATGAGCTTAAACTGAGGTAATTTCGGACTAAATTTAAAAGATTAAACTTAAGTATATTTTTCAGATCTTTTTATTTAGTTTATTAATTTACTTTGTGATATTTTAAGGTTACATACCCTCATATCCCATAGGTAAGCGTTAACTATACGATATATGAGATAATATACTATCAGTAAAAAGGAAACTTTTTATTTGTTTTCTAAAATTTCTTTTTTTTATTTTATTTTTATTATTATTTTTACTCTCTTAAAATATATTTTTAACATTGGCCTCACAGGGAGCTTGCTTTAAAGCTATGATATCATTCAATTAAAATGATGCAAAGACTTAATATTCGACAGCTCGTTGTCTTAACTGAGGAGTTAGGAAAAATCATGTTCATTCCATAGAGCAAGGTTGATTTTTAAAAAACCTCGACATATGACTCAGATCCATACATAGTAAATTAATCTATAAAATATTCTCAATTCACGCCAATAATCGCTCGCTTATCTTTTTATTTTCCAAATATTGAAATTATTAAAAACTAGAAAAAAAAAACAAAAATTAATTAATCGATTTGATAAAAATATAAAATAATTCTCTCGTTAGTAACTTTTGACGTCTACAGAAACAAATCTCAAGACTTTTCATTGCTAAAGAAAGCAATAAAAAAAATGAAGAATAAAAAAATATGGAACTTTGATAGTCTCAAATAAGAGTACACACACACACACACACAGTACAGTAACGATTTATTGTTATTTTTTCTTTTTGTACGGTTTTTTTTTTATTTTGTACGGTTCACTTCGCTTCTATTGGAAATGAAAAATATGTTCGGCAGATTTTCTAAGAGCTCATAGAATAAAAGCAATGAATTAAAATAATTTTGAAAGTGTATCAAAAATTGTCAATAAATTCGTAAATCATAATTCCAAAACCTTTTTATCGAAATTTTATACTAAAATAATACGAAAAATTCGTTAAAAAAACTTACTGTTTTAATCAAAAAATATTAATATTATCTTGTATTATGAACTGCTTTTATCAAAATGAACAGATAGAAAAGAGAATATTTTGCATAATACGCGCGAAACTAATCTCTAGAATTATGAACAGACCGTTCTTGGTTTTGGCATCATATCATTGAGCTTCCCACTCCTTACAATGCATTAGCGTTTCGAGATTACTTCATTAGAAATCCAAGTCACATCGTTTTACAACCGCTCTATTCGTTTGATTTAACTTCATCTTGATTTCTGATTATTCTCACGATACTCACGATATCATTCTACGGATATCGTTTTGACTCGATTGAAAAGCCAAAGTCAAATCGATAAATGCTTTTGTATTTAAATGAAAGTAAACTCATACATATAAAGCATTAACTGCCAAAGATATTAAGTTGAAATTTGACATTTAGATGTCACTTAATATGACGTCCGTAGAAATAAAACCTATCCCTTCAAATAAGACTGATCAATTTAAATTGAAAATCTTTACAGTAAAAATTACATGAAGACAACTTCTTTCTCTTAGCAAAACTGGTTCTAATTCAAAGCAAAGCTTAAACGCCTTTATTTCAAAAACGAAAGAATCATTTGTCATATAATTCTCCATTTCAGAATATTTAGTATTTATTTAACGAGAAGAAATGTCAAATAGAATAAAAAAAAGAAGGCGATATCGTGTATTCAAAAGAAAAGAGTTATTCTTAAAGAATTGTTTTTATTATTATTTAGACCTAAACGATACAATATTAGGTTTTTAGTTTTAAATAATACCTGATCTCGGATTGAAGCAAGATTCTTTTTTAAATCGTTAAGTAAATTTGAGTAATTTTCATTCTCATTTAATTTCTTCTTTTTTTTTTTTTCTTTTTTTATATGTAGTACAATGTAATGTGAATAAAGTAATAAGCTTCTATATATACCTGAAGGCATGAGCAACTCTAATGAGTGACTATATATATATATAAGCTCATCTATACATAGGTATGAAGGTTATGCAAATGTGTCACGTTAAGATTTATGAGGACGTGTGCCACTGATCAACCAAGTCCGTCAGTCATTCATGTATGTGATGTATGTAAACGATTGGGTCGGTCATTGAAGACAACTTTACCGATCTGATTTGCGCTGCACTTGGGATGGGTCGCGGTCACGTTTAGGTATATGCACATAATTGTGTATCTGTGTGTTGTGTGTGTGTACATTTGTAAATAGGAAGGGTAAATAAAAACAAAAATAAATTAATTTTAATATGTTTATGCCTTCTACGTTCGGCTAAATTGCGTCTACCCACGCCCGCAACTTTAAAAGTTATTCATATCGAGAAGGCAATCACCATACTAAGCAAAACTCATTCGATATTCATTGAGTTAAGCCCTACTTACATGCATACAAATATGTATAAGTAAATAAATAGATATCTGTGGTATGTATAAAGAAACTCGTATACATACATGCATACATACATATATATATATATATATATATAGAAACATATATAAATATATTTATATTTATGACTTACGCATACATTACTTTTTTTTCTAATAATTTTATTGAATATATTTGCAATTTTATTGCAATTTATTGAGATGTTAAAAAACTGGACTAAACATTCGCAAAAGAAACAAAAAAAAAAAACTTCAGCTAGAATCGTATCTTTACGAAGATCGATCGGGATTCTTCTTGGAAAAGTTAACGTATAGTTATTTGCTTCCAGATTTATTATTCAGAAATAGATCCGACTTTCTTTGATTGCCCAAATTGAGTTTAGGCATCTATCTTAACGTTACGAATGAGTGATTGGTAAATGGTGCTTATCTTCAAAACATCGAAAGTTGAGGGTGAATTAATTCAAAATAAAAATAAGAATAACTAATCTCTTTGCGAAAGTAAGAGTTATTCGATTTGGACCGTATTAAAAGAGACCCGAAAAAATTGAAAGGGTAGTAATACTGCAAAAGATATCTATTAACTGAAGGTCCGTTCGTTTCTATCATTTACCTAGAAGATCGAAAATTTCAGAAAATTTCCAAATTACGTTTTAAAGCTAATATCGGTCTGATCTTTTCCTTCAAACTTTATCAGGAATAATACACAGAGTAATTTAAGAACAAGGTATACATACACTTATAGTTAATAGAAATATTTTCGATGGATATGCATAATTCAGCTTAGGTTATATATATAATTTGTTTGCTGGTATTACTTTTTTTTGAGATGAGAAATTTTTGCCGATTTGTAGGAACAAATAACGTAACTGTAGCTAAATTACAAACAAGTTAGTTTTTGTATATGTCCATCTTTTATGCGATCTCAATGATCGGAATGCACAAAACAGTTTGGAAACTTTTCATTACAGAATAGATAGTCGCTAAAAGTTCTATAACTAGAAAAACCAAAAAAATGAAATTGTTTGCTTGATTTTATTATTGAATTATTGCGTCAATGATAAAATGAGAAGACAATAAAAGCATTAATATCAAGGTTTTGCTTAAATTTACTAAAATTTCTAAAGGTTGCCAAAGTAATTTGAGTGATATAAGAGAGACGATAGAGAATCCTTTTAAAAATAAAATGCAAGAAAAGTGAAATGTGTACTCATTTGTTTCCTTACTTGTGTTCATGGAAATTGAAATAAATAAAATTGTTTCACTGATAAATTTTTAAAAAAACTAATGAAAACAATGTTAGAAATATACGAATGTTCATATGTCAAGTCAAGTCAAAAAATATCGGTTTTATTATATACCGAAGCACGAAGAAATATGATGATAAAGCTAAACCAAGCCTTAGGTAAATGTGAACTTTAACTTTCCCACGTTTAAGAAATGTCTGACATATTTTATGTGCATAAATTTGTTTAATAAAGTTTTGTCCAAATTTATTATATACATATGCAATATTATAAGGTTTTATTTAACTTGGCTTTTATTTGTTTCATCTCAGATTAGAAATTGTCAAACGATATTTTCAACTTTTCGATATATATCTACATACATTTAGATCCGTGGGCAATAAAAAAAATTTAAAAAAAAAATGCAGTCAACATTTCTATGGATTGTAAATGGCAGTTTATGTAGCAATCCCCCCCCTTGGTTTGAAGAGTGGAATAAGTCAAGCTAGATGCGTTAATTCTAAAATAAAATATAGCGGACGCTACTTCATAGCGGATACTATGTGTTTTTAAAAATCCGTTTGAAAAAAAGAGAGTTTTGCGCTTAGAAAAAAAGGGCAGAGATTTCTTAAATTAAAAACGAGAAAAACTTTAAGCGGCCCAGACATTTATTAAAGGCACATAAATGTGACTATAAAATAGAAAAGAAATTTTATATATTTCCTTTAGAATAATTTTATTCATGTAATAATTAAGTGCATATACTGAAGAAGAACTTTTAAGTTTTAAGTTAAGTTAAGAAACATCACAATCCTTTTTTTTTTTGGAATATGGACAGGAATCATAGAAATAATGTCATACTATAATATTTAAATCTTTTATTCTTTGCTGCAAGATTTCGTAAGATATCGTTATGCTGGTTAAGCTGTCAGTTAGATGTTTAGTTTAGACTGCCTTTCTTTACAAATTGATATAAAATTCGTTAAACTTTGCAAATTTTTTTCTTTCTTTTCAGATCTATAAAATAGCGGCCATGTCATGTGTGTGTATATGTGTATATGTGTGTGTTTATTTGGTGCCTACAGAAAAGTATAAATAAAAACAAAAAAGTTTTCTTTTTGTTGTAAATGCCACATATTTCATAAAATGTAAATCATATTTTCGAACGCATAGAGCATTATATGAATGAACAAAAACAATTGTGTGATTTTCTAGGGCAAGCGATAAATGCAAAAAGTATTACTAGATAGCCTAAAATTTTGTTATTAATCTTTTGTAATGATCAGTATCTAAAATAAAAAAACACAGATTATGTATCAAGATTTCCAATAACAAACGAGCACAGACGCACTATCTTAAATAAACCTTTGCATATATAGATATACATACATACATACATACATATATATATATATATATATATTATATAAACGTAGAACAACATCATTACCAACGTCAACAATAAGTCTCCAACGCCATTACAATCGTTGTGATCATCGCATAAATAGTTGTACTTATTGGAGACGTAAGACGACCGCGACCAAAACTGTCCGTCTTTTGTGTTGGCTTTATTGTATGTATGTATAGTAAGTAAACTTAACTGTGTGCCCATGTTTATATATGTAGTGTGTTTATTGATGAATTATGAAATGTGACACACCTTGAGGCAAACTAACAAACAGCAACAACACCAACAACTTAAGATAAAATAGCAAAAGACAACGCAATGAAATCGGTATCTAAAGGTGCGTCTCTTCTCTAATTTTATACAATAACAGTTTTATTGAGTATTAAACGTCGATGTAAGCATATATGAATACCTCAATGAAGTTGTACAGACGTACTTAACCTCTCAAATGTACTCGCAAGTCTACGATATTTATGTAAATGTTAATAGAAATACATTATACTTAATGATCGGAAATATAAAAATTAAATCATTGTGAAAAAAATACAATCGACAAATTATCACGATAATGGCATTCGATCAACTACAGTAAATAGTTATTATGTGAAACTATGTGATTAATGAACAAACAAAAGTATGCCATGAATCCATGTTATCCTTCGTGTTTTCTCTTCGATATACTTTCAGGATTATTTTCCTCCAAACAAAGTGTGTTTAATCTTTAAAATCAAGTCAAAATTTCTTTATAAAAGAAATTTAATGTTTACTATATCAGTTCAATCAATCACGTACATGTCCGCCATATACACTTAACGCCTTTCTTTCCTGATTGAAGGTAATTTGGAAGAAAAAAAAAGCTTTAAAAATTACATTTGTTTTTATCGTACCTGTTTTTATATTGCAGACCTTAGCAAATATTCATTATACGCTTCAAGTTCATACCTCGTATAAGTGGCGCTTGTGTACCTATATTGTAAATGTGAGTTCTACGGCGATAAAAGCGGTATGTATGTATGTTTTAATCTTCTGTCTGAACTTCCGGGGCTTTGAACAATCCAGACAACAAAACAAACGGTCGATTGGGTAACAAATCGTTAGCGAATCTTAGAAAAATCAAAAGTACGTACAGGCTGGAGACTATTTAGTTCATTAGAGTTTAGTATTCTTGATGTTTCTCGGCAGATTATCTAAGCTTTTCATCATTTGAATTTAAAATTTGCGATGAAAGGAAGGAAAGCTTCCTTTTTAAATTGACAATAACGATAATTGTGGGATTTCACAATTTGCCAAATTTAGCTTCTAAGAGCCACAGGTGATATTGTGTCGAAAGAACTCATGATTTTTTGATGCTATCCAAGAATCGAACCATTTTTGAACTTCCCCAACTTTGTGAAACCGTGTGCCAGCTAAGGCATTCTGCATCGATCTGAACAAATGATAATCAGAAGGCGCTACGTCTTCAATAGCGTATCTGTAACAATTCCTGCAACGTCTGGCCGAGCGTTGCCATACAATAGGATGACTTTGCGTATGTTAACCGCTATTGCTGTTTTTTTTTCTTTCTGCAACAATACATCGTTCAATTTGTTAAATTGACATCGGTAAAGATCTGCAGTCACAGTTTCATTTGGTTTTAACAGCCCGTAATATACTACATCTTACCGATGCCACCAACGCAATATTGAGCGTTCTATGATTACCGTCTGCATACACTGTGCACACTCAATAATACCAAATTGAAAATTGTTAGGCGCGTCTACCACATCTTTGGGAGGAAAACGATGCTCTATGTATTAAAAAGTATAAAAGTCAAAGCGGATAATAGCGTGCACTATCTAAAACATGTGATTCTGACATCTGTATATATCCAATATTTGTTTATTAATAATGCGTTAGAGTTCCGACCGTATTACTTTTGCGAAACAGTATTACTCAAGTGAGTCTTGAGTCCTGTTGCCAGTTTTGCAGCGATTGTTTTATGTTGTCTGCCCACAATAATTTTTAATGTTCTTGATCTCTACCAATGACATTTTGCCATTTCTTATGCATGCTGTCGCTCATGAAACGTTAGACAATTCAGGCGTTTTCGTCCCAGAAACTCCCATTAGTCGAGCACTAACGATTTGCTCTCTTTTGTACCCTAACAAGTCATACATTTCATCCATCTTAGAACAAAGCGTATAATATACTGACAAACAATTGACAAAGCTTTGCACGTAAACGGAAGCTACGTTGCCAACATTTAACAAGATGGCACTATACTGTTCATATTATTTTGTCCACGTATGTACGTATCCTCGGAATAGCAGACTTTTCGGATCTACAAACCAATAAAAAGATGAAGTACTACTCACTTTTGTTATATGTTTGTATGCGTCACTTGGTCGATCGAAACTATTTTTTATTAGTCTTCTAGCAAACTTTTCCGATTACTTGTGCCAAGTCTTTGACAGTAACCGGCGGTAGATTATACTTAGATGAGAGATTATGTCTTATTGTGAGAAGGTTTCAAACCGCATTACATCTACTTTTATACTCGATGTTGTTTCTGAATTTATGTCCTAAAAGCAATATTTCCTTATCTTACCTTTCATACTTCGCGATCTGTTAGCTTCATGTAATGAATTTCATAGCAGTAATGAAATTCAATGATATGAAATTTACGAAGGAAACTTTCTGAACGAAACTTATGTATTTAGACCAGCTTCATAAGTTTCAGACCAATAAGTACAACTACAAGTAAGTGAAGTGTTTCTTTCGAATTCCAAAAAAAGTTTTGTTCGAAAAAAAAAAAAAAAATTTGAATCACCAATCCATTGCAAGCATATCTCTAATAAAATAAAGCAAATATTTAAGACCGATTATCGCCGACAAATATTTTGTTACTTAACTTTCTCACAATTGCTCATCTGCCAGATGTTTCGAATGAATTGGACTTGAAACAATAACAAAATGTATGAAAGTCATCGTTTACAACAAAAGAATATCTAAAAGTCTCACATGACCACTGCAAATATCAATAGATTTTGTCCTTTTTCGTATATCTGTAAAATCATGCATATTCCCATAGGAACGGCACTATGTTAAATTAAATTCTTTACTAAATTAGAGTTTCTCGTAATGTTACTTCGACAGCGATCAATGCGTGTAATCGGACATCATTTGCTGATTAATGTATTAAATGAGTTTGCATTTTATTTCGTATGATTTTCATTTTCACAACAGATCACCGTTCCTTTTTTTTTTTTTTTGTATGAATAGAAATGTGAACAGAATAGAATTAAACATATAAAACTCGTCTCAATAGTTTTAAGAAAATTTGCAGCTAACATTTTCGACGCATTGAAATCTTGATGAATGAGTTCAAATGAAAATACGATATAATTGATGAAACGAACATTTGTCGACTTAATCTTAAAATACAGGAATACAAGCGACAAAAGTTATTCATATTTTAATTAGCAAAACACATGCATATAGGATTTTATATCATATATATCATATATATCATATTTATATCATATATATCATATTTATATCATATATATCATATTTATATCATATATATCATATAAAAGTGTCGACCTTTATATTTAATTTTTGATGCTCTAAACCTATGCCTTAACTACTTCAGAAAAGTTTATTTTATAAAGAAAGCGAGAAGATATAAAAACATTCATACCACATTCCAATTCGACTGATTTGTCATATATCGGAACACGATTAACAAAAAATGTTTACATTAACTTATCGTTAATATTCCACTTGATTCGCTAGAGAATACTCTTTCAAAGATATTGTAATTAATTCGAATGCAAGAATGGAAATTGTTGGAGATATTTTTTATTCGTCATCATTCTCCATATACTGGAAAGCGATTGTTTTGCTGCAGCTGTCGAAAAGAGATACGAACATTTTCCACTTTAGATGACGCGAAATAAAAGAATATCCGACACGATAATGTGTGCGTGTAAATCTATAGCCGAATTCATGATCAACTCCAATAACTCCATTCTGAATGTTTAATTTCTTGGCAGAATCATTGAAAACGTTCAAATCGTGCTCAGCCTATAAACATACACAATGGTCATCTGAATGAAGCTATAACAACATATTTTTGGTTAGAAATATTTTTAAACGAACATAAATACTTTCTAAAAATGTCTCGTTAGTGTATTGGAGAAATTAGAAATTAACAGCTAAGACACTAGACTATAATTTTCTAGTAGAGATTCATTTGGATTAGAGAGGCTTTTCATCGAAAAATTGTTTTTTCATACATTTCTTTTCAAAGCATCTATATGGCAAATAAAAAAAAAAATGTTTTCTTCTCTTTGAAAACATTTAGAATAAGCTTGACAATAATTAAACTCGAGAAACGAAATTGACCAGACTTGATTGCATTCAATTCCTTCTCTTAAAAGTTCTTTTCGAATTATCTATAATTTTGTCATCTTTACATCAAAATCATTAAACTGAAAACATGAGCATTAATATAATGAAATCACCAGTAATCATATCCTGAATACTAATGGGAGTGTAATCGTAATTTGTTGATAAATTCGCAATACTATGTATCGAATTAGTATTAAAAAAACAAAATAATCTTGCAGGCGTGGTTTATGTTTTTGTACTTTATTAACATTTTGCTTTTCATGTCATCTCTAATAAACATTAATTTTTTAGATCAGCATAGGGAATGTTTGAGAAATATCAGATAAGCAAACCAAAGACTCTTTATCTTATTTTATTTATTTATTTCTTCTTATGCTGAAGAAAATATACGGAATATTGGAATGCAATGAACAATTGTTTGACTATTTGTATGCACGTCTATCTGTAACAAAATTTTAAAAATTATTGAAAATTCGAGCATCGGAATATTTTAGAATTTCTAAATTATCCTTTTTTTCTATTTTGATGGTATATAGGTTTCTGATAGTTGATGGTTTCTGACACACATTTTATTTTTATTTATATTCCAAAGACCATTTTGATAAACCATATTATCGTTCTTTAATCACAATAGTTAATAACTGCCGCTGTTGAAATCCCTCTTCTCATATACGAAAGAATATCATTGTAATTTTTTTCAAATTTCTATCCAAGCACTGTAGGATCATCTACAGATTAACATCCATAGGAATCTTTTATCTTTGCACCTTATATAGCTCACGACTAATGAGAAAAAAATTAAAGAAATGGTCAAAGGTCGTCAAATATAAAAAAAAAACGCAGCTGATCAAAAGTAATTTTTTGAAAAAAAAAAAAAAATTATTTATCTGTTTTAAGTATCAAGGTAAAGAGTGAAATGAAAAATATTTAATTCGATCAAGAAAAAGTCTATCACTTATTTCTTAAGGTTAACCGAGTTCTTAGAACGAAGAAGAATTCATTTCTATTACAGATTTGAGAAAATACCATTGAAAAGTTCTTCATTCCTTAGTATTGGGGCAAGAAAACTAAGTAAAATATTTGAAGTAACTTTTCAATATTAAACAATCCAATCTAACCTCACCTTAATCGTTTTCATAGAAACATCTTTCTCGTATGTGGGAGGCAGATAGTTGGATAAAAATCTACTCTAAGATGTACAATAGTACAATGATGTTTGTCTATATATATAGGAAGTTATAGAATCTTTTTAAACTAGATTGTTTTACTTAGATCTTGTGTTTATTGTCAAGTTTTAAGATTAAGATGCGTATCCAACAATTAGCATAACAGTGCTTTTTAATGATTTCACCAGTACCCTGATTGCTATAGTTAAACTCTTTTTAATTGCCGTCATCGTAAAATTCCGCAATGTAACAACGGTTAGGTACGCTTTTCTTACAGTTTATACTTAACTTTATTTAGAGTTTCATTTTAGTTTTTTACTTGGACTTTAATTTCATTTCAGTAGCTACCATAAAAAAGAAAGAAAGAAAGAAAAAATTAAATAAATGAATAAACGCATGACATGCGCATTCGCATGCTTTCGGGCCCATCTTTATCTTTATTTATAATATTTCTCCGCGAGTGGTTTCGCAAAAAGCGATTTTCCCAGATAATGATCGGTATATAGATGTAACTATGCATGTATATATATGTGTATGTGTGTGTGTGTGTGTATGTATGTAAAGGTAACAATAAGTTTCTGTAACATTCATCAGTACAATCGTCTTCTTTAGTGTGATTTTGTGGGTAGTAAGCGTGGAAACAGTTTGAAAACAACATGCGACATTTACAGCAGCATCGAGCCGTTGAGTCCATGTGTGGGAAGCACAAAGCGTTACATTTTAGCCGTTTTCTGACATCTCTAATACACGACACAGTGGCGACAATTTGGTTAGAAATAAATCACGAACATTAACATGATGTGTGTGCTCTACAGTTTTCTAAGATAAAATAATAGAAAAAGCAAACCAATGCACACTAACTGCACATCTTGCTATCGCTTCTTCTCGCTTCTCCTTACTTACTATACGTCAGTTATGATTATTTTCTTATACGTGTCTTTCATGTACTTTATTGCACATATCACACCAATAAGGTTTTCTTAGCTACCGGAAGTTTACCGCTACCTTCCTCATTTACGAAAGGTCCGAAATTTATGTTTGGTGGCATTGTCATCGTCATTGTCAAAGCACAATCATCACCTCGAGCATTCGCGTTGGTGTTATCGAAATAATAAATAAATGAAGGAGAAGAGAAAAAAAAAAATGATTTACTTTCGACTTTTGCCGAAATCACGAATCCATCCAACGTTATCTTCCTGCACGATCATCGAGTAAGCCAGCCAGCCAGCCAGCCAGCCAGACAGACAGCCTGCCAGCCAGACAGACAGCCAGCCAGCCACCCAGCCAACCAGCCAACCAGCCACCCAGCCAACCAACCAACCATTCAGTCATCTAGCCAGCCAGTCAAGCAGCCAGTCAACCAACCAACCAGTCAACCAGCCAGTCAACCAGCCAGTCAGCCAGTCAGCTTAACCGCATAGGAGACATCGGTTTAACAGCCAATGAAGTGCAACAACAGTTATCCATTATTCATCCGTCGTTAATATGAACAAATTTAACAACATCTTGATGTTGACAATGGCAAAAGCTGAACGAACAATAATTTCGGTTTTGTTTGTTTCTCTTTAGTATTTGTTTTTGTTAAGTTTTTCATTTACCGCACAATTCAAGTCAACCAACAACCAATTTGAATTTGCTGAGGTGACATCTCCGCACATAATTGGAACATATTTCACTTTCACGCGCGAGCATTCAAACACTTTTTGACAATAATTGTTGTTTTTCATTCGTTTTGCTAAAATAAGCCACGGATCGCTCTGCAAAAAAAAAAAAAACTGATATGATGAAGAGACGAAAATATCAACCAATGTATCTGTGTACGAGGATGTACGTACACATCGTGTGGGTATTTTTTATAAGTTAGTTGATCGTGATATATTTCAGCTTTTGTTACTTTAAAGCTTTATTTTAATTTTTTTTTATTTTTGTTTTTTTTTTTTTTCATAATATTTCCAAGAGTACAATTTGACGACAATAAAGTTATTTGAGGGCATAACCGAATAATTGGCTGACACTGTTGTCAAGTTTATTTGATTGAAAACTAAAATCATTTAAAAAAAAAAAAACAAAGCAAAAATATCTGACTGCATCGATCATAGCAATATCTGAACATACACACACACAAACGGGCGAACGCGCATACAAGTATGTATATTGAGTGGCTTGCTTGAAAAGTTCTTTACGCAAACGCATATCGACTTAGCAGACAATACCATGCAAATCAGTTGTTCAAAAATATGCAGGGACTGGAATAATTTGTAAAATATTTTTTATATATTTACGGTCTAACATGCCTAATAGGGTAGTACTTTTGTACTTGTTGCTAGGTTTCACAAAAGCTTTTCCAAACATTCCAAACAAATGTCGAGAGATTACTTATGTTGTCAAACAAGAGGTGCCGTTGGAATTGTCGTTGGAATTGTTACTTCTGTTCTCAAGCGTAACAATCAATATCAGATAAGCAGCGCATCGCCAATAGACAAAACTCTGATTATCAGTGTAAAAGCAAATAGGGGCAGATCTCATTACACGAGACTGTCATTGTTTTCGGGGCTCTTGTTTCATAAGTAGCTGGAGTGATTTTTTGCACTCAGCATACAGAGTAAATAAATTCAATACTTTTTTTTTTTTTTTTTTGTATCAATAAATAATAAAAGAAACGATTTCTTATAGACTCACTTTAACATCATCAAGTTAACACGCTAAACGGTCAGTACCTTAACGATTTTTGTTGAGAAATTTGAAAATTTACATATTTTTCTCATGTTATGACATTTTCCTAATAAAGAGTAATAAGAGAAGTTCTCGTAAAATTGCTCCAATTTAATCCATTTTGAATAGAGTTCGTTCTTGAGTGAAAAGAGGCCAGCATGTCAAATTTGATTAAATCACGAAAATTGCGAACTGTTGGCTGAGAGATAGACAAATACACAAGCGTAGATTCATTCTCTAAATCAATCAGGGCCTATCTCATGTCTTTCTAAGTGTTATGTAGCCTCACAAATTTAATAAACCCTTAGCACAAAAGGTGCGGGATATATTAGAGGAAGCAATATAAAAGAATAATAATAACTTGATGTGGATCGCATGTCACGTACTACTAAATTTAAAAGGCAATGGTAAACCACCTTAGTTAGTTGAATATAGTCCATATTAGAATTGAGTTTAATAAATTTGGAGAACCAGAAGAACTGCTAGTAAAGATGCAATTTGTGGTTAATACAATTCTTCATAGGAGTTCAACCATTTATTCCCATTCAAGATCTAGTCAAACAAATTAATTCAGAAATTGTAAAAATTTTTGTTTTCTAAATATATTTAGTCAGCCACTCAAGGAATGCTCCCTATACGAGGACGAACGGTGGTGTCCAGAACGCATATTAGATAGTAGGGGAGAAAAAAAAAGGGAAAAAATATAGAATAAAAACTAAATTTTGCTTACAGGTATCGACTTCAAAAAGAAGAAGGAAGTAAGAACTAGTTTTGCGGCACACATAACCAGAATGAAGAATAGATTGTTTTTAATCAATTTATTGCACGTATATTATTACGTGTTAGAAATTACGATTTTTGATGAAGAAAATATTAAAACTTGGATTTCATTTTAAGCCCATTACTGCTCTCAAAGCGCTTATTATTTATTTATTATTATTAAGCACATCACTCAATAAATTCCTAGGATCACTAAGTTTTTTCTGGACATTTTGCCATTGATGTGATCGATGAATAGTCTTGGTTTTATATGCTCCTGTATACTACTGTTACATACTGCTATTTACTGTTATGCACTATTGATCCTTTATCCCTTTTCAAAATAGTCGAACATTATACCATGCTTATCCCAAAATAAGAACACCTATAACCTCTTCTTGTTAAATAGGACGTAAGTGACTTTTCACGTAGCAAGTATTGTACTCAAATTTACAATCTATTGAATTTATTATATCGAGAACGGTCAACTGAAGTTTGCCACTTTTCTTCTTAAACAACCATTAACTTGATAACCAATTCAATGTTATTTATTACGTTTGGACGTAAGTGTAGATGTTATGTATACAAAAATTTCTGTCCGCCTAAGAATAGCTAATTGACCGTGACAAAATTGATGTCAATTATTGATATACGGTTGAATATATTTCTACACTTAGTTACATTTGTTGATCCATACACGGCATGTGGGTGCTGCAAATGTACGCTTTTCTTAAGTATATCATAAGAAATTTTAATTTTGATTCGAGTCGATATATTAATACTCTTCTTATGGCAGCGTGATGATGTGAAATTTTTAGACAATTAAGTCTTCTTTCTGCTTTATATATTTCATAAACAAATATAAACAAATTTAATAAAATACGTTTACTTTTTATGTTATTTTCGATAGAGTTTCAAAATAATGATAAGCCGCGAGGCGTTATCTCACCTCAGATGATCAGAAATCAAAAAGTCATTTATCAGAAACGCTATTAAGCAAAAACACTACTACTTGGATTTATAAAAGATATGTTTCTGATGTTATTATAGTAGAAGTAGAGAATGTGATCATATCTTTCGATTATATATTTTTTTTTCTTTTAAAATCTTTGCTTAATCATTGACATTATTAATCAAGTGTCCATTATATTGAAATATCATTACAGATGCAATGAAAAACTTAATATAACTTAAGGGTTTACGTATGCAATAAACCGAATGAATTCATGAAAGCATAGACCCATGCATACAGTGTGTAATTTTATTGTTGATAAACATCATAAAATGAAATCATTGTCCGCAACGAAGACGAAAGCTGAACAATTGCTACAACAATAATAATGACGCGTGCTTACAATCGAATGTCAACCAGCATATCATTTTGAGGTGCTTTACTATACTTACTAGATGTTGCGTTTCCATTGCACTACAATACACTACACTATGGACAATTGCCAGCCTGTCTGTCTGTCTGTCAGTCTGACTGCATTTACTGTTGTTCATGCAAAGTCACAGTAGCTGAGTTAACTGGGCTGAAGACAACAATAAAGAAAATAATGTACAAGAGTGAGTATAAGCAATAAAATGTCTTGCATGTAAGTAAGTAAGTGAACATTTATAGAAGGACACATACACATGTATGTATATGTGTATGTATGTCTTTATTTATATATATATATATATATATATTTCTCATCGGAATCTGCCTAATACTATTGTGCTTTTACATGCGTTTAATTTTTTATTTTATAAAATAGAGAAAACCGTATTAAAAAGAAAAAGAAATAAAAACATAACACATAACACAACATAAGACATAAGACATAAGACATAAGACATACAATAACAACAATAACATGTATGTGCTCTCTCAGCATGTTAACGATTGACTTCTTTAATGTCAAACACTTATGTCGATTCGGTCTGAATAACCATAATTTTCTTAGTGGTTGATTATTGTTGAGCCCATTTCACGCATTAAAAGAAGTGCCGAGAGCTTTTCCTATATACTCACCTAGCGCCACTGACCGTAACACCGACTTTAAGCGCAGATAAACGCATAGAAACAATTAAGAAAATAACGAATACATCATATAATGAAAAGTAGTAACAATTCACGTAGCATTTAAACATTAAAATCGCATCGAGCATCAAGTAGAAGGCATTGAGCAACGGACAAAATTGTTTGTTTGGCCACAAATTCTATTAATTCTATACTTGGACTGTTATTGTCCTATTTGCTAAGTTTAAGTTGATTATTGACACATTACGGTCTCTCTACTGCCAATGCAAGCATAACAACCCACATTTCCTATATTAAAAAAAAAAAAAAAAAAAAAAAATGAAACAAACGCTAAAATCCTTTAGTTATCCCGTTCGCCCGTCGTTAAAACGTTGTTCCACATCTAAGCATTCATAGCGCAGTACATTACGTGTAAATCAATTTGTTTGATGAATGAGTCATAATTAGAGATGGTTACACGGCACACAATATTTCTTCATTATCTAACGCAGCAGCGATTTTAGAATTTACGACTTGAAATAATGTGGAATTAGCAAAATTTCGTGGGATGCTTTCTCAAGTGCATGCATATAGATGTGTGCACGTACAATACACATAGTGTATAAGCGCGCTATTCACTTGGTAAACTAACAGGTTGAATTCGTGAATCATTATTGTGTGTATAATCACTTGTATAGCTTACGAGCGAGCATAGGTACGAAATATTTATGTTGATGCACACGCATTCAATCCTAAATAACATATGCATGCCATGCACATACGCTTCAAAGCATTGGATAGAGAGGTATGAATATGTGTACCTGTTAGATTTGTTCAATTTATGTCAGCCGGCACATCACGATACCGTTTGGACGCATTACAATCGCCCAACAGGCAGAGGTTTTAATACACTGAGAAAAACAAACCATAACTGATTCTCTATTCCATAAAGGGAGGAGGAGGAGGAGGAGGAAGGACGTGACCGATGTCTTTGATCTGTTTTCCATGAAAACCTGCGTTCAGAAATTTCCGCTGGACATGCTAAATTTCAAGCCGATATTTGCATTTTTACGGCCACGAATATATTTACTACATACAATGCACGGACGTACAGACGGATGTGCTTATATCGCTTCTAAGTTTGATACTGATAATGATGCTGATAAAGATTTGTGGCATCTATGAAATTTGCTTCTCGGCATTGCGAACAAAATGACAAAATGAATGTACCCCTTCGGTCGTGGTGTATTAAATAAAAATCAAAAAGCTTTGCAATGATTATGACCGATAAATTTTATTTAAAAAGTGCTTTCGATTATACGTAATTCTTATATTTGCTTGTAACATTTTTACTATAATATGTTTATCGAACCTAATTCGTTTTAAAGTATAAATGATTTTTAGTATATTTCTTTAAAGAATTTTTCATTAACAACAACATAAAGGCATTAAATGCAACAATAATAATGAAAAATTCATTCAGTCATAATTCTCTTTCTGCTCTTGGCTGCTTGAGCACCAAAGCAAAGAAAAGTTAAGTAAACTTTTTAAAGTGAATCAATTTTTTAACGTGTACTCTCACGTACATTTGAATGAACTCTTCGAGATCACTATGATGATGATGATGATGCTGTTCAACCGGCAATATATGAATGACTGAGTTGTAAATCACAAGACGTGCATATGTGCGTTTTATATAACTTGGAAAAAATTAAAAATAAAAATAAAAATAAAAAATAAAAGCCATAAAGCAATTGGCTATTTTTCAATGTTTTATTTTTTGATCTATGGCGCTCCTAATTTTCCTGAAAATTTTACGCTTTTCTCCTAATTTTTATTTTAATATCATTTAGAAAAACATCGTAAAAACAATTACTTTTTAACGATTAAAATCGATAACAAAAAAGAGAAAAAATCAAAAAAAAAAAAAAAGAAGTATATTTCGTTAACATAAATTTCCACACACACAATATTTCCAGGAATTTCTGACAAAACGAAAATATTTTCATTTGTAACATTTAAAGTTTGCAAAGAGTTGACTCGCTGTTTGATACTCTGACCATTTTAAACAGAGCTATCACACGATTTCAGACACGGTTTAAAAAATATTAAAAGAAAAAAACAAAAAAAAAAACAAAAAAGGCAGGTAAAGCATAAAAAGCTTCACAGCATTCGGATGCACTTTCCTCTGTACGATGCCCAGTTAGTTTTAAACTAATATTACATTAATACGTACAAGTAAAGTGATGGTCACCCGAGGTCACCTACAAATCACGAAATAAATGTTGCATTATTTGAAAATTGTGTCGATGATGCTCTTAACTCGAGTGCAAATAGAAATAACAATGAAATTATATTTGGTTTAAACCGAATCATTTAATACCCGACTCTCGTTTATTTATTTTTATTTTTATTTATTTTTCCTTTGCTTCTCTATTAGTAAATAAGACAACAACAACAACAAAGATGGATAATAGAAAAATATATTTCAAGATTAGGTCAATTTTGCAACGCAAATGCTTGGTTCCTTTCTAACCATAACAAGTTACATGAGCGTAACTATTCTCTGATATACCTATAACATAGTATATATGGTATGCGGATGCGCGATCATCTTCACGACATTTCAGAACTACGCCATGATACAAGATAGTGTACATATCCACTAAATTATATTAATTATTGCAAAAAGTATTAAACCTTACTCGATTCATCTTCACTTCAGGCTGAACAGTAATTTTATGGCTCATTTTTAAAATCAATAGATGAATAAAAATTAAAATTAAAAATTAACTAAAAGGTAAAGCAAAAATTTTAATTTAAATTTCTATACTCCGCGTTATAAACTATTGAAGATATTAGGCTATAAAATTGATTGAAATTTACCTGAAGCCACACTATATTTCGGCAAAAGGTACAGATAAAGCCCTCAAGCAGCCTCGTATCGCTAAGTAATATTAAATGACTTGGAGTAAACTGCAAGACTTGAAAAATTTCGTTTATAATTGTCTTATGATCTGAATTTTAATTTATTTGACAAGGTTTACTTACTAAAACCTACGAAAGTTGATCGTCTGATAATTGAATAGTGAAAACGCGATCCGAAAAATTTCGTTAAAAAAGCGAAAAGAAGCTCCATCAAAGCACGCATTACCGCTCAGTTATTGTTATATTGTATTCTTTTTTTTTTTATGTTTAGTAGAATTGTAAAATATATCATGTCGGACCAATTGTTGTTAAAGTTAGATAACATGATAGCTTATCGACGACTATAACAATTGCATCTGGTAATTAAAAAGTAAAGCGAGTATCGTAACTCTCCATCGAATATGGAAATCTTTGAAAATATATCGAATATTACCCGTGCTTTTCGATAAGATTTCTTTACTCTATAACTCGGATCTGGTATCATTTGTCGATTTGTATCAAAATTCTTAGATCATTAGAAATTTTTTTTTTTTTTTTGACGGGATTATGGCGTTGACCAAAAAATGGTAAGAATTGATAAAGATTGAAGGAACTTGACTAAGAAATTTTTATATATTCATCGTGTAGAGAGAACTTATCATCACTACGATACCCAGAGATGTTTTAAGATCACAGTACCGGTGGTAGACCATAATCTTATGACCGCAACTAGAATGAGTGCTTGTTTGTTAAATCGCAAACTCTTCACTTCTTTCTAACCATCAGTGTGCTTACACACGCATAAAAGATATCCCGTTAGTGACGGGTCGTCTAAAGAAGATAAAGACGGCACTTTTAAAAGGTATCTGCAAAAATCATTTACGACGAATTTTTCTTGTTAAAAGATTAAAGTTTTAATAGAAAAATGCTAGAACATCAGCGAAAAGAACACAGCGAAGCTGTACGTAGTTTCATAAAAGATTTTCCAAATTCCAGATCTCTTACATCGACAAGAGTTTTTTGATAACCTAATCTGCAAAGATAACATAAAGAAGGCGATGAATGCTCCACATTATGTTTTAAAATCCGCCCATGAAATGTTAACAGCAATGAAATGGGTTATGATACCTCCCCACAGCTATATTTACATTCATACATTTCTCCTGCATTAACTGTTGTTGTAACCGATAATTTATTATCTGCTTGAGGTGCGTTATTTATTCTTAAGACGATACCCAAATATTAATTCATTTGTTGAGCAAAAAGAACACATCTTTTCACCACGGAATTGATATGATTTCAAAAAGATGAACAACACTTTAAATAAAATATCGTTTCAACATTCTATATAAATCCAAAAGCATTCCGTTTTATTAAACAAAAATAAAAAAGAAAGAATTCAATCCCGATTTCTATTTTTTACTTAGTAAGCAAACAAAGAAAAAAAAAAAGGGAAAAATTTGAAGCTGATCTACACAATGGGTGAATAGACTTACGTCTGTCTTTGGATATTATATTAAACTATTCTCGCTGATTGAGAAAATTTATATATATTATATATGTTTCTCTGGTATTCTGGTACTCTGGTACTCTGATAGGTATTTTTATGCGGAGCAAGCATTTGACACATTCAACGTTACCTCTAAATAAAAAGAACAACACAGTGCTAAGGCTAGAAAGACTAGAAAGAAGCGACAAGGCTTAGGTGAGATTTTCAATAGCAATTTCGAGTATATTTTTTTTTTTTTTTTTTTTTTGAATAGAATAGTAATGAAAATAAAAATATTTACAAATTCAATAATTAACAAAAGCAGGTCTTTGTTGCATTTGAGTTTACACGGATTCCATTACATAGTATTTGTTAATAATGTTTCTTGTAAGAATTGTGATCGCTAATCTATCCATATATAGTGTGTAGTATGTGTATGTATGTATGTATGTATGTGTATGTACGTTATATGTAAAATTGATGGTAATGTTGTGTGAAAGATTTTCTTTTTAAAATTTTCTCACTTCAATATGTTTCCTTTAAGCTCTAATTTCTTGTAAATACTTCCGTATATGACAATATCAAGAAACAATTACAATGAGTTACCAAAGTCAAATTGTTATGCATCGTATAAGAAAGAGCTTAGTGCACGTAATGGTGAACAACATAATGCTTAAATTCAAACTGTTTATTAATCGAAAGAAGTACAACAATAACAGTTGTGTGGTAAATACAAAGCTTTGAATGCAAACAGAAAACATAAATTATGACTGTTAGTGTGACGGTGTTTTTCATTTGTTACATGTAATATGCAAATTTCGTATTGTTCACCTGGAGTTAACAGATTTACACTTCTATTACAATAAGATGACACTACAAGCAGACGAACTAAATTTGAATTTTTTCTACGCTCAATAGACGGACGGGCGGCCTTGTCTGGTCTTGGATGAGATTGTATAGCCATCTAAGCTGCATAACATAAACACATGGATACATGAACATAAACAGAAACAGAAACAGAAACATTTTAAGCACTCACAACACAATCGTGTAACTGCATCGCACAATATGTTGATGCTGCTGCCGCGGGTCGATGTAGTTTTTTGTTTTTTTTTTTTTGTTTTTTGTTTCTTGTTTTCCGTTTTTCTTATGCATGCTTCGAAAGTATTTAGTGTTGCCAAGCCATTAATCTGAACTCAAATTAGTTAAGTAGATTTAGAAATGCAAAGATTCTGTCCATTTCTGAAATTAGGTGTATATCCATATATATATATACATTTAAATAAAATTAATTTTTGTTTACTTTATTCCGTAATCAGTATTTTTGAAGAGGGACTTTTCAGTAATCCGGCAGTGAGAGTATAAAGAAAATTTTTATACATAAGCACGGTATTGTAAATCGTTTAGCATTTATTTTTAAAATCCTTAGAAAGGCATAATGACTGATAGAATCACCCAATTTTTGTAAATTTTATATCCATTTTATTTAGATTTAAAAATCTGTCTTCATTTATGAATTTGAACAATAAGTGAATTCGAACTGTTTCACTCTCGCAAACTAACCAGGAATGACTTTATAAGACAATTATGATTAAAATGATTGATATCTATAGAATTACTGTGGAAAGACTGAATGAAAAGCTATTGAAATGGGCTTCATCTACTTTGGTCAAATCTAAAGCAGCTAAATCAACGGTAACAGTAAAGCAGTAAATGAAAGCAACGAAAGCGGTAAAATAGCGCAATTTAATGCTAATGACCATCAATGAGTTACTTGAAGCAGTTACTCTCATGAATCCGTATGAATATATATATATATATATATATATAATCTATGGCAAGTATGAGAGAGCAGATGGACAGTTGGGCATATGGACGTACGGACGATTGGACGTATAAGCGGATAAATGGATGGTTGAACGCACGAATGGACGTAACAATAGATGTACGTATAAACAAACGAACGAAGCGGCGAAGGAACGATCGTATACATAGATGAGCGAACGCATGATATACACAATTTGTTTGAAACTGAATTCCGTAGCAAAGAATACTTAACAGTAGCATGACAGAAACCAAGCAACTCACGGTCCAAACAACTTAAAATTCATCCTTCGATGCCTTTTATCTCACGTATAGAAAATAAAAAAAATGTCGAGTCGTGCGTTGCCAAGAATACGGATGAATATGAATGAAAACTAGTTTTGAATGCGTATTTCTAGATCATTTAAATGGAGTAAAAAATCTAAACGATTTTACTCTTCTGTGCTGTACCCAACAAGTAAAAAAGCTACAATCATAAAAATATATTTTAATTCTAGCAATTGACTGATGCGATCGATTTTTGTAACGGAAATTCAAACGACATAATTATATGTTTATGTATATATTGCTACATTGACATTGACATTGAATTATCTGTTATCATAACGAGATGAATGTCTTTGGTATTGACCCATTACCATTACTTTTCAAATTCAAATGGGATGTTAAGCTTTAGTGTTTCATCTTAACATTTGATCTTTCGTAAGAACATTTACTTTCACGGATCTTAAGGTAAATAGTCGGCATCGTAAGGATGTGTAACACATAAATCAATAATTCCCGGGACTGGTATATAAATATCGTCTCTTAAAAAAAAAAAAAAAAAATCAAAATTACTTAAACAACTCACGTTAAAGTTCGATCATTTAGTTACGAGTTATAGCGATTTTTGTGATTCTACTTATATTATTTTCAAAACAATGCATAAATTTGGAATTTCACATGTACCGGTAAAAAATTGTTTTTTTTTTTTTATGGGAAAAAGTACCGTTTAAACTCCACATTGATTTAAAAAGTGTTATCAGAATTGTTCTGCATCGAAAACAACATTGTTTGGTAGTTTAATGATGCCCAAAAGGGACCCAAAAGGGACAATTGCACTAAAAAAACATTTAAAAAATATTTAAAAATTATTCCGGGTAATCGAAAAGTGACATGGCAAGCGCCAGCTCAAGAGGGAATGTATTCACAATTTTGCATCAAAACTTGGATATAAAATAATAGTTTTTCAAACGAGTATCAGGAACACTCACAGTTCTCACACTGCTTCCAAGAGTTAGTAAAATAGCGTGCATTTAAGTTCGAAATGTTGTCTTATTAGCTCGAACTTTGGTTATCTGTAACTATTAGTTGTTTGAAAACCTGAAAAGAATGCTTTTTGAATCAAACGATGAGATCATTGCTGAAGCTGAAGAGTCTTAAGTTCACATCAAAATCAAGTGTGAGATGAACTGAAAATCTCTCTGTTTGTAACATCCAGAACAACTCAGTAGAGACTTATATTTTTATATGTCTTTCAAAAGAAGGTGGCCTGGCAATATAACTATTATTTCGCTAACCGTGTTGTACGTAAAGTTGACCTGTTGCAACTAAATATCGTCGAAATCCATAGCATTAATTAAAATCAGTCAATATCTTAACAAACGAAATAGCAGCATTTTCGAAAAAAATAAAAAAAAATGGTTCTATTAAACTATGGGTCCAACAACCGCACTCCCTGCATTCGAAGATGTTCTTTGACTATTTCTTCGGAGTCCCAGACGTAACAGATGTGATGATTTATACACGTGAATGAATGAAAAGGTGTCACGTTACTCAGAATAATTTTGTTTAAAATTCCAGTGCATTGTACGAGCTTGCAGGATGAACATCTGCGAAAACCTTCTAGTTTTTATTTGTCTAATATCATCCATCGCAATGACAGTTGTATGATGATGATGATGATGAGAAATGAGATTCTCTTCTGAAAAGCCATATATTTAATCTGCATTTAATTCTGCGCCTAACAGTTGACCTATTATTATTGAAAACTTTAAAGTTGAAAAAAATTACTGCAAAATAGAAAACTACTTTTTTGAAATTACTTTTTTTGTTTTTGTTTTAGTTTTTTTTTTTTTTTTTTTTTTTTTTTTTTTTTTTTTTTCACTACATAAACCAGCGGCAGCCATAAACAACAGTTGGTTACCCTAATATTTTTGTAGGAGAATGTTATCTGTAAACATGAGCGCCAAGCAAGATTTTCGCTTTTTGTCACTTTAAAATCTGGCAAATTGCGCTGAACACTAAACATCTGTAATAACTCACATGCAAACAAGCAGTTCAGCAAACGAGGCAGCAGGCAGCAAAACTGAGAAGCACTCGAATGCCATCAAATACAAATAACACGTATATGCGTTGGATTGGTGTACATAAGGATGTGAATAATTATTTTGAGTTTCTGGACTTAATGCTTCTACCTTACGATACTTTATGAATGTATATGCGTGCGTTTGAAAGTAAACTTAACATTAGTAAGCGTTAAAAAAAAAGCGAATATCATACATCTGTCTGCCTGTCTGTCTGTCTTTCCGCTATTCGAATACCAAAAAAATAAATTCATTTAATAATGCATAGAAGATAAAGTGTGAAACTTCAAGGTTTCACATTATTCGCTCATAAGCATTGCATAGTTAATGAATTCTAGTTTCAATTTCAATTTCAATTTCAATTTCGATTTCAATTTTCCAATAGTATACATTTCCGAAAATGTAAATCATTTTCTTAGTTACTCGATGTTTAGATGTTGATCGTATCATCGGTATTATTATTATGAAATATATTTAGCACGACAACCAGATATCGTATTTGTATTTATGTAAAAAATTGAAAAAAGAAAACAAAAAAAAAAAAAGCGATGGTAGTACCATCACCCTTCCCATACATCCATCTATGCAATATTGAGCAATAAGTGGTGACTGGCAAAAATCCTTACATCGTCATAATCATTTTACAGGCATCAGCATCACTAGTGGAATTTTAAACTTTTTTTTTTTTTTTCGACGAGTGTTACAGCCAAACGGCCAGTCAGCTATAAGCAGCCAAAAAAATTTTTATTTTACCACAACACGATCATCAACTCCGAAAAGGTATTCATCTCAAAATGTATTTAAAATGTTTCAAACATCGGTTAGTTGTAATATCGTTGTACGTACTTGAATTTTTGTATATATATTCATATACATATCTATGCGCATGCGCATGCGCATATGCATGTGCATGGTTATGTGCATTAGGTATGTGTATGTGTATGGGTATGTGTATGTTTCCCACTATATTTGTGTGTACATTTGCGTTGTGGCGGTAGTTTTCGCGAGTATTTTTTTTTTTTATGGATGTACAGATACGTTAGAACTGGCGTTAGATGTTATCTGCTGGCATTATGCACATGTGTACATACTTGCGAACACAAATCAACATATTTCGTTTGTAGTAGTGGTGCAAAACAAATATTCAGACATTCAAATTCACACATACATATACATACATAAATACATACATACATACATACATACATACACACACACTCACATATATATATATACATATATATATATATATATATATATACGCTTAAGCATAAGCGTATATACATATGATCGCATTTAAACTAAACGATCGTTAGACAATTTGGAAAATTTAGTCATGATTATGTTGTTTACGCTATGTATGTACGAACATATGTATGCTTGCGTTAGTTTGTTTCGTATGTGTTTGTGTGCTTGTGTACTTGTGTGTGAATGTGAGAACACATGTGTGTTCGTTCATGTTCATGTGGATGGATGGATGTTTGTTTAACCTTCTCTCTTCAATCCATTCATTACTTAATTTTTGGACACATCTCGTTTTTGTTGATGTTACTATTTTTCATTGCTGTTAATGCTATTTGTTGCTGTTGTTACTGTTGTTACTGTTGTTATTATTGTTATTGTTGTTGTTGTGTTGCAACTGTGCCACTGATCCCAAAGTAAAGAGGAGCACTGAACATTAAATGTCGGCTTACTGGGGCTAAATAACGCTAGGGCTAAATTTGATGCAGAAGAAGAAGAAGAAGATACATGCTTGACGTGCACAGCATCACAAAAACTCACAAATGTCTCGACATGAACACAATTTTTAAGCGATCGTGAGTAATTCACAACCATGTGATGTGATGGTCCGTCGTCGGCGTCAACGTCCCATTCACTCACATAACTATTATATATAAATAAATAAATAAATATATATATATATATATATTTATATGTATATGTACGTGTGTGTGTGTGTGTGTGTGTGAGTGTGTAGGTATATATATATATATATGTATATACGTACATAGATCTATGTATCTATAGATGCACATGAACATAAACAACCATTCTTTAGTTGTAACTGTAATAGACGTAAATTTTAGGTCACGAATACATACAAACAGGCATGAATGTTGTCACAGGAGCAAAAGTCACATTCGATCATCATTTACTGTAAAATTTAACAATTACTACATAATTTTTTGAAATCGAAATTATTCCAACATGCATTCATATGTAATATGTCCGCATATATTATATATCTCCTATGTAAACACTTTCTTCTCTCAAAACTTCTCAAATGAACGGAAAAAAACAATAGTACGTCCGTGCGTGCTGATTTACATTTTAAGTTACATTTCTTTATGCATTTAATAGTATTTCGAACACAAATACAATAAATTTTTATTCAATGAATCTTAAGATTATTAATAACTCGATAAATAGTTTTTTTTTTTTTTTTTAATATTTGATTACACACAGCAGATGATCGTTCATGGGAATGTTCCCTGTACAAGTGGACATCATAATGATAATGATCCGGAAAGATTATAGATGGAAGGAAAAGGAAGAAGAAGGAAGTATGAAGAGTAGCCAAAAAAAAAAAAAAAAAAAAAATTAAAAAAAAAAGATTATATTATTGTTCTCAAACTTAGTTAAGCCGTGATTTGGCCAAATTTGTTTTATTCAGGGAATCGAATTCACAAAAAAAAAAAAAAAAATTGACAATAATCCTTTAGCAAACTCTACTACTACTTTGAACATATTTTTTGCAGCACTTTTCAATTGCATTTATTTGATCTTTTTCAGGAGAAAAACTTTTCTCTTCCGTTTGGTTTTGGTTTCTTATGAATCTTTACGTAACATATTCTTCTATGATTCCTTTGAAAGGATCAAACCTGATCAAGTAGCATTGAGGCAAATGTTCGAAACACACACGATCTCATTCATATCAATGTATAGAATATTGCAAACTATTTTTCTATATTAAGTTTTCTTATTAGCTATAGGTAATACCTGAGTTAAGCTTTATATAATAGATTGTAAATTAAAAACCTTAACGCATTCTGAATATGGCTGCAGGTAGATAATGCTCGTTTTTCGATTTCATCTATGGTCACTAACTGAAACATATAGGAGCCATCTGTGTTATCTGTGTGTGATAGAAGTTCTGAAAACAGATCGCAAGCAAACAAGTAGACAGACGTATGAAAAATACATACTTTATAGGATCTGCAGTCTAAGCAAGACTGATCTACCCGACCTACCCATGTATCGCAATATCGTTATATATGACTTTTCTTTCGTTTTCTAACTTTCTTTGTCTTTAGACTTGAATAAGTTAAAGTTAATTTGTTAATTGTTAATTTGTTTAACAAAATATCCCGCTTTTCGGTAAATATTCAAATATTGCTTAGAAAAAGTTGTTTCTAAACAATGGCGAACTAATTTCAAACTTTTATCTTAAGGATATCAACCGTTCAACTAATAAGATATCAAAGCCCTTAAGAATTGTAATTAAAGCCGATTGTTTATCATTTATAATCATATCATGCAATATTTTAATCAACTTTTATTAATAAGTTTCACTTACTGGTTCACTTTATTAGATCATAAATTGAAAATAAACGTGATCCGCTAACAAATTAAAAAAAAAAAAAGAAAGAAAGAAAAGGCATTGAATATATATTAGTTTGGGGAAAAAGAAATCCATCCAATCTTATATGAACTTCAGGACTTTATTTAACATTTCGAATTGGAAAATAATGGATCCATCCAATCTTATATGAACTTCAGGACTTTATTTAACATTTCGAATTGGAAAATAATGGATTTCTTTTTCCCCAAACTTGACTATATTTCCATTCATAGCATAAAATGACGAGCAGATGTCAATCTAAATACAAATAACGAATCTAATTTCCTTAAATTTATTTAACGGAAACTTTCTCACATTCTGTTAGAAAGTTTTGCTTTGAATGAGTCAACGAAACGATTGTAGTTTAGAAGAAAGAAAAAGTTGTTTATATAAGAACTTTAAAGAATTTTTTGAAGGCATGCCTTCGTCTCACTACATCTGAATCATTTTATGCATTAATTTTTGGATATAATCACATCAAACTTTAGATCAATGTGTAGTACAAATGACGAACAAGAGTTTCTTACTAATTAATACTTATTTCTGTACTGATCAACCTCGTCTTCATTGCATTTAATTCTTGAACAGCTCTCGTATAAAGTTCACAAGCACGAATGTACTGCAGATCGTTTTCTAAGAATTTTTTCATGCTTTTTTAATTTAAATGTATGCGAGGTTTCATCTTTCTATCATAATTCATCTTCTAACAAGCTTTTAAGCAAAAAACTACGAAAGTACACACGAACACACAGATCAAACTCATTTAATCTAAACGTATGCGAGGTTTCAGCGTTCATCGCAATCCAATCTCTCACAAGCTTTAAATCAATCAAATAGAAAAGGATGTAAGCACGGACAGATTGATAGGCTCTTATATACGATACGCATTTTAGTACCTTATAAAAAGCAAAATAAATCTAAGTCCAAAAGATGTCTCCGATGCATCAGTTCCCACGATTCACGATTATTTATTATTATTAGGTTATTAGGTTTCTACGACTCACCTTTTAATGTATATCGCATCCTTAGTTAGTGTTTCGGTTAATTTCCAAGATGTAAACTATATTGAATATTTGAAACAATATATCGTATTAAGGAAACAATTAATTTGTAAAGTCTTGCAACAAAAATCATGAACATTTTCTTACTATAAATCAAAATCTCTGCTAATCATGGATCGGATCATTATTTTCGTGACCTACAAACATATTTACAATAAGCGAAATCAAAATATTAACACAAGTGCTCAGTCATCTAAGTTGAAAGTTGAATATATGATATAAAGGAGTTGATCAGCTTTCAGATTCTACATTGTTCTCCAGTTTTCTAGAAAGTCATGCATTCCTTCTACGATTGATCAGTTACTGTGAATAGTATTTCATATAACGAAATCATTATAACGAAAATCATCCATTAACATTTCGAACAATACTGCTTCATCCGGTACAAAAGGCTTAAACTATTTCAGATTTCAGATTGATATGTAATCTTTTCCTAAGTCATCGAACGTTTTCTTTTTTTTCATTTCTATTTGATTTTTCTTCCAAGTAAGCGTCTTAGTCTTAGCTTTATGAAATGATTGCAATTTATACAGTTAGCAAAAAGATCATAGAATTATTTTATTTATAAATATTAGTTTTTTTTAAAAAATTTCAAATGTCACGAATTTAATGTATGATAATATCTAAGGGCTCAATACTTTTTAGATGATATAATAATACGGAAAAAAGAAGAGACAAAAATTAATTAGTTCCTCATAAAGGCAGGACTTTAATTGCGTGTACGTAATATATCGGTAGACTTAATAATAAATTTGAACAAAAGCTCAAAATCGATGTCATACACACAAACACACAAAATTCGTAGTGTGGCGCCTTTAGATTTCGTTGGCACAAAGCAAAATAATATATAAACCTTAGAATGTACTTACGTACATGTTCATACATACATATACATAAATTCATACACACATATACATGAATTGATGTATATGCATATGTACACATGAATTCATGTATAAAAATATTTGTTTACAAAAGTATACTGCAGCATATCTAGTTAAAAGCATGGAATAATTTTGTTGAGGGTCAACTAGATGTCGTGTCACAACCCACACTTGTATGTGTACGAGTTCACCATCTCAAAATGTTGAATAAAACAAAGAATGAGAAAAAGACTCAATAGTTATGTATGTATGTATGTAGTTGTGTATGTATGTATGTATGTATGTATGTATGTATGTATGTACGTTTTGCTCTTGCGGAAGCCGTTTCCCAAGAAAGAGGAATAGCCACAGATGACAAGACCAATCGAGACATTCATTCAAAGATTTAAGGAGTGGATCGCCAAGTGTTGTTTTCTACGAGTATTGTGCAGTGCACTGAGCTTTGTTTCGGTTTCTGTTGTGTTGTTATAGTGTGGTGTTGCCACGATCGCATCATTTCTTATTGTTTTGGTTGCGGTTCTGTTCCTTTGTTTATTTATTTGTTTGTTTGTTTGTTTGTTTGTTTTTTGATTTTCTCTACGCCCGTTTATATACATGTCTATAAACATACATAGATGTGTTTATAAATGCAAATCAACATTAGCATGAGCATAAGCAGCATCAGCAACAAGCAACGACAGCAGCAACTTGAAAACTGCTAACAAATCGTTTAAAAAAAACTTACAAAGACCTACTCAAGCGCGGGCAAGCGCTGCTCATGCCGTTCATTTTCGATTTGAGAGAATGTTAAAGTTTTGCGTGAAATGGCAACTTAGACTTGCCACGGACACTCGATGGACTTTAATGGTGTAAATTTCTAACGACATCTCTTTCGTTGTCGTCAGATATCGTTTTTATTTTTTATTTTTTTTTTCTCTTTTTCATTTTTATTTTTGCATTTCTACCCCCGTCTGCTTTGCTAAATTTTTGATTCACGTTCCACAGTACAAAGGAAGAAACAAACATTTTCACTAAAAAGACAATAGACTGACCGATAACATTCAAATTTGAATATGTAATGAGATGAGTGAGTGTGAGAACGAGAAAGTGAAAGAGAGAGTGAAAGAGAGAGTGAAAGGGGGGCAATGTATGGGAGAGTGAATGAAAGAGATAGACAGTAGAAGAGTGGGAGAGAGAGAGAGTGCAAAAGAGAGAGAGAGAGAGAGAGAGAGAGAGAGAGAGAGAGAGAAATCCGTACATTAATTGTTTGCTCGGCTCGATTTTTAAAGGGAATTATTGTTGAGTTTAATAAAGGAATTGCATTCTGATTGCAACAATGTAATGTATGGTAAGTAAAATATTAAGCGAACAAGCCGTGCGAGTGGGTGGTTGACCTACCTGACTGACTGACTGACTGACTGAATGTCTGCAGTGAATGACGACACTTTGAATATTTTTTTTTTTGGTTTTTGTTTTTATTTATTTTTTTTATTGCATTCTGCCAGAAAGTTCAAAAAGGTTGAACTTTATTCACACACAGAGAGAGTGTCCCTTTTCTAGTGAAAACGGCCAAAGACCACTTACCAATCGCCGTTGTGTTGTCAGTGCATTCAAAAGAGCACAAATCACGTTAAATAACAGCAACGACAACAATAACAACAACAATAATAATAATAGTAGCGATAAAAAAAAAAACAAAAAAAAACGCCAACATTTAAAATTGACTCTGCTAGCGAACGGCCGTTAGTTGCACTTTGTGCATTTTTAGAAGTGTGTTGTTTGTTAGTGGTTCAATGATTGTAAGTCTTCCGATATTTCTTGAATTTGTATGTTCAGTCAATTCTTATGCGGTGAGCTCCAGCGGTTTGTGACTGCCATAGATAGATAGTAAATATTCTGTAACGTTTTTGTTTTTGTTTTTACATTTTTTTTTTTTCGTTTTAGCTTTTTTGAAGTAAGAAAATTTTCGCTTTAGATTTTCTACGTCTAATCAAAAGTCAAAATCTCAGGTGGCTAACAGAAACGTGAGGTAGTAGGAAATGACGATGACGACAGCGACAAATACAACAATAACATCATCAAACAAGCTGTGGTGGTGCTGATGATGACGACGACGACGATGATGATGATGATGATGAGTCTTGCTTTAAGCTCATCTTGGCATTTAAGGCAAACGAAAAACAAAATGAGATGGTTTTAAACCTAAAGCGAAAAAAAAAAAAATATATATATATATATATATAGAAATAAAACAGCGCCAAACGTCCAAACGAGCGAACAATCGACCAACCTCAAGTCAAGCAACCAAACAAGCAACCAAGCAAACATACCTACATACATATGTATGTATATACAGTAGAAAAAATGCTACTGAAAGCAATAGCAATAGCAGTGCAATAATCCATAGCCATAGCAACTATAGCATACCACGCTATTTTGCAGCATTTAGGAGAGGCGACAACTCCGGAGCCCAAGAGGAGCGGCGACATCCATTTGGTACATCAGCTCGTCTCAGAAAGTCAACGTGGACCTTAGCCATTATTTTGCACAAATGGCAAAAATTTGTTTAGCAAGCGCGACCGCTCCCGTTGACAAGCTGAATATTATTAACATTTATGCCAAGTTTATTACTTCGGTTGTTAACCGTTGCCTTCATAAGTTTATATTTGGAACTTCGTTCAATTGCATGCTTTATATAAATATATATATATATATATGTACATAAATATGTATATTTATATTTGTTCTTTTTTTACTTGTTTTTATTTCATTTAAATATTGAGTCGATTAAAAACTAACGGAGGCGTTTGTTTCAATATTTGACACTGTGCAGTCACTTATGTAAGTATTTCAAATTTATGCAAACATACATACATACTTAATACTTATGTTAATCATTATCTTAGAAAATTATAAAATTCGAAAAATTCGAAAAATTCGAAAAATTCTCATTCGATTTATTTTATTTCTGTTTCTTGAATATCGAATAAGATGTAAACCGAAAAATCACATAATTTATCCTAAGCTCTTATAATGAAGAAGCTTTTTGTCAAAAAGAAAATTATTCGCTTGGAATCGTTTTAAAATTTATAGAGGAATTCATTTACGATTTAATACATTTCACGTTCCAATAAATACTTCTTTGTATTCTATTATATATATTAACGATGATTTTCTTGGGCATTTCTGATCGCTGGCAAATGAAACAACAAAATGAAAAAGAGATTTATACTCCCGACCTGTTCAATACATATTTAAGGCATAATCGAGTTTTTTGTGTTTTTTTTTTTCTTTTTTTCGTAATTAAACTATATTTCCACTCTGGGCCGTACTGTAAGGACAAGTTAAATGGACAATGAATGGTTGACTTTTTACTTCTATCGTTCGATAATATTAGCATTTATTCCATCTCCGTATATAGGAGATGATACACTTATATGCTCATAATTACCAAAGTGCTCTAAATCATATATTTCTTATAATCGAGACATTTCATGAATTGCATTTCAATAAATTAAAAATTAATTAATTTTTACATTATGCAACATTTTAATTTAGAATTTTTCTAGTCTTAATTAATGCAAATTTATCATTGATGTTTTGGTGTGAATTTCATTAATTTCAAAATTGTTTTTTTTTTCAAGTTTGAATTGACTTAGATCATTTTCACAATTAACTGAATCTTCCGTGAATAACTTAAAGCAATAAACAAACGTTGAGTCGATTTTATCAATACGAGTTCTTAAAGTTCTTCAAATGTTCCTGAAAAATGTTCCTGGCGGGATGCATAACAGTTCACATATAATACCTTCATATTTATTTTCCATTGATGTTTAGTGTCGCCGGTCTTTTCTGACAGCTTGCGTGCCGCTCTTGCTCTACCAGTTGCAAAATTTCATCGGCTTTTTCATTGCTTGGCCGATCAGAGCAAGAGTGAGTCTTCGATATAAAAATTTCCGGAATCGAATCAAACAAATCGCTTCTGGTTCTTTCGAATTTTTTTTTCTTTTTAACTATTTTTTTGCTCTTTTTTTTTTAGAGTAAAAAAGCATCACATAACATATATCTTCAGATATTTCACTCATTTACAAATCAATATAATTTTTTACACGAGCAAAGAATTAGAAAACTATCTTCGCAAAAAATATAAGCTGAAATATCACTTTTTCAGCACTTGTTCGTTTGACACAATCAAGTGAGTGTTGCCAAATAAATAAGCATCAACATCATCTAGTGGCAAGAACCGCGGGAGCTACCTATATGAAGCAATATATTATTACGTCGAACGCTATCTAATCTCGACTTCATGTAATTTATTAAATAATTTTCGAAAAGTAGATAAGTGTTTTTCTTTTAAAATCTCTTGAGCTAACCTCGGTCGAGCACTTAAAAAATATCGATAAGTGAAACAGAAAAATATTCTTTTCCATCAAGTACGGTCTTCATGAATTGCTCGCTCATGTTCCGTGAAAGAATTTAAAGCAATGCCAGCATTAACGAAATGTTATGCAGACTTGCAAGTCTACGTCGAGTTCCACATTTGCAGATATTTCTCCTTTCAACATTTTTTAGCAAAGATATCTTCCAGATTTTTTAGGGAAATATTAGAAAACACGTGTGTATGTATATATATATATATATATATATATTAGGTTTGTATATATTAGGTTGGGTATATATTATTAGGTATTAGGTATAGGTTAGGTATATATATATTAGTTCGGGGGAAAAAAATCCATTATTTTCCAATTCGAAATGTTAAATAAAATCCTGAAGTTCATATAAGAATGGATGGATTTCTTTTTCCCCAACCTAATATATATATGACACTCTCTGACACTGACAATTTCTCTCTTTGATTTCGACATGATCTTATTGCAAATATTTAGATTTTTCTCATTAAATATTAAAGCACCTTTCATAAGCAATAAAGAAATGCTTTAAGAAAACAAAAGCTAAACTATCGATTATATGATAGAATGCAAGACATTTCAACAGGGTTTAGATATTCTTCGTAACACTTCGCTAACTAACAATATCTCTCAATGAATTATAAAACTATCATAAGCATTTAATTGCAATCATAATATAACTTAAGATGTCTTTAATTAACAACATGACATGACAAACACTAACGGGCTTGGTTCAAAATTGATAAGGCAAGTGTACTGTTCTTTTATTTATGAGAGAAAATATTTGCAACTAACGAAATTTTCGATTATTAGTTGTCTAGTTAACATTGAATTTGACAATGAAATAAAATTAAGTTCGTAGCACTATCGTTGATCGAAAACTAATTATCGTAAGAAAATTAGATTTTCAGAATGAAGAGCAAATAATCATCACATCAAGAACACAACTACAAAAATAATACAAAAAGGAGAAGAACAAATAAACTAAAACTAACCTTTTTGATACCCTCTACCCGAAAATATATTAAGAGATGTGAGTGTACCAACTGATCGAACAGAATAATTTTGAAATTTTTCCCAGTTTTCTGGATCAAAGTTTTTAACAGATCTTATATCAATATCTCTTATTGGCTCTATGTTGAAGTTTTTGTCAATATTGGGCGTAACTAAAAACGTTCCAACTAAGGCTTACGATAATCTTCCTCATATGCTTTTACTATATATTTCAAGCTAATATCTGTTGTAAATTTTAAGTTATAATTTTTAGTCTATTATATGTATTTGTGACCAAATATGACGCCCGATTTTGAGATTGATCTGTAACGATCAATTAAGAATGTATGCAAAATTCCAAAGCATTCTAATATCACATGAGAGAGAGAGAGAGAGAGAAAGAGAGAGAGAATATTGTGCTAATCAAAAGCATATTTTTTTATGAAGTCACAAAAGAAACTTACAATTTCAATATCTAGCTTTAAATCCCTCGTGATGTAATAGTGAGCGGCGAGTCACGAACTTTTACTTGGTGCTTACGTATTTTGAGGAAGTGAGAGCATAGTGTTTTCTTATCATTGCTTTCTTCCCTTTGACAAAAAGTGAACGTTTACTTACCAAACCAATGATGAATTATCCTCCATCAAGCTTTTTTCTTTTTTGCTTATGTTTAAAAATCGAAAGAAGTCCTTCTTATTGCCACTAATATGAATAATAATCTTGTAATGAGTTATTGAAAATTTGCATTAATTATCTCCTTATACAGTACCAAGTAAACTGGATAAATTTGAATTTAAAAAGAAAAAAAATGTATTCAAAAATTTATGAATTTTTTTCTTTGCAAGCAAATTCGCATGCGTGATCCTTTTGTGCAATGTGACTAACTTTTTGTCAACACTTATATTAAACAAAAACATTTCCATCTTACCAGCAAAATAATGACTTGCACAATTAAAGCTTACTTTTGTAAGAAAATAAAAAATGTTCTCACCCTCTCTAGTATACAAATAGAAATTTTCAAATTACCCAGCGTCTACGTTGTAATAAGGCTGTACTGCGGTAGTAATAAAGCAGCCTTCTCTTCCTTTGGGCGGTGCGAAAAAAAAAACCTTAAAAAATTGCGGTAAATTAATAAAAAAATTATAAATGCATCCATGACCAAAATAACCAAATGTTGTAGGTATCGGTTGAAGGCCGACTAATTTGTAATGGGGATAATGTTATACAAAATGCACTGTTGTTCATAAATGCAATCACATACATATATTCATTGTTAATGTTGTTGTTGTTGTTGGGATCCTCATATCTCATACATAAGTTACAGCCAGCATTATGACAAGTGGCATAAATTTTCTGAACAGTAGTTTAATGACGTGATGCACTTTTATCTCTTCAGTGCATAAATCAAACTTAACGACCTTTCTGAAAATATTAAAAATCTACACTCATTATATATTAAACTTTTCATATATATATTCAACTAATTAGGTTTTTGATAAATCACGTGAAATTGATAACTTTTGAATAACTGTACAATCAATTCAACTAAAAGATCAAAACTCTACCGAACGTTATAGGTATGTTTTAGTATTAGAAGAATATTTGAAAAAAAATAAAAAATAAAAAATTTTGTCAGTGTATATAGATCTTCTTCTGTTGAATCATCTCGTTGTACCTTCATTTTTTTTTTTTTTTTTTATATGCAATTTGCTAAAATAAATATAAGTTTCATTTTTTATTATGAGAACAGCTGAATACACTTTGATTTGAAATCTCAATACCATCCTATGCAGTGACTGGTGAAAAAAAAAAAAAAAGAAACCTTGTAATCATTGCGCCCTTATACGAAAATAAGAAATCTTCCATCAAAACTTTTGAAAACGTTTTTATTATTAGGTTGGAAAATAAGTTATTTCGTTTTCTGATCATTTTTCTGCCATCTTTTATATATGATTGAATTTCTAATCAAATTTTTCATCTCGCATTTCAAATATCATAGTTCAATTGTAGGTTTTGGATTTATCAAGAAGCCCAGTATTTGGACTAAATGGAATAAATGTAAAATTTATTATATATCAGCCAGAGCGAATTAATTCCTTATATTGGATTTACCAAGAATTCATATATTTGAAATTAGGAATAATATAGAATTAATTCCTTATAAAGTTTTACACGATAAACCAATACTATGTTTGCATTGCACTCGTCAAACCACAAGTTTTACATCATTACTAAGTTTTGTAAAAGTTATACCATTAAACTATACACCACATAGTTGACGGGAGCTTTGGATGACTCGACTTTTGTACCAAAAAAGAAAAAAAAAAGTTGTTAAGAAGTGCCACCAGCAAGTCAGTATACCTTAGTTCAAAACCCCTTGCAGTAGAGTTGGTAAAAAATATAAGCAAAAACACAAGTTACTCGGTGCCTACAATCATATGCCGTGAACTTTTTCACATATATATATGATATAAATAAATACATTTCAAAAAATGCCAAACGCGGGAAACGTTACTTTCCTTGTTTGGTTCGAACAAACAAGTGCTGCTTAATCGTGACGGATGATGTAAAGTGAATAGTTTCGAATACAATTATTCGAACAGCAAAAAACCATAATCCAAGTCAGATAAGCCATATGGATCGGAAATTAAAAGGAAATATTTATATATGGGAACATTGCACTATGAATCTCTTCTACCAAATTAGACTCCAATGATATTTTGTTATCGACAACGGGGCGTCACAAGCAACTAAAGTAATGCAACGAAATTTAAAACAAAACGGCAGTAAGGTCGTAATATCGTGATTTTTTAACATAATGATGTTCGTGGAGATACAGCAAACTATTCTCAGAAAGCGTAAAGAGTACTGAATGTTAGAACCGTTCCTGCTGCATATATCGCACATTACTCATCTTAATTAAGATCGGAGTTCCACTCTACTACTGTCTACTATCTAACTAAGCGTTACTCAGGTTTTTATGATAAGATAGCTTCAAATTAATTAATTGATATTATTTCAAAAATATGATAATAATGGTGACTAGCGGACTAACGGACTAACGAACACTCGTAAGTAAATGTTGTTTTTCACACAAAAAATTAGTAAAAAATGATTTCTACATCTAATGCAATAAACTCGATCCTTCCTCTTATGAGTCATAACTGGCGAAGAGACATAAGTGGTTTGAAGTATCATTGCTTTAAAGCAGTCGTGGTCTTAAAAATCATAACAAAAGATTATGATCATGATAACAATTCCGGGGAAATTATATAATTTAGATTAGTTTGCGAACAAAGGATCCAGGCAATCAATTCATAGCTTTACAATCAACAGCTAAGCTGATTAGGTGATTAGTAAGAAAATCAGTTAATATTTCTTGGCAATTGTGCTGAAATATTTTCAAAATTTCGTTATCAAGGAAGTCAGTAAACGGTCAGGATGTTTGTCGTCGGATATTTTTTTATGATATGGACACATCACTTTGCCTTACTGTCTTTTTATTAAAGTAAAAATATTATTAATTATTAAGCAGAGAATCCACACTGTAACATCTTAAAAAAAAAGATGGGACAAGAATAAGATTCAGAGAAGTGTTATTAAGCACATATTTGAAAGGGAAATTATTTTTGAAATAAATAAATGAAAAATGACAACATTAGAGTCATTCTCGCGTAGGGGGGGCACTTTTAGTCGACGGCACTCTACGGTATATGATGGGAATTTAAACATAAAAAAAAAAAAAAAACTAATAAATAAAGAAAATAAAGTAAATCGTTTAGTCTACATATATACCTACAGCTAATGCAGTGCTTAGAGTATTTTGAATAAATTGATTTTTGTATGATTGACTAGTGAGTTTGAAAGAAAAAGTCAAAATTGCGACCCAACAAAACCAATCATATATTAATAAATAATATTTAAATAAATCGAAAAACCCCCACGCATACTACTAGAGAATGTTATATTCAAAATACATAAGCAAAATATTCGAAAGAAAAGAATGAAAATTGTTTGGATCGTGTTTCACGAAAAACGCAAGAATGAGAAATTTGAAGTGCGTTATAGATATTTTTTTTGTTGTTATAACATATTTTTTTATTATTTTTCTCAATTAGTTCGCGTCCCTAGTATCATAGAAATGCTCTGCCGCGTTTCAATGTTTTAGCCCATTCCCTTCCCTCGACAGATTTTTCGCTAGTTAGTGTAATTATTATTGCGCTTGCACTTCACCTGTTGTAAATTGGCGGAGAAAATAGGAAGAAAATATATAATTTCTATACCCGGATACATAATTAATATGAAAAACTTCATTCCAACGTTTGATCTGTTGGCAGAAGGATCAGCACTTTTTTGCTCTTAGACTCATTTAGCCTCCATTCAGCGGTGAACTTGATGACTCCCCTCTAATGTATTTTTGTTTGCAAATTTAAATGGACATAAACATTTTTTAAATATATCTGTTAGCGGATTAAAGAAGTTCGAAATCAATAGCAAAGACATTAAGCTGTTTTCCCGCCACGAAATTATGTAGTATAGGCAGGTATTCCGAAGTTTTTCGGAGAAGAGCTCAATATTTCAATGAAAACAATTTTCTCAGGTAATGAATTTTTTTCTTCATATTCTAGGAAAATAAGAAATCAATTGTATGATGTTGAGATCGCGACAATCATTCTTTAAATGCTTCCATATTAATATGTACACTATTTCACAACATAAGTATTAAAGTACAATTTAAGAACTAACGTACCAGCAATCGAGCCTGGGTCTCCATAGAGTTTATGCCAGGCGTCTTAACCACTCCAGCATATGGTAGCCATTCAAATGCGATTACTTCATCTTCAAGAGTGTAAAGAAGAAGGAAAACATGCAAATTCACCTTTCAAAAGATACTCAAGAACTACGCGTATTAAACGTTGAAAGGAAACAATTTTTATAATTAAGGATTATTTGAAGAATTATTTTTTTAAGGAATTCTGGGTTCAGATTCCATTCTTAAAAAAAAAATTTAAAAAAGGAAAGGTATTAGTTTTGTTTTATTTAAGTACAGCTTACAATACGATTGCGATTCGAAATCGTGCCCTTAGTAGTGTTTGAAATTTCATACAAATAGAGAAAGTTTTGAGATTTCAAAATACGGACAAACAATAAATGCTAACGGATGTAGATGGAAAATATATTATGTCTGGAAAAAAAGAAGGTTCTCTTTTTATGCGCGACATATTGAGCAACGAGCAAAAAAATTTCCAAAAAAAAAATTTCTGAAATATCTACAGTGGCATTATCACCTCTTAAAAAAAGAATTTTTGTTTTTTAAAACAGTAGAAGCACCAACTCTTTTCGATATATCCCTAAATCGAATTAACTTGAAACTTATGCTGTTAAAAAATATATACATTTATACCTAACTTCTAGCTTCTTTTATATGTATAATATATTATTAAGTATTATTCACGTAGTATTTTAATATAATCACTGAACTGGGGAAAGAAATCTCTCCAAATTATATGTTTCCGGTTATGGCCATCGCACAGAATATGGTGTAATTTAAAATTAAATTTTCACAACACATGATAGGTTCATTTGAGATACTGACAATTTAAATTTATTAAGTTTAATGAAAACGTACAGTGAAAGAAAGTCGAATCAGTGTAAGCGCTTCCCGAATCTGAACATGAAAAGAATACTTTAACGCGAATAGGTTAGATGGTATAAGCAGTTTTCGCAAAGTGTACATTAGGTGAGAAAATGTGAGCCTTCGCACTTAAATGACCGCTCACATATTATTAAATCTAAAAAGATAGGTCCTGTAGCATGGGACATCAAAACATAGGTCGATTTCCACCGTGAAATCATTTTGAACCGTGAGGCCGAAAATGTTTTGCTAACAAACAAATATGCCGCATAAAATTAGGTCAGTAGACATGATATACCTAATTGCTCTGTTTCTTTTCTTCACCGAAGAGGCGATATATGGAACAAAGAATACGACGCTAAATCGTAGCAGTCACTAGCACATTCTCCTGTGTAAAGCAGTGTTTGCAATTCGAACGAGTAGCATGTGTGCTTTTCAGGAAAAAAAAAAAGACTACATTCAGAACATAGTTTGAAGAAGAAGAGAACCCTTAATAGAAAATTCTTAATACTATATACTTTAAAAAGAAAAAGGTCGATGAGTCGTAGAGATCATAATCCATATAGTTTCCAAATTTAAAAATTTTTTTTTCTTAAAACGCTTGTAAGATACAAAAGAACGCTGCAGAGATCCAATACGCTTCTGATCAGCATTAAGTTTCGAATTGATTCAAATGTCTCCGTCCATCTGTAGGAAACATTCTTCTGTGAGCAAAAAATGAAAATGGCCGTTTCAAATTAGACAAAAAACATTGGAAGGTCTCGCATGCAAATTGGTATTGAAAGTTGGCCAAATTGGTCGAACATCTCTACTTTCAAATGCAAAAAAAAAAAATTGGCATTTTTGCAGGTTTTTGTTAAGCCACAGCAGACAGAATTACAAAAATTTGCAGAAACTCCATATTCATAAGTAGAGTGTCCACAAATCCACATCCGTCCATCTGTCTGTCTGCCCACCTGCTTAACTGTGTATTGAATGTGGTAAACATACTACCGATCATAAAAATTACGATATTGAAAACGAATTTAGTAAAAATATTGAAAGCTCTTGTACGAATATTGGATCAAATCGGTCAAAGCACACGCTGACAGTGTAGCATGAATATCACCTGTGCTTTCTAGCTTTTTTAATTCACTACTCATAAGCTACATCAAATACGACATAAAAGATTCAACGTATATGCTACAAAAATGGAAAGTTAAGCCACGCCCATTCAATGTCATGGAGTAACAAAATGTGGTTTTGGTTTTTCGTTTTTTTCTTTAGGTTTTTTTTTGAAGGTAAAGGTGTTTAGATTTTCTTACCGGTTTTTGATTTTTTTGTTTTTTTCAGATAAGAATGATTAGGTTGGGGAAAAGGTAATCCATCCAATCTTATAAGAACTGCAGGACTTTATTTAACATTTCGAATTGGAAAATAATGGATTTCTTTTTCCCCAAACAAATATAAAAAGATTCAATCGTAGCCGACTATATTCTTATAAGTTATACTATAGCCGAATCTGCAGCAAATCTCACCGAATCTGATGAGAACTGATACATAAACAATCCATTTTTTTAAAGTTCTTGATCATAACACCGGCTAAAAAACATTAATACTAGAGACAGGTGGTTATCCTTACTGTGTTCTTCTCATCTTAACGTCGGTGGATCTATTTTTAAAACATCTAAGAGAAAATTATATTCACTTTGCGACGAAGTGTTTGTATTCATTTCCAAAAAAAAATGTATAAAAATTCCAAAATATTATAGTTCGTTGGCTTTGGAAGCATCAGTTAGCTAACCGGTACCATATTCATGGATGTTTTTTTTTGAAAAATTGTACGAAATGTTTATATAAAGGCATACAATTTAGATTGTTAAGAATAAAGCAGATTCCAATCGAGCTAATCACAATCAACTTTCAATCTGTAATCTGCTGCCATTTTATACTAAATTTGAAGTTCGAGTTAATAATCACTTGATCCACAAAATGAAAGACACAAATAGAGATGGTAGGCATTGAATTTCAATTTTAATTTTTATAAGCATTTGACACATATTTCTAGATACTATAACGATGGAGGTGATATTTTCAAATAAGTGTGATCAGATTATGTCAGATTATCTAAGTCTTGCTTACAATTAGTAGTACCACTAAAGCCTTACATAACATAGTCTAGTTTTAAGAGGAATCCACTATTTATCTACATTAGCTCGTTAGCACCTATATTTTTTATAAGCGTTTCTTTTCTTAGCATTTTTTTGGGGTAGCTTTCACTCTTCCAAGTATACAATTATCGGTAATTTGAAATTGAAGAAGATCTTAACCTAACGGCTATTATGCTATACATAATAATCGCAACAATCGTTAAGCATCTTTCTGTAGAAATATTATTAAATAAATACCTGCTGCTCTATTCAAAACACAATAGGCACACATACATACATGCATACATACATACGTATTCCAACCTTAAGAAAAAAAAGAAATAAAGAAGAAGAAAGAAAGAGGCGTAATAATATTACGACACATGGTTGGTAGTAATAATCAATTTGAAAGCATCTGATCTAGATTAACAAATTCGACCGTTTCCCAGGATCGCATTCTTGTTTGAATTGATGATGAATTATATTTAANGAAGCAAAGAAAAAAAACAGAAAACAAACACAACAACACCAAATAAAAGTAACCCAAGAAGAAAGATTTCTCTTTACATCTTGCTTAACAATATCGAAAAGCGAATGAAATACCGCTAGATTTTCTTTGTTTGATGTCTTTACGTTGAGTGGCTACGGTTAAGTCCTTGAACAGTTTACACATACAGTTTAAATATAAATTTTTTGTTATATAAAAACGCAAAAACGCAAGCATAAACATATATCCACATTCACATGTACGTAAAGTTATCGTATAATGTTCTCTTTTAAGTAGTTTCTTACAATATGCGTAGGCAGGATGTTGGTACCGCTATAAAATGTATATAATCTTATATTACAAAATGATCAATTAACAATGAAAAAGAAGACAACAAAAACAACAAAAAAGAGTATATGTATATGTCGCATTGTTTTTTTTTTTTTTTTTTTTTTTTTTAATTTTAAAAACAAGCAAGGGAGCACACTATGCAAAGATTTCAAATATTCACTGGCATCACTGGTTTTTTAAGGGAATTGCTGCTATTGTAGCTATTGTATCCTGAACTCGTAATTGATTATGAATAAATAAAATAATTTCTCTCCTATCTTGCCGAGTAGACTTGTATAATTTAAAAAAAAAAATTTCTGAAAAATTATGCTTTTAACTGGACAGTCATCATTTTCTCATACATTCTTTCCAGTATCGTCGTTGTTGTTGTTGTTGTTGTTGTAATTGAGAAAAACATGTGTTTAACAAATTTCAGTTTTTTACGGTTTTTGTCTTCGAAATCTCTGCTCATTTCCGTTTGTAACCACCTAATTCACTTTACAGTCATTTCTCTATCTCATACCCTACACAGGATTTGCGATTATACTAGATTTGTCATTCGATCTTGTAACATCCTAAAAAACTCATAAAAAGTCCTAATGAAATGAAAACACAGTTTGTTGTGTTATTAATCGACGTAAAAAGTTGAATTCATTTTACAATGTTCACCTGTTATGCCTGTCTAACAGACGTTTATAAAGCGCTTACGATAATGACAATTAAATCAGAAGACTGAAACTTGACATTTGCTTTCTTAATTGAAGACCAAAGATTAAATTCTAAAGTCAATGTAATCCGTTTACAATCACGGCCACCATTACCTAAAAAAACTATGGCTAACAATCCATAATGATGAACATCAGTGGTGAAAGTGGTTCCATTTGCAGGGATCATCTAAGTGTGAGAACTAAAAATCTAAAATTCGATGCAAATGTTGCCCAGAACCTGTATTGGTCTTGATCGATCAACTAATACGATAAATTCGTTTTAAGGCCGATAAATATTCTTAGCATCTCTCTTTCTCTCTGTCTCTCTCTCTCTCTCTTCCTCTTCTCTTTCAAAATTTGCAATGGATCCTCGTTTAACCAAATATCTGAGTGAACAAGTGTAATAAATGTAATGAACATCGACCCAGCACATAAACTTGTAATTCAAAGCAAATGATGTGTTGTTGAAACGACCATAACCGACAGGATCCTGCTGCGTGCAATTATAAACAAATTGTTTCTTCGTCTGTTGTTTTTTACCACTGTCTGTGTTGTTACTATAACACTATTTGATAAACAATTCTGATGACCGCATTTCCTCAGCTCTAACCATTTAAAATAAATTTTCGCTGGACGTTTGCTTCACAAATCGATTAATTGATCATTAAACCTTCGATTTCTATTGTATTCATACAGTCAGCCTTCGTCAGAGCACATAATTGTTTAGGTCTGTTTTGTGGTCAATGCTTCAAACGCATTTAAAAAGAATTTTCTCTATATTTTACTCTATAGGTGTTAAAGTTAGACATCACAAAAGACACCGGAAGAGATTAAAGCATTAAGCGGCGTTAATTAGTTGCATTAACATCTGACACTGAGAGAAGATATCATGCAATGGAGTGCAAAAAAAAAAAAAAAATCTCGAAAAATATTTATTTATTTATTTTTTTTTCTTTTTAATGTAACCGTATTCTCTTTTTTTGAATCTGTTTCCCATAATATTTTAAGCAGATAATGTTACTTATGCATATGGCCCTTAACTACTACGTACGTGCACAACAATTGATGAATGAAGAAAAATATAAAAAAAAAAAAAAATGTTTTGAATTTACTTGAAAGAAAAAGAATGAATGAATCCATTTACGTTTTAAGTAAATTTGATTACTTACGTGATTACAGAAACTGAGACGTATTTTAAAAGTTTTGATAATTAATGCTTAACAAAAGAAAAGGCTTCGAAATGTTAGAAAAATGTTGGATTAACAATTACTCTGGAAGGAAATTATGTTTATGAATGCACGCGAAAAAACAATGTTGATTTCGAATCTACTCTGAGAACTCTGAGAATTATCGAACGGGATAGACCTAACAGATCTAACCGCTTGTCGGTAGGAAATGAAGAAAAAAATTCTTTCGGTATAAGTTCGGCTTAAATTATTGTTCAATTTTTATTAACTCTATTGCAAGCAACAAAGATTTTAAGGTGAAATTTCTATATAGCTTTCGATACAAATTTTGGACTGAAATGCATTATATTTTTAATATCGCTACCGAAAATACTTCGTAATGTAAAATTTTACATTTTATGTTATGAAAGCAAAAAGCAAAATAAAAGAGTTTAATTACACGCGATCTAACGTAATATCAAGACATACATGAAACTATATTAGAAAGAGTTACATTTGACATTAGATATTAATTTAGGTAAAGAAAGCAGAAAATTTATTTAATTCTTTATTTTTATATCCATCATTAAAACATAGGGGTTGATTCATTTTGTCATTTTGTTTGCAACATTCGAAATGAAGCTTCAGAAATACCACAATATTCTATTCTTTATAAGCATCAAATTTTAAATCAATTTAAACATGTCTGTCAGTTCGGTTGGTTTCACAAATTTAATAAAAATATTGAAAATTTTTGTACGCAGTTCGGTATTGAAAATGGTCTCAATCGGCAAAAGGGTACGTATCGGAGACGAACTTTATTTTCGAAAGCAAAAAAAAAAAAATCCACGCTTTTTGCTCGTTACTCATAAACTATAACAGATAGATCTATAAAAATTTCCACATAATGTGCTTTTTTTTTGTTAACTATTAGTAATCCCTGTAGAAAAATGGAAAAAATCGATCACGCCTATCCAATGTAATAGAGCATTGAAATGTCAGTTTTTTTTTTTGTGAAAATATACGAAATATCAATAATCCAGCTTCAAATTTCCAATAAAGCATATATATTCTTGATTAGTACCAGATTCAGAAATTCAGCTAAACGTGCACAACCATCCGTCTGTCTGTCTGTCTGCCTAACTGAGTAATGTCTGTGCTAAACTAAAAGAAGATTATCAGTAATTGAAGGTAGCATTGAAGCATTGAAAGTTTTTGCATGTACGCTGATATTGGAAATAGATCAAATCGATCAACGGACACTCCTACCACATAATATAAACTAAAAACATCGCCTAATATTATAAACTATTGAAATTTAGTATTTTTTTTTTTTTAGTTTTTTTTCTGAGATAGAAAAGATTCGATCACAGTCGAATGTAATTTTACTTACGTGTTCATATATAAATACGCTAATGAAATAAATAAATGTTTCCTGATTTCATTTGCACACCTCAACCACCCCATCTAACGAAGACTTTTATTAACACGTTTTTTGTTCGAAGTCACCGAAACCAGGCAGACAATCTATTATCGATAATGTAACTATAAAATTATTCGAATATCAACATTTGCAACGACAACAATATATCGAAGCTGGAAAGAGCGAACACTCAGTTCGCTCATTTGAATTTACTAAATTCAAAAAAAAAAAAAAAAAAAAAAAAAAAAGAGAAAAATGTCATAAATTAAAATTTGATCGTTAACAGCCGTTTGAGAAATAAATCATTTATTGAAAATTTTAAAAGATTTCCATGCAATCGCAAAACTATGAACGATTGAGATTTTAAGGTATTCGATATGTGCACAACCCTTTTGCATATTAAAATGCAAACACATATACACATTTACACACAAACATTGCAAACATTGATCACAGTAAGGCCAATAATTCAACCCTGAATATAGATTTTTTTTTTCTTTTTCTTTTTTTACTTTATCATTATAATCATCATATCCATAAAAGAATAACAACAATAATAACGGAGGGACAGGCCAACAAATTAAAAAAAAAAAAAAAATACGTTTCATGGCAAATTTTGGTGAAAAAAGTTGTTTATGCGGAAATCATCCTTTCGTGTTCATATACGTGCACATCTCGATGAGATGCATTCATTATTAGTTTCGCTCTAAAATACGGATTCAATATATTAAAACCCTTAGACAATAAATGAAGAATATGAAAATTAAAAAATTAAAAGGAAAGCAAAAAAAAATAAAAAATAAAAAAATATACAAATGTATATACATACATACATACATACATATTCATGTTCATGCATATGAATAGTGGATTGGAACGAAAGACATTTCAGTGCTGTCACCGATACATAGTGAAATGGGGGAAATTCCATTTACAGATTATTTCCATAAAAGTTGCTCAATTTTTGTTTTCCTCATTTGAGGTTATGTCGCGATATTCTCTTTCTCTCTTTCTCTTTCTTCTCTTTAGACTTTTCGAAACTTATCATTGTATCCCTTATCACTTCGGGTAAGGATGTATACAATATCCCGTTGAGTAGTTGAAAATAAATTCTTCATTTATTCTCCACCAATCTATCTGCCGATCTAGATGTCTGTCCATTCATTAATTTAATCATCCTTCAGATCTCCATTTTCCAGGTAACTTAATGGAATATTGTACGTTGACATGTTTTGGACTAAAATATTTTATAGAGAAAATTGGTCTAAAACTAGTCACTTGATATATAAATTTATTGTGTTCAATTTAGATCATATTTCATATATTTCACATATTTCATTTTATAAAATCATTTTTTATATATTAGAGTTTTTATGAAAAGTAGACCTTTACGTGGCTATTAGATAACATTTATGATAAAAAATAAATCAAGTATTAGGCCAAGTGATGTTAGATCGATCTAGTAATCGATCTTGTCTGACTTCAATGTTTTTACCGTTTTAACTATGGAATACTAAGTGCATATATCCCCGATAATTATGATATTTTTTTTTTGACTTAAATTTGTTTTTTCACGACATCTTAACAAAACGATAACTGAACGTCATATTTTTCGAATTAATTCACTTCGTTTTTGTCATTTGTACGATTTTTCGAACCTTTACTACTCGTTTTCTTTATTCTTTATCGCTTTTTACTCATGACAACAGAAACAAATGTAAAAGTAAACTCCAAACAGAACAGAAGAAGTTAAGGACGGATCTTTAAGAAGAAAGAGAAGATGAACACTCTTATCTTAGTCTTTAGTCTTGATCTTAGTTTAAAAATAGTAAAAGTATGTAATAGACGATATCACTTATAACAATACAATCGTTTAAATAAACGAATTATGAAAAAAAATTGAAAATCTTTGTAAAGAGTGAGAAGAAAACATTGCAAATGTACGACATGCACCGAATCATATTGCGATATATGCGGTATGCGAAACAAAAGGTGCTTAACACGGCTTCTCCATTGAGTCCACAAAAAAAAAAAAAGAAAGCAAAGTGGCAAGTTGTCAAAAATATGGTGTATTACACATTTTCCAGATTCTTTGGCCAATTGTAATAGATTTCTTGATTGAAGCTTCTCGAAGAAGCTACTTTACGGAAACCCTCTTTCTCTTCGACTGATGTGAGATTAAATTAAATTCAAACCTAAGGCCTTTCGTTCTTAATGAGAAACCCTATACAGGATTCCAAGGGACGCTTGTTGAAATCGTTTTGCTGCCCAATAAATAAGTCAAAGTTATTACAATATTTTGAAGGATATTATGCAATCCTGACAAAAATCTTTCCCGGCTACAGCTTGATCAGAATATATGTTTGTGTTATGCCTGCCTTACATTTATAAATAAATACATATGTATATACGGACATACATATGAACTTATTGCTTAAAATGCTTGCAAATCAATTAATAAACAGTGTTGAGAGAGAGAGAGAGAGAGAGAGAGAACATTTCAATAAATGGAAGAATAAAGAAAACAGAAGCGATCGTTACATAATTCGCGGCCGAGTATATTACATATAAGTGCTTTTCTATTCTATAAGCATTTGTCTATTAGTGTGTGTGTATACGCATGCGAATGTTTGTCTGTTTATATTAGACGCTAAGACTATCACTAAATCCATTATAACATTATCTAAACAAACTCAAGTTGTATCGATATTAATAACATGTGAACGGAAATGCACACAAGACATAATATCGCAATGCATCCTAAATCATTGATGAGTCTTCCCCCCCTCCTTGAAGGGCTCAAGTATATAAATAACGTAATATTATTATTGTATAGGATGTATTTGTTCATGTCACACATCCCCAAAGTGGACTGTTGCACTCTGCATTGATTGTTTGCGTGTATGTACATATATGTATGTATGCTTGTGGGTGTATGTATGTATGTATGTACGCGTGTGTGTGTGTGTGTATGTGTGTTTTGTGCAGAGATTCATTTAAAGCTGAGCTGTGTACATCAAGCCAATGATTTATTTAAAACATTCTTTAATGATAAAAATAAACGGCTGAAGCGGAAATTATCATCCTGCGACAACTTCTTCGAGGCACCAAACTCAAAATTATTTCACACCGGTACTGCACTATTTCTCATTGCGTACACAAACGTAGTATACACGCATAAATTCCAAACAAATTGTGTGTTTATAATGTTGTAAGTTCTTTGCGATCAGCAGATATGTGTGGCTTGGGGGTGATTTGACTTAACGCAACAACAAAGGCTACAAGAATATTTTAATAGTTTTGTTTTCTCTCTTTCTCTCTCTCTCTCTCTCTCTCTCTCTCTCTCTCTCTCTCTCTCTTGTGTAGTTATTTAGGTTTCAACCAAATTTGAATACATCGCTGCCTATTGCAATGCTTTTCGTTGGCATTTGTTTGCATTTATCACAATTTCTTTCCATTTTTATACCCACCACTGAAGTTGAGGGTTATATTCATTTTGTCATTTTGCTTGTAATGCCCAGAAGAAAACTTCGGAGGCCCCACAAAATAGATATTTTATTGATCAGAATCAAATTTAGAATCAATCTGTCCGTCCGTCCATCCATCTGTGTAATGTCTGTGTTGGGGGCGCAAAAATGAAGATATCGCCTTCAAATTTGACAGAAATACTGGGAGTTCTTTCACAAACATTACTAATGAAATTAGCACAAATCGAACACAGATCAAGCCTACAGCATAAGATATGCATAGGAAACGCGCCTGTTTCCTGAATGTTTTGCTCAATATTTATAGATTGCAAAATATAAAAGTTCAACGTGATTTCGTCAAAATAGAAAAATAGCAAAACAGAAAAAATGTGCCACGCCCATCCATTAACATTTTAGTTTGTTTTCGCCATTTCTTTCAAGACATAGGTGGTGGATACAAAAAATTCGGCACAGCCGAATATAAGTTTCTCATTTGTTTTACTTGTTGAATATAGTTTTGTGTCCCTAATCATGACCGGATTGCGATTTTGAAATAATCTTCCGGTTGAGAATGCAAGAAGTTTGTCATTCTATTTAAGTAACAAAATTGCATAACAGTTATCCCACGAAAAGTATTCATTTTTGCTTAAGATATTTTAATCATATACCGAGGGATCATACCTTTCTTAGATTCAACATACATACAATTTCCAAAAATGTTGACACAATCTCGACGAAAGAAAGAACGACGATATCTGCTACAGATCGGTGTGATACTCCATGCACATACATTAAATTTCAAAAAAAATAAATAAAAAAACTTCATGACGATTTTTCACTAAAATTCAAACACAAAATTTCTTATATTTTCATTGAAATTTAATTGAATTTAATTGAAATATTTGTGATTTTAATCGATAATCTTTCGCTATTTTCCTAATAAAATCTTTATACCATTATTCTAAACATTATGCGGTTTTTGGGGGTAAAAACGAAATCAAGTGATTTTCATAGATCTCCCTTCAAGTAAACCTTAGACCATTGGGCAAGATTAGCGCTATATACGAAATGCAACTTTTCAGCCAAAATTTCTCTCAATTGTGATCCAGTCATTAAAGGTAATGTGCAACCTAGCACTATGATGTCTTTTCTATTGATATATATTTAACGCTTCAACTTAATTACACGATTTAACCGCATTAGTTGTTGCTGACTTAGCAGTGCAATCAAACTTTTGGTCAGATTGGAACAGCGCATGACGCGCGAATCTCTTCTAATCTCACCAAACACAAAACACTACCTTACGTGATGTCAATACGAGCTTTGCCAGCGTTTGCGCAGCTGCACTCATCTTGGACTCATTGATCGCGTACATTATTCATTTCTCATAGTCCGTTACAATTCTCCTCAGAAATGTTTCGAATCTGTTCCGTTTCAGCAACGATTCGCAGATGGAAATTGTGACCAATATAGGTTTTTGCTTTTGATATCGAGTTTCTTTTTCTATCTAGCGGTACGCAAATCCTTGAAAGTTGTTTGTGTTTTTTATTTTCTTGTCAATCTTTAATTCCACAGGAACGAAATGTGTTGTGCTTTGAAAAATTTTTGAAAAGTTTATCAGTCATAAGTTGAAAATTTCCAGAACGGAAACGAGCGATTTTTATAAAATCTCCTCATCATGAAGACCAAAAATTTTGTCACATGCCTGCGAAACATTATCTCCTTGGAATTTGAATTTTAACTTATTCTCAAAACGCAACTATTTTCGATTGATTTAACATTTTTTTTTTTTTTCGAAACACGAATCTTTTATAATAGAATAACACTGTAATAAGAACAATTGCAGCTCATTGTAGTTCTTCTGGTAGTCTTTAGTAAAGTTCCATTATAGGAAATGTGTCATAATAGTGTCAATGCATCTGGAGTTGGATCCTCATTATGAATTTCAAATTACTAGCTAGCAACACCGGCATTACTAAACTACTACTACCAAACCCTAATAACAGACTCACTGGCGTTAGAAGCGGTTACTTACTCAATTGTTATTTCATTGGGTCTCACCTTTGACAAAAAAATCGAGAGTTATTTATTATGCGAATAGGAAATATTGTTGGTGAATTTTTCTCTTATGTCCCTTTGTTCATTGAACAGAGCATTAATACAAGAACAGATTAGAAGAACTATTGAAACAATTATGATTCATAGCATCCGATATCCTTAATTAAAATAAAATAAAAATAATAAAAGTAAACTGTTCACCCATTGCCAGCTACCTTTTTTTTTAGATATGATTCTAGAATGTAAGGTTAGGGAGAACGCAAATACTTATATAGAAATTGTTATTTCTCTCAAGAGCATATGGAAAAATGTAATTTTTAATAACATATATAACCTAATAACAAACTATCAAATCGCACTTGGAAGTGAAATTATTCTAATGGAACCTAGATTTTAAACTTTTAAAAATGTTTTCTTCTAAAATATCATGAGTTACGATATATTGAATTAAGAAAGTAGAGCTGTAGGATTAATATTGTCCTCTTATTCCTTACAGAAAAACCGCTAGATGATCTCTACAGAAATTTGCAGCACTACTACATGGACCAGAGAAATATAAGATGCCGCAATCAGCCAGGCGGAAAGAACATATCTTAAGTTCGACTCCACGGCTGAGAGCAAAGACGAAGAAGAAGAAGAGGAGAGAAAAGATTGATCCGGCCAGCCTTAGTGGGCGTAACCGGCAACGGGCGGTCAACGATCACCACCACGTAGCCGATCAAACTTCGGAAGCCGAAGCAAGTGCCTAAAAGCCCAAGCAGTTCCCGCTTAAAGTGACAGGAATTATAATTTCCCGTAGAGATTCCCTTTTCACTGGCTTCAGACCAAAATTCTTATTTTCGTAATTTTTTTTATATATTTTAATATTTTTTTTATTTCATTCTTCATATATATTTTTTTTTTGCCCCGATCTATTTGATAGCGTTGATATTGCTTTTTATACCCACTACCGAAGGATTAGAAGTGTATTCATTCTGTCCTTCTTTTTTGCAATACGCAGGAGACTTCAAAGAGCATTAAATCTGGAATCAATTTAAGCCTGTCCATTACAATGTATGCGTATTAGTCAAAAACCAAAGCAGATAGATCTATAAAAATTTTCACATTTAATAAGCTAGTATTCCTCTATTATCAGTACAAAAAGGAAAAAGTTCGACCACGTCCACTCGCTATAGTAGAGTATTGGAATTACATTTTTTACTAAAAACATTTGTAACATTAACAAAGAAGTTCAGAAACTCTACAAAGTGTATACGTTTTTGATCAGTATCAAATCCGGAATCCATCTAAATGTTAACCGTCCGTCCGTCCGTCCGTCTGTCTATCTCTTTAGTTATTTGTCTAATATTTGCGATAATCATTTTCCCATAATAACGTATTAAGCGTACCGTAGTTCTATTAAGATAATATATCGTAGATGTATTAATACATTTAAAGAACAAGAAATGGCTAGTGGAGTCGATAATCCCATAGGCCATCATTTTACAACTTCGAAGCTATCAAATAATGATCAAATTCACTTTTGGTTATTACGGCGTAAAGTAAAGATCCGGGTTTCATTTCAAATGTTTGTGTATATGTAAGGGAACGCTACTATAAATCTTCGATATTCTTTTTTCCAAGAAACTCCATGGCCAATATAACTAATCTATGAACATAATCCTCCGTAATTAAAAGTTATCTTGGTTACTCTAGACAAAGCTCTGAAATTGTAGTCGAGCTTGTAGAAGATAGAAGAGCGCTTGGTATATAAGGGGTAAGCTTAAATCGCGAGATCGAGATCATATATATGAACTTGAACTATATTTGGGGCTCTAAGCATTGGAAACACTTGATAAATGTAATTAACATACACCCTTGCGATACACATTTACAATGAATTACGCATCGAATAACCGAAATTTAATAAGCTGTGATCGTATTTAAGTACCATATGAAGTTGATGTAAAAATGCTGCTAATATATAGGATTTACATGTTGCAATTGTGAAAGGTTTATTGACCCTAAGAAAAACAGATGTGTATAGAATTGAAGAAAGAGAAAAAAAAAAGAGATTTTCCCGATACATGACAACAATTTTCTTGTAACATATTAAGCCCATGCACAGATGCATTTGAGTATGACCAAAAACAAAACAGAGAAAAAAAAAAAACAAAAAAGAAAAGATTATGTGCTCTTCAAGAAGAAAAATGTATTAAAACCTTAGCAAACATCAACCCCTTTAAAAGTGCTCATCATTAGCCGTTCACTTTTACGTAAAAAAAGAAAATATTGGCACCTACTCTTTGCAATCTTGCATGAGTTCCTATTATTATAGTTACCGACTATTGTCTCTGGTATGATAAGTTTGCAAAAGATTACTAATGCAATCTGTCGTCGAAGAAGCAGCTGTAAAAGGAAAAGGGTTCGAAGCATTTAATATAATTCCATTTTTTACCTGTATCGCGAAAAGAAATAAATGTCGGACTGCGTTGCATTTTGTTGCGAAGAAAATTGATGAACAGTAAAACCAACACACAACTATAAAAGTTCGTTCCAATATTTATGCATGACACGCCACCACTGAAAAGCAGCGGTACATTAAATAAGAGCAAAAAAAAATGTACAAAATTCATTTTATAGACTTCCGAAGACATTTTTGCTCAATATAGCATTCCGTGCATAGATGGATCCGTCTACCTAATTGTCCGTGTCCTTTGTCAGATTTCCCGATCACTTTCTTAAACATTAAGATAGAATCCTTCAACTTTCCAAATATATATCCAGATCAGATGCAGTTATTGAAAGTGTGAGAAAAACATGTAAACATGCAAAGAGAAAGAAAATGAGAAAGAAATTTCAAAGTAGTTTCCCACTTACAGAAGATATTTAAGTAAAATTTGATAAAGGCCACTTGAAAGCTGGAGAGCTTTATGGATCGATTCAACTTTTTAGTACGACCTGTGAAAAAACAAATTGGAAAGTTATAGTCGGAGAAAGCCAACGATTAAATACCTTACAGCACTTTGTCTGATACAACTCGAAGTTAAGGATTTAATAAGAAAAAAGTACTAAAAATTATATTCGGCTACACCGAATACATTATACAAAAAATTATATTTTAATAAGTAGGCGTGGCAAATGTTTTTTCGTTTTTATGGAAATTTTTATTTTTCAGCCTATGAAAACACTCAGAAAGCAGAGGTGCTTTTAACTTATTTTATACTCTAGGCGTAACCTGTGACCAATTTGGCCCATTTTGAATACCAACATATACAAGAGAACCTTCAATGTTTTTGCCAAATTTCATCTAATTGCCTCGGTTGTTGCGACCGACAAAATTATTATCGCAAAGATTACACAAATAATCAGCCAGTTAGATGGACGGGCGGACGGATGCATCTAGGTGGATTCCAAATGTGATACTGATCAAGAATATATACACTTTATGGGGCTTCTGAAGCTTCTTTCCTAATGTTACAAACGTTTTCACAAAAAAATTAAATTCTAATACTCAATTATATCAAGTGGGCGTGGTCGATCCTTCCCACTTTTGTACAAATACTAGAGGTTAACTAGCTCAATAAGTATGGAACTTTGTAAAGAACTTTTTATAAAACCTAATTTTTTTTTCTTAAAAGCGCTATACTATGGGAGTATTCCTCGATCAATTTGGTCAACTTGTAATACCAACCTGTATGGAATAGAATGTTTAGAAAGATTTTATATAGAGGGACAGACCGTCACACGGACGGACAAACATGCTTAAATTAATACTAAATTTGATAATGATCAATAAAGTACAATTTGCGATCTACCGCATCAAGATTCGAAGCTGGGTCTCTCAGGGCTTTGTTTGTTCATGAATAAGATCAACTACTTAAAGAAGAGAGAAAAAGAAGAATATATTCTATATTTTAAATAATGATTAAAACTGATGCGTATTGCAACATGATTAAAAGAAACCAACTACACACGGTAGCCATAACTATATAAATAAAATATAACAACAAATAACTTTTTTTCAAGTGTTAAAAATGACAAAAGAAAAGGAGATAATTTGAAGTTTGAAAAAATATACAAAAGCAACACATATTGATACATTATTTATGGTACAAAGTATACAAGATTTGTGCGATTGCATGTGTAACAACTGGTAGAAGTTGAGATGAACGCATCGTTCACAATCTCAATTTTCTTTTCTAAAACTTATCTGCGCATCCATCCGTCTGTCTGCCTTATTATCTGTCCAAGTAGTTTTGAGTTCATTCAAAACGTTCATTGAGTTCATATCACAAATTTATCAATATAAACCATTTTATAGGAAAATCATAAGTTAGCCAGATTGAATACAAATATATAACGCACGTATACTTATATCCCCTTTTTAACAAAGTTCGCCTTTAAGGCAAAATATGTTCATTTCATAATTTCTTCAAAATATCTCGATCACACAACATACATGGACAGACGGACAGATGAGCTTAGACAAGATTGAAAAGTGATTCTGAATAAAAGATCCATAAAAACTCAAATATTCTTACGATATGTCTCGTGTACGAGTGTTAAATATTTCCCGCAAGAAGTTTGGTAATCAAAATTCCGTTTCAAGATCAGATACCATATCTCACTATAGTAATAATGTGCACTAATTTAGTATTCGATAACAAGTGAGAAGCAAAATTAGTTCGTAAAAATTTTAAAGAATTTTTCGAAAATATTTGTGATCTATGGTATCGGTGGTGAGTGTTCAAGACTCGCCCTAGAGCGCGAATAGATATTCCTGTTGTATTTTTCTTTTCTTTTTTTTTTTTGTTTTGTTTTTGTTTTTGTGCTCACTTTATCCATTTGCATACGCACGCAATATGATTTGTTGCAGCATTAGACAGGATTATCATTATATCGTTTGGGCAGATGCAAAAACAATTACACAATAACATAACGCCTTCAAGTCAAACACTCACAATATCACTGGTCGCTTTTCACACTTAACGGTTCGTCAATAAAATACCACAATGCAAGTGCTGTTGTAGATGTAGCTTAGTTTTCCTCCTTTTTTTTTTTTTCTTCTTGTTTTGTTTTTCTCTTTGTGCCGTGCAGTACAGTGCAGTGACCACATGCTATTTATGCATAAAATTGACCTCTTAGGGTTTCTTTGACCTTTTGAAATGATTTCTCTTATTTGTATTGGTTACGTTTCTCGACCGTTCCATTTGTTTCTCTATTGTTGGTGTTAAAATTAAAAACCAAAAAAAAAAAAAAAAAAAAACAACAAGAAAATTATTCATCTCTAACACGAGAAGATGAAATGAGCAAAAACATCTACATGTCCATCGACGCAAACTATTGATTTTGTATAACAATAAAAATAACAAATGAATATTTTTGCCAATTAAAGTGACTTGAATAGAATTTGTAGTTAAAAAAAAAAAGGGAGCGAATAACGAAATGCAAAATTGTAATCATATGACGAAAAACTGATGGTTGCTGCCTTTTCTTTTTTGGTTATTCTTGTTGTTGTTGTTGTTGTTTTTGTTGTTTATTGACTATTAAATATTTTATTTTTTTTTTGAGTTTTTGATGCGGATAACATTTATTTATTTAGGCTAAAAATTTGCGGTTCTCTGTCGGTCTCTGTCTGAATATTTGCATTGAAAATTGGAAAAGATTTGATGCGTCGCTGAACACATACACATACATCTACACGATTGCATGCCATGCATATTTGCATTTATGCATTTTTGTTCTTTTTAAATAGGGTCGAGACTTCGAGAATCGATAATATTTATTAATATTAAGTCCGAGGCAAGCGGGTGCGTACAATTTCTTTCTCTCCAGCCATCGCCGTTAATAAAAAACTCTATAACGTTTACAACAAAAAACTCTTAAAAATCAATCATCAACATCACTGTTAACTCTTTACATTGTATGAGACAATCGTTGTCTATTCGAACACCAGGATAGAGAATCGTATTCGCTTTTTTGTATATAACTGTCTGAACCCATGAAACTGGACGTATCCGCCACACGAATGCCTCCTTCTATTCACCTTCAATCGTAATGACTTAAAAGTTCAATTAGTGTATCACTATTTGTTCAATCTTGAATAAGATTTAGCTTAATGCAGTTCAGTACGCAATGACATCGCTGAGATCCTAACCATTCCGACTCTATATAAGCCCTTTGATATATAATTAATTGTTTGTAGCGTCAAGAAATACACCTAAAACAGCATAACATATAACATCTCTTAGTGGAGAGAAGTTTATAAGTTATGCCATCTCCAGTAAATTCCTTAAAATTAATTTACAATCTTAGTATAAGCATTTTTAGGCATTGAAGACAACAACAAATCTAAATTGATTCGATTTATGTGAAACTCAATGTAAGTTCAGAAAAGGAAAAGCTGCAAATCAAGCGAAATTTATAATTTGGAATGTAGCACCTAATTCGCCATTTTCGGTCGTACCCCCCATCCCCTCCCCCTTCCTCACTCTGCCAGAAAAAAAAGCAAAAAACAAAAAATTCTATATACCAGAAGTCTATTTCAAGCCAATCTCAACTTAGAGAACTATAGATGAGTGTCACACAAAGCACTTGCAAAGACATGAGTGTTTGTGTGTGTGTGTGTGTGTGTGTGTGCGATATTAAGAAAAAATTCTTCCTTATACTGTTTAATATTCCAATAAACATAATCGGGATAAAAACTCATGCACACACACACACACACACCTATATACGAAGAGTGCTTGCAAGTATTTTACTTCAAAATTTAATATTTTCAGTTTTTGTAATTTTTGTGCGGATGTTTATTGTTGTTGTTGTTGTTGTAGCATATATGTGAAGATATGTACATATTCTTGTATCCAATTTTTATGTTTTTTCGGCTTAAGAACATTTTTATTTATTTATTTATTTTTGTTTCACCGTTAATTTTATACGTCCAGTCGACTTCAAAGAGGAAAATATTTTTCAAATGATCTTCAACTGAAAAGAATAATAAAAAGAAAAAAAAAAAAAACAAAAGGAGGAACATTTTCAAATGCATATATGCGTACATATAAGCGAGCAAAGTGTATAAAAACTGTGGCTTTCCGTTACTTTTAGAAAGAGACCATAGTACACATAAAGAATTAATTTTAATGAAATGAAAAACAAATTCTTTGCGGGGATCAACAGACAGAATAGCGGACACTAAAAATAGCCACCCTCGGTAAAAAAGGCGAATGGACATATTGTACCGTTCGTTAAAAAGCATCATATAGTAGCAGCAGCAGATAGTAAAACTGACTACTACTGGAAACGAGCTGACATGAAAAGGCCAAAGCAAACAGTGAAAATATCGAAGGCAACCATGTCAATGTCAACTGAATTCACGCACTCATAATGCGGAGAAGTAGGAGCATCTTGCTTATGCGGCCGCTAACAACAGAAAAAAAAAAAAAAACAAAAAAAAATAATGTTAGCATGAATGGGATCCGCACGCATACACATATGATGTTGATATACTTCGCCTAAAACAACACCATAACATTGCCATGGACTTTATGAGCTAAAGACATTAAGTTTTTAGTTGAAAAAAAAAAAAAAAACAAAAATGAATTACAGTTGATTAAGACGACTAATTTTGGACCATGCCTTTTGCGCATGGATTAGATAAAAATTTGAAATCTTAATAAAAACTTATCTAAAAAAGTACGTATAGAGAGCATTTTACAATAGTTTCCCGTTTTTCTCGATTAATCATAGTCAACAGTAAGCTAATATGGGGCCTAATATGAGGCTTTTCTCAACTTTGAATACTCAAAGAAAAAAATTAAGAAAATTGACTAAAATTACCTTTAGTGTCATTGAACTAAAAATGACTTTAGGCGAGGATAGGGTGCGCAAAAGATCTCCGAGCATTAAACACGGAATGAAGATTTTGAGGATGTTGCTATTTTTCGAACTGATTTTAGTAATATAGGACGGCATAGTGTGGGGACGGCATTGAAAACATGCAGTTGTTATGGTATGGTATGCTTGCACATGTGTTCTTTCCATTCGACAGCGATGGATTGCGTGAAGCATCAACAAACCATCAAGATCTAAATTTAAATTTACTTGTCTGTGCACATGTGTGAGAATTTCACAAAAAAAAAAAACAAAAAAAAACAAAAAAATTATGTCTATACTTAAATATATGTATATATGTAAGTTTAAAAAAAAACACTAAGATTTTATATATAAAAAACAAATGAAGTCAAAGTCAAGTTCAACTATTTGATCTAGTCTAGAATTTTCTAAAAATGTATGAGCATGTATGTATGTATAGGTGTATATGCAAATATCGTACATTTGTTAATTTATCATTATTTGGATGCAACCAAACTGGAAATGAACCATTAGTGAGCTGGAACTAAACAAATAATAATAACAAAAAAAAACAAAAAAAAAAAAAAGAAGAAATCAAGCTTGCGTTATACTCTTGCAATATCAATAAGTCTAATATATATTAACCTTATATGAAGTCCATATTTGCATATATGATATAGCTTTCAGACAGCCGCCCAATTAAAATTTATGTCGATACCGTAATATATAGCGTTATCTCTATTATTAGTCTTAATACTTTTTAGACTAAGACATGAAATGATTTTGTTTTAGCTTAACTTTGTATTATAAATACTTTCACACTAGAACTAATGGTGTTCTCTAAGCTGTCTTTTATTGCCAAGTGCAACCCATTTGAAATACTTTTTTCTGGACTTGACAAAAAGTCATAAAAATTAGTATACGAAGTTAAGGCTTTGCTTTGAATAATTCCAATTAGAAGGTTATTAGGTATGAAACTAGAATTTTTATATAAAAAAAAAACCATTTATGATAAAAAAATATTTTAATCGGATTATGGCCTATCGGTGGCTAAGCTTTTTTCCCACCTGTCTTCGAAATTATGAATGCCACGCCAAGAAAAAGACACAAACCAGTTTGCGAGCCATTTTTGTACGTTTTCGTAAAAAGTAAAGTGGGCGAATGCGTGGCCCAACTAGGCAAATAAGTAGTAATCGGTCGCAGCCAAGTTTGATGAGTAAGCTGCGCATACGAAAGTATTTCGTAAAGGACTTAACGCCTCAATCCTCTCTTTGACTAGCATTGGTGTGCGTGATGGTGTATTATTGTCGATCAAGTTCACTTTGTTTTGCCTTTTTTTTTTTGATATTCCGATCGTTTTTCATGCAAAGCTTCGGTATTCAGTATTAATAGTTTTGCCAGGTTTTAACAGATCATAACAGATCACACTCTTCTAACTTCACCAAACGCCGAGTTTGTTCTTCCATCCAAAGCGGTCGATCTCTACGATTCGCCTGGAGTTACGCTTAAGTTTTTCAGAAAATATGTCCATTTCTCATCATCAGTTACAATTTGATCGAGAAATAATTTTCTTTTCTTTTCTTTTGTTTCGCAAGTAATTTTTCGATTCTCCTCTTCTATTTAGCTCACTTGCAGCTCATTTGCCCATTTCTGCATGTTTAAAGCGTATGAAGAAAGCTTCTTCCGTCAGATTTTTAATAATTCGCGATCCTCATTCAACAATGCGTGCAAAGCACTTTCTCCAAATTTTTTCGCCCGTTTTACACGTTTCAAATTCGATGGCAGTTTTTTAAACTCTCAAAGCAATGCGGTTTATGCGAATCATGCTTACCGTTAGGAGCAAGACAACAGTTATCTTAGTCAAGTTCTTTGAATTTTGGGCGATGCATTAAAAATGCATATGATTTACTATTGTCATGATAGTAAACTTTGCCTTTTAATTAATTCTGAATATTTTACTTCAATTGCGCATTTTAATCGCATTAATTGTTAACGGTAGAGAATCAAGCCAATCAAACGTCTGACCAGTTTGGAGCAGCTCGTTATACTCAACTCTAATCTCACTAAACACAAAGTAGTATCTTACGTGGTGTCACTTCGTGCTTTTCCAGTGTTTATACACCGTCATTTATTTTAAAGCAGGATTTTTTCATACAGTCTCCTCAAAAATGGTTCAGTTTCCTTTGGTTTTAGCAGCAATTCGCAGATCGAAATTCGATCCGTTAAATTTTTTACTACTAATTTATGTGGTATCGAACTTCTTTCTATATCGAAGTGGAAACCTATTTTTTTTTTTTTTTTCGCCAATCTTTAGTTCCACAGCGACGAGCGGAAACGAGCAGACCATTCGCGTGCTGCTGATTTTAATAAAGCAGTTTTACCATAAATACCAAGAATTTTTTCGCACATGTCTGCCAAGCGTTCTCGGGGTGATCGGAACGATATCTTAAGTTCGCTCAGAATCTGGGTTATTTTCAAAACGCAAATAACTACTTTCGACTGTAAAGTTATTTATTGGGAAAAATGCTATTGAGTTTTCCTTTTACCTGACATGACCTGACAAGCTTACGTTCTGCACTTGATTAGAATTTTATGCGATTTTTTCATGGGTTTCTTTATCTCATTTCAATACAATACAACCTGGCGGGAATAAAAAGAAAACAATTAAGATCAAACAATGTTTTGAGGTCGTAGTAGTGTGATTTCAAAACACGATTAAATAGCAGAAGTTTACATAATGGAAACTGTGGGTATCGGACAAAAATTCAACCTAAATGTTTAAATAAATATGTAGTAGAATACAAATTGTGATACATAAATTTTTAAAAAGAAATCATGTTTTATAATTTGAGAATTATTACAATTTTTCACAATTCTGATCTCCTCTAATACTATCAAAGCAAAGAAAGAGAATAAGTTGGCATTCGTTTAACGTTATTTAAAAATACTACGCCACACGCAACTGAGTTTCAAGACCAATAATGAACTGCTGTTACAGGTATATGCACTCATGCATAGGCAGGCTGTTGCTAAATAGATTCCGCTATTTCGCATACTCCTTTGGTTAAGAATTCATATAAATTATGTAGTCTTTCATGTGCACTTCTGTGCGTTAATTGAAAAATTGCATTTATCATGTGTGAAGTTAGATATAAAGATATTCAGGATACGAATATGAATAAATAAATTTTAGTTTCTAGAATGTCCATCATTTTATTTGTGTTCGTATACGCATCATGATCAGTATGAGAATTTGGGTCGACAAGGCTATACCTGTTAGTGGATTTAATTGTGATTTTTATTCTCAAAAAACCAAAAATATAAATTCACATCGAAACATGAATCTTAGGACACGAATTTGTTGTTGTTGAATTCTGTAGAAGAAATATGAAAGCCGCTTAGCGTAGGAAAAAGAAATTTGAATGATTTTTCTAAACAATTTTGACCTAAAGATGTACGCAAACGATTATGACAGTTATTCCGCTTAGCGAGGTCACTGTTAGAATTTTTTTTTTTTTTGTATGTTTACTTGATCTAATAAAAATCCAAAAACACGGTCCAAAACAAATCTAGTCCTTTCTTTATATTTGCACACAATGTGGTTTTTCTCGTTTTTTTTTTTAAGGTCTAAGTGCAATGAATTATTTGCCAGAAGAAAAAGAATTTAGGGCAAGCATTAGTTTTCCAAATTAATACGAAAAGAAGTGCTGACGAAAGCTATCGATGAGTATGAATGATGATGGATTGAATTCGATTAACCCTGAATATCTACTAAGTGGAGCGAAACTAAGTTTTCTAAAAGCAACAAAGTCACTACTGAGGCAGACGTTACACGAAACAAATTGAAGCAGCTGAACCGAACATTAAATGTTTGCCATGTGTTGCTGTGAAATACTTTTTTAATACGATAACTTTTAGTTCCACACTATAAAATCGGCAACGAACTGTTGACGTTCCACACCTACTATTGTATTAACTAGACATTAATTATACTGATTATTCATGGTTTCAAGCGGCGATTCGTGAACTCTGTTGATAGTGCCTCCATTCTTGTAAGATTGTCAAAAAGTGAATCTGTTCGAGGTTAATTTTAAAGAGATAAGTTGGGTGTGTAACGGAAAAAGATAAAAAAAAGGAAGGTATTAGCTATCGAAGGAGAATTTACCCAACGTTTAATTTCTGAACATTTTTTTTTTTTTTTTTTTTTGGCAACAAAGCCACACACTTCCTTTTACAAGAACAAAAAAAAATTAATGAATTCTTCTTCATATAATTTTAATTGTTGCCTCTCAACATAAAAGTTGTTATTAAAAGCACTGACGGAACTGGCAAATACGAAATACGTATAGACGGACAAACATGCTTAAATCAATTCTAAATTTGATGATGATCACGAATGTATATACTTTGTGGGGTTCTCTGAAGTTTCCTTCTAGGAGTTACAAACCAAATGACAAAATGAAATATACCCCTATAGGTGGGTAGAACAAGGAAGAGAATTAAAGAATTCTGATACGTTTTACTATACACAACAGACGCGTTTATCAAGTCTCATGAAAAACCTAATACCGAACTATAGTATAAACCTCCGCACAGTTTATTCAAAGTAAGCATAGCACACACATATGTAGCATACACATGCAGCTTATGTAACATCCAGACAATGTTATCATAGATGCCAACACATTTTGCTAAGTGATAATCATCTAATTTTCAAATTTTTCTCTATCACGGACGAAGCTGTAATCGAAATACGTTTTTTTTTTCGATGAACGTAACTTACCTGTAATGAATAGTAGGAATTTAAGATTAAAAGTGTTTGTCTATTTACAATTTTGAAATCTTAAATGTGATTTCGACAAATAGGCAAACAGACAAAGCAGCTAAATTAGTTCTGATCGAGACTATATTTGCATTTCACAGGATATGCTTAAATTTAAAAAAAGAGGTAGAAAAATCCCTTTGCTGATATATAATAATAATAACAATAATAATAATAATAACAATAACAATAATAATAATAATAATAATAATAATAATAATAATAACAATAATAATAATAATGATAAGAAAAAAAGCTCAAATAATTCTTTTCTCCCCTAATCTTCGCGGAGAAAAAAGAAAAGAAAAATTCTTAATGGAGAGAGAAAACCGTAAACAAGCAGTGAGATATACAGATTTGCGATCCTCTTAAGACAATAAGATATAAAACAATAGTTCTGATGCCGTACAGTTCAACCGCAAACACCCATTATGACCATTCGACATTCGATTTGAATTCAATAGAAGACAATGTATTTGTAGTTTTTCGACTTTATTTTTTTTTTCGAAGCGTAAAAATTTAATCCCATGTTTCTCTTATATATACCGTAAATGTTGTAATAACAGTTTTGCGAACTTGTGTGATTTTTCTCGTTTTTTTTTTCTTCTTTTTTTTAGGTAACCTTCTTCGACCACACCTGCAGAAAGTCAATTTCCAAATTTTTCATCATAATCACGTTCTTAGCCTTAAAGGTTTGATCGAATAAAAAACATTTTTGACAAACAAGAAACCATCTGCAGTTTATATAATCTAATCCGAATTGCATGATAAATGAAATAATAATCATAAGAAAAAAATGTATATTTGCAGATATCAATAATATCTTTACAATGAACTCTAATATGCCCTTAAAATAAATTGTTAAAATAATCTATACACATATGCGGTGACCATCCGGTCTACATTTTTAGGGAGAATTCTGCACATTTCTAACTTTTCTTCTTATTTCACGCATATTTTGTTCAATATTATAAAAAATTATTCATTCGTATTATTACATTTAATATATATAAATAAATACAATAATAATACATAAATAATAAAATGTATATAAGAAAAATTAACCAACATTTTTCATCACATCTTAGATAAAAAAACTCATCGGGGGACAATCTTTGAATATCTTTATAGGAATTTGATATATATTCCGGTGAAATTGTTAATAAATAATTACTTCAGAGTGAAAAAATTTTAAATATAAAATCGTTATCCTTCTCGATATGGTTCAGCGTTCATGCATTGAGTTGATCTCACGAGCGCTCATCATTCGATTTCAATCACAAACTGATCGCAAATATATCCGAAGTAGAACAGAGTGTAATCGATAATATACGATCATTACCGAAATTTTAGCTTGTATCTCACAATATTCTCTACTTTTCTTTTCCTGTTCTCTATTCCGTTGATAGGCTAACAATATAAAACGCATGCGCCGAATCGAATCTCTTTGCAAAAACGTGAAATCAAAGACGAAATTTGAAGGTGAAACGAGTAAGAAAATTTTTTTCGGCTGTGCCGAATCTTTTATATCCACCAACATTATCTTAAAAAAAAGAACTTGAAAAAACTAAGTTTCGATATACTGAGGATATACTGGGAAGGCGTGGCAGATTTTTCATTCATTTTTATGGAATATCGTGCAAATTTTTATCGTGTAATCTATAAGCAACAAGCAAAATACCCAGACGGTAGAGGTGTTTTTAGTTTATTTTACAATGTAGGCATGTCCTGTGACCGACTTGGAAGTAAAGATTTTCAATACTAACGTATCTACAAGAGATTTTAATGTTTTGACTAAATTTCATTCAGATATTTTAAGGTTTATGATCCGGGTTATGTTTACCACGTGTATTGTACAGATAAGCCAAAAGCAAGAAGCACTGAGGAACAGACGGACATACGGACAGATATAGGTGGATACTGAATTTGATAGTGACCACGAATATGTACACTTTCTGGTGTCTCTGAAGCTACTTTGTTGATGTTACCAAGCTTTTTACAAAAAAAATTATCGGCTGAGTACGAGAGATAACTAGAACAATATATTTGAAAATTTTCGTAGATCTATCTGTTGCGATTTACGAGTAATGAGCAAAAAAAAAACACTTTTTTCTTGCTTTTGAAAGCAGAGGTGTTCTCGGTCTACGTTGTACAGTGGACGTGTTTTTCGACCGATTTGGCCCACTTTTAATATCAACCGGCGTGGAAGAACTTCCAATGTTACTGCCAAATTTGAAACTGATATCTCTATTTTTGCGGCCACGAGAATATTTAGAAAGACACAGGCGATCGCACGGACAGACATACACATGGACGGATGGAAAGACATACACATGAACGGACGGATAGACGGACAGACATATACACAGACAGACGGTAAGACATACACCCGGGCAGACGGACAGGCGGACAGGCGGACAGACGGATAGGCGGACACGCAGGCAGACAGAAAACCGACACGGACAGACGAACATGTTTAAGTCGATTCTAAACTTGATGCTAATCAAAAATATATACATTTTATGGGGTTTCTGAAGCTTCCTTCCGAATGAATATATCCCCATCCTTCGGTGGTAGGTTTATACCACCGATGAAATATCAAAAAGTAACCTTAAAAAGAACTTAGCGGAAATATAACTCTCTCATGATAAAATGTATTCGCTCTAAGGCAAACCTTGGACGCTTACTACTTGCTGGAAGCAAATACGAATGAGTCAATGAGACAACTGAGGATATTTTTAGATTTTCTCCTCTTATATCTGCTACTGTAAAACTGCGATACACTGAATTTTTTCTGCCGTTCGTAACTCTTAATAATACGCTTCAGCGATCACTTCAAATCTAACTCAATCGTCGTTAAATTCTAACTCTGAAGTATTTTCCATCCGTCTGTTGCTGCTCGTTGGCTTTCTCACTATATTGGGATAGTTTGTTCACAGGCACGGTCACGGTCACGATTAGATATAGTCACGAACTGTCAATGGCCGCAATACGCATAACAATTCGACAATAAGACCCAATCAAACAAAAAAAATTATCCAAAACTTTCTGCAAATATTAAAATCAAAATTTAAAATCGATTTCTATTCGTCAATTAATAAAACATTTTGCAATTTGCTTTGTATTCGTTGGTGATATAGAAAGTTCAGGATCCTAGACTAGTGTGACTTTAATGTCATTTGTTTCCATCAAATTATTCAAAAAATATTTTCTATTTTTGGTTTTTTTTTTTTTTTTTTTTTGGCACTTTAAAGAGGCAAATAAGTTACGGAAGAAAACACAAATCTGGAACGGGCATTTGGGTTTTACAAATAGAATGACAAACATAATGTGCCCTCAAATGTTCGATGGCATGTGAAGTTTTAAAACTCGCATTATATGTAAGACATTTACCTATAACTCATACCATTTGGAGTATCACATGTTGTATTCACTCTAGAGAAGCAGACAGAAAACACACACACATAAGGCAGATAACCTGAGGAACGCATGACTCGTTTGTTTTATACGAACAGAAAGGATACACACATGTTCTCATGAAGTGGAAAATCACCCTAATATTCATAAGGGTAATCTTATAAGGCCAACAGAATATGTTTCGTTGTGCTGGCCAATTGTAAAAATGATAAATCACGACAAAATGCCAGGGCCATCTATTGTATTATTGATGAACCTTTATTTTCAAAATATATCATAGGTGACGCCACTATTTAAAGTAAAAAAAAAAAACAAAAACAAACCAATATGGCAGTTATATCATAAGATCAGAAGTTAATGAAAATGCTAAGAACAAATTTGGTTTACGTCCATTTCGTTAAACAAAAGAAAAATTTTCAAAATTTTTTTCCTTAAATTCTTTTTGATATCAAATTTTTCTCTTATGAATTTTTTGGGCTCTCGAACTCAAAAGTATCCAATAAAGTTATCTAAAAAAGAACATAGAGACCTGAAATAATTTGGTATTAATGAATTATCTACTAACGCTCGATTCGAGCACATTTCACTCCTTTTGCATACAGATGTATAAGTTAATTCTACACTAAAACATTTGGGTATAGTAAGTTTATCGGGATGTATGTAACACTCAGAAGGATACAAAATATACCTTGCTTTTATCATATCGATAGATGCGGAATCATTTTGTCTTTGTCTGATGATAGTTCACGCATTTTTTTTGTTAGGCCTCTGAACTTTGCTAAAATAACAATGTTTATCGGGATGTATGTAACACTCAGAAGGATACAAAATATACCTTGCTTTTATCATATCGATAGAAGCGGAATCATTTTGTCTTTGTCTGATGATAGTTCACGCATTTTTGATCTAGACATAATCCGTACATAATTGATCGGATCGAACCGGTTTCATGACCTCACTTCCTCAGTTATTTTGAGAAAATCCTTGTATGAAAAGAATTTGCAAATTTTCCGAATTTAATGATACAAATCATATTTCAAACACAAAAATATTTCTCTCTGATGTAACCGTTTCCACGAAAGGCAAACCTTTGAAGGACAAAAAGGCATATCTTTTAAATATTTTGTAATGAAAATTCGCCAATAAAAGCAATTTGGCATAAAAATTAACTACAACATGCTTCGTGTACTTAGGTCTATTATTTGTTTAGATCCCACTCCACAAGGAGGTTCTCATAAAAAGAATAGGCCCCTTTTAGCAATGAACTCTAACGTTTAGTCGTTTATGACAATAATAAAAATTAATCTTGTTAAATTTTGGACTTCGTCAGCTTACCTTTTGAACTGTCTCCAATATAAGGGTTCCTATAAAAAGTCATCCTTTACGTAGAAACAAGCTATAATTTTTGGTATTTTATCACGAAAATAAACGACGAACTATACTAAATGAAATGGTGTAAGTTATTTAATAGTTCTAATAGAATTAAAATTTACATTTCGTGGTTGAAGTAAATAAGATTTAATTAAAACTATCGTATATACAAATACATTTCGATTCTGAAATTAACTGGATCTACTTCGACTCGATTTTATACACGGGCTGTAGTTTTTATCAATTTGCCTAAAGATGATTCCATTCTCTATTTGCAACATATTACGTAAGACAAGCGTATTATAATAAGATCGTAGTATAATTGGAATTTTAGAATTCCAATCTTTACCTTTGAGTAGAAAGTTTGTTAACTAAGGATACAAAAAAAAAAAAAAAAAAACTCCAAAGAAACCTTCCCATTCTTCTCAAATATTCTTAAAGAAATATTTTTGCAGCAAAAATGATGAAAACAATTATAAATCTAATCTGCAGACATATTAACGAATCTTTTGCATACTCTCAACATCAACGAAAGCAAATCCTCTTGTTAACTATAGACAAATAAATAGGCCAGTTTAGATGGCACTAGTAAGTAATTGTGTATTATATTTTGAATGGATAACTGCTCCAAATATTGTAAAATTCAAGTACTTTTTTTTTTTATTTTCATTTTGTTTAATTTTACCTGCGCTTCTAAACATGCCGTGTATAAGAGTTTTGTGTAAATTTTTGTTACCATAGGATTCGAATTGCTAAATATATTATACATTAAATGTTGATTAAATGTAAACTTATTATAAGCTCCTTAGATGAGATTGATCAACACCTCTTTTTTCAATTTAAAAAGCGTCCTCTTTAAGTCGTTTACCAAAAGATTACATTTGATCAAACTCTTCACTTTTTCTATTGAAATGATTTTATCATATTTACAATTGCGGCCTAATAATATGCAACAATTTTCAATGGCATTTTTATTATTCTTATACACAATGTCAACTGAAATTATTTAAAAAGCCTGCAAGTATGCTGCATTTTTTTTGATTTTGTAGATTACACGTAGATCATAGAAAAACGTAGATCATGTTGTTACTAGAATCTATCTTATACGCATATAAATCGCAAGAAGCCTCTCTATTTTATTAAGGGAGTATAAATATATCAAATAAGATATCGTTTTCATAAAACTCTTATATTGGATTTCCTAGAATGCAAAAAAAGATAACAATGAGAACAATAAAAAAAAATAATAAATAAATAAAAAACAGAATTTGCAAGAAAAAAAACGCATGCTTTCATAAAGATTATTTAGTTCTATATGTAAAATTTGCTCAATTGAATTCAGAGAATTATCTATACTGAGTGTGCGATGGCGTGCACAATCACATTGTTAAAAATAATGAAAAAAGTGAAAAACTCCTGAGCATACCATTGTCCATTTTGCCTGTTGTCATCATTTATTTTTGGTTGCATTTTCATTTTAATCGACGAAAAAAAAATGTGTATTACTTTACCAACAAAGCCAGTGTAAATATTCGTTGCGTATATATAAAACACTGTTACTTATATTCACATAAGTAAAACTATTGCACTTAAAAAAGAAAGTTTTATAAAAATATAATCTCTCTCTCGCTCCTTGTCCAGGCAAATTGTGTTGAATAAGTCACTCAGTAGATATCGTGCAGAAAATTTTTCCATCATCAGTATATCTGACTGTGGCAGATTGTGTTAGAAATTGTAACACAAGTAATGATGAACCAACGCATCATCAAATGCAGTGAATGCTGGAAGAAGTCAAAAGTTAAATAACTTGGAAAAAATTTCAAAAACAAAAAAAAAAAAAAAACGTAACTATTTTCCCAAACGTTCTTTCTAAACTCTAAACTTAAATAAAATTTAAGAAAAAAAAAAAAACATCTTTAATAGTAGCAAAGTAGGCAAACTAAGCTCTTTATAGAGTAAATTTTTTAATAAAATTAATTTTTTTATTTTATTATTATTCTTTATCTTTAATAAATGAAGCTAAAGCTTTGGCCAATACAAGCAGCAAATTCAATTGAAATAAAAAAAATTCAATGTGAAAATGATCTTGATTGTTTATTTAAGGCTTACAAGCTTATTTTCTCTTTCTTTTTTTTTTTATATTGGTTTAAGGTGAACAGTATACAAACTTTGTCTTAAGATGGATATGACGTAAAAAAATAAATACAATTGAAATTTTCCTTTATATTTATAAAATCCAGAGGGAGAGAGAGAGAGAGAGAGAGGGAGATAGAGAAAAAGAAAGAACAGCTTATCGAATCTAGAAATTTTCGATTACTCTGCATTCGCTTATCATATGTTGCTAGAATTCGCGAAGTTTTAAAGACACAGGCAATAATCGCCAGACGTGCTCGGGTATCAAACAGTAGCGATATTTTTAAAGCCGCGAGAACATTATATTTGTTACAAGAACACTAAAAAGAAACACTAATTATTTTAAATTACAGTTAAGATAATAAGTTTCAATTGAACTTATGTTTATCTTCTGAAATGTCAGAAAGAATTTTTTTTCCTAATAAATCGATTTTAAAAAAATTACCTTTAGATTTACAATATAAATGTCTTGTCAAATCATTGGGTATTTAAGTAAAGGATTCCGATAGCTATGATGTTTCCTAAATAAAAAAGAAACAGTCTTTACTTCAAGAGTTGAAGCCAAATTATAAAAAACGGAAGTTCCGAAACTATTTGCAGCATTCAGTTACTGAGAGGATTGTGATTATAATAACGTGGCCAATCCGTATCGCGACCTAAGAGAGCTATTGTGCTCGTCTATGATCTTAACCTTTCACGGCTTTAGGATTCTTATGAATACCGCTACCTTTTTTGTTTGGTGTCTACTTCTACGGATGAGCGCGCATTCATACAGAATATGATGGAATGTTTCGATCGTTTTTTTTTTTTTTTGCAGAATGGGCTTCTGAAATAACCATATTTTTCAAGCGACCATCATAGAAGTCAATGACCAGATGTAGATAACTCTTTTGTAGTTCCAGTGGCTTTTATAATGTATCAAGAATTTTTACAAAGCTTGTGCCATGAGATTCAGATTTTGCGGCAGGAATCCACGTAAAACACTTAGACACATATCTGTCAATCTATATAACAATTATAATTAAGAGACTCTTCTTACTTTACTTTATTTTTACCCAAATATTAATTCTTCGAATCATCTTTTGAGAAAACTTATTAATGCTTCAGGTTTATCCAGAAATGGCTCTACATTCATATTAAATCGCAAACGTATAATATATGGTATATACATGTGTGTGTGTGTGTTTTTTTTTTCTATGCGAGCTGGAGGTAGGAATCTTCATAGATACTACCGGCCCGTCCCAGTAGCATGCATGATTCATCATCCATGGCGCCTACGTACTAAACCTACGCCCCACATACACTTCTTCTACCACTCTCCTCCGCGGGACCACCACGTTAGGTATTACTTCGCGGAGGTTGGTCGCAATTAGTGCGCTTCTCTTAGCGGGAGTGTCTATGTGTATGTGGGTGTGTGTGTGTGTGTGTGTGCAAACAGTAAATTATTGCATCTTTTGCGGCTATCGAAAATTAATTTAATCATAAAATTCATTTATATTTTATGTGCTACCATACACCTTTCCTGGTTTTCTTTAAATTTATTCGACTGAAAGGGAGAGAGAGAGAGAGCGCGCTAGACGATTGTTATGCTTATACAAACGAAAAAATAATAGTCAAAACGAAAATCGTCCATCCAGACTACTGACGTACGTAAATAAAAGCTATTGGGAAGAGTTTGATTCGGCCAGAGACTTGCTTATCCGTCGGCTTATCCAGAATCTCCCATATACGAAATTTTTTTTATGAGAAACCGATCTGTTATTATTTAATTTTATGGTTTGATTTGAATAACTTGACATTGGAAAATGGAAATTTCTTGTCATACTTCCTCCCTTTCGTCCTTTCTTAAGGATATAGGCAACCAAAACTTGCTCGATCTCAGTCGAAAGTCTGACTTTTTCGGTAGAGAAACCCCATCCCCGCTCGTCTTAATTAATTCTAATTTAATACTAACTTTTATCTAATTTAGTCTATTTTTTTCGAAAAAGTCGTGAGCTTAAACTAAGATTCTAATCTGTTTCCCTCGAAGAAGATGTGAAGTCTAAATGAGAGACGTGAGCACTTACACTAGCGTCAAAACGATATCATTAGACGTCTTTTAATAAGCGCATTCGATTCTGAGTTTAAAGCATCTACTAGTCCCTTAAAAACAACTTTTTCAATACAATTATCAAAAAAGAATTTTTGTCTATGTGGAGATCTGTTAAAGATAATTTTTAAGAAACAAGAAATTATTATTTATTCTATTACATGCTGTCACTGAAGTCCGACAAACACCACATCAGATTCGAAAGACTATTCAAGACTTAACTACATACGAACAACAGATTTGTAGTAGAAGGGCTATCCATTACAAATCCGGTTGCTTAATACAGAAAACGACGAACATATTATTTATGATTAGTGTAATAAAAATGTTATTTACGTCCTTTATCTCACTAATTCTATTACAAATAATCATTAAAAGAAAAAAACAAATTTATTTATATTCCGCTTTAAACACAATCTCTTCACGTCTGTTACTCTATGAGCGGATAATACAAATACAGTGAAGGACAAAAGTCCGTATACATCGATAAAAAAAAATTAATAATCTTTTAAGCGAACATCGAATTAATTTTTTTTATTAATCAAAAAATAAAAAAAAAATGGTTTCAAGAAGTAAATCAGATAACTAGAAACAAAAGGACAGAAAATCTTAAGAATAAAAATCTACCTACACTTCAATTATCACAACTAATTTTTGGCATATCGTTACTTATTGTTATTCTTACGTATGTTTTAAACAACACAAAAACGTTTCGAAACGTTCAATATAATAATAAACGCAACGAAATCTTAATTTCAATTAGAAATTTTTCAAAAATTGAAAAAATCACATAATGAAATATTGAAATGATGATATTTAAGTTCAAAATTACCAGCAATATTGAGAAAAAAAAGCCTGAAAATTCTAAACTGAGCCATTTAATAAAAAACCGTAGACTTTTACTGTACTCCAAACAAGATTGAAAATATTACTAAAATGGCTATCGAATGCATAATATTTGAAAATTTCATGTCGGCCGATCAATCGATAAGAGCGAATTCGTATTCGTTACATTTCCTTTTATAGAAAACAATAAAATTTAGACAGAGAGAACGACACTTCATAATGTACAATGGATGCACGTTTCAATCGTTTTATATCGAAAAAAAAATTAAAAACAAACATCAATAGACGCATTCGTGTGCAATTCTATCAATATTTAAGTATGAGTAGACACTTAGTATACTTAGAACCAGAAACTCTTGAATACATTTTACATATAAAAGCTGTCAACGAAGGGGCGAGTGGTTGGTCGCTTTGCGAAGGAGCTTATCCTAACTGACACCTTCATATGTACACGTAAGATGCGAGGGGATATTATTGAGAGATGTCTGTGTGTGTATATGTATATATATATGTCTCATATATTGCAGCAAACACATACATGGCCGAGCTATGGCGGCCATAATAAACCCGAACTAACGAACTAACGAGCTCACAATTTGAATATGGTAATAAACAAATTCACATCGAAGGGACATTCTGACTGTATCGGTACGGGAGCATACAATACAAAAAGCTATATATATACATATACATATACATATACATATAACACTATATACTATATATACGTATACATGCATACATAAATATAAATCTTTTACACATATCCTAACAGAATGCTTTTATGTGTCGCCAAGTTTGACTGCTCTTGCAATATGTGCATCTACTATAAATATTTGAGTTGCCTTCGCAATAATTCATGGTGATGCTTGGTCCATAGAGTATCATGATGGCTGAACCCTTGTACACATTACATTCGATGTTGATGTTGTTTTTGTTGTTGTTATTGTCGTTCTCGTTGTTTGCAAAAAGGACACGATATTTAACATGTTGCCATAAAACCATTAATGCTAACGTCCCTTGTGTGTACGCCGCTCATTTATCCGCTTACTCACTCCCACATAACCATGTCACCTCCATTGAGTCAGTGTTTGGCTATATCAAAAGACCTGTATATTGCACATATACATGCACACAGACGAACACACACACATATATATATGTATATATATATATATAGTGTATGTATATATGTATGAATGTATGTAAAAGCAACGACAAAACCATCCATCCTGACTGTTTATCTCACTAACCGTTCGACTCCTTCAGTGACTATTTGCTATACGTTAAAGTGGTGTAACAGCCATTCAATATTGAAAATACGTCGTCAAAAGGTATATGTTTGCATGTATGTATGTATGTATGTATGTACGTATGTATGTATGTATGTATGCATAGCTTGGTTGTTGCCTCCATCTATTGTGGCAAATGTTGACGTCTCTTACATTGTTCTGTGTGTTATTGGTAAGCGAAACGATATTCTCCGTTCGTTAGTATGCAATACATCTACATAATTTTAATGCCAAGCCAATGTTTCTGTTGACAATGTTTTTCAGTAAACTCCTTCAACTCTCATCTCGTATATGAAAGAAATCCAAATGAACGATTTTGCATTCGGACGTATGGTTCACAATAGAGTCCAAAATATAAAATTGCTATACTCTACACAGACCGTATACATATGCACACACATCGTTACATTCTCCGCCCTCCCATTACTACTGTTTTATAATTGTATGGAAAAATACCTACTATGTCGGGGGTGACCGGGGATGTTTTCTTCTTTTTTTTTTGTTTTTTTTTTCTTTCATTTTATATTATGCTTCCTATTTAGACTTTTTTTTTTTTTTTTTTTTTTTTGTTTTATAAAATCGCGTTGGAAAACAACGTATTCAAGTCACAGAGACTTTTCATCTGGAGAAGAGATATACACACAGCCACGTACACTTGTGTAAATATTTATTCGCACATGGCGAATGGCATCTCATATCAATGTGCGTGCAACTGTACTTTCACAAATCTCTCACACTCTCTAATGACTTTCACATTCAGGGATGTTGTACGAATGGACGCATTTATAAATATATCAGAAAACATAAGAAAAAAAAAAAAAAAAAAAAAAAAAAAAAAAAAAATATTACAATATATTGGAAAATATTCGCAAATACATACAAATGCAGGTACATTTTTTGTTCGAGTACATAACTCGATGAGTGTGAATGCATGTACAGACACATATATCGATATGCATGTATATATGTATACATGTACATGTAGGAATTGTGACAAATCGTATTTTTCCCTTTGAAAAATTTATTTGGCCGTACATTAGTTCATTGTGTCTCGATAGATTTTGTAAAGCTCTAATAACTCGGAACCTTTGTCTTTGTGTTTTAAGAAGCATCTAGAGCTTGATAAAGCAAGCAGTTTAAAATTTTTTTTATTTCTTAACAATAGTTTCCCTTAGTAAAAATTACAATACTTTCAATACCTTTCAAGTACAGAAAGTAACCTGTTTTCACATATTTCCTATTATTAATCGGCATTATCCACCCCCTCTTTAGAAGAGGTTTCAACCAAAAAAAATTAATGAATTATAAAGTCAATCTTTTAATAAGAAAATATGTCCACATAATAATTAGTAGATTATTTTACAAATGATGCGATTTTTTAAATTTAATTAATTGCACACTTACACTTGCTTGCGGTAAAGGTAGAACTAATTAACAAAAAAAAAAAAAAAAAAAAAAAAAAAAAAAAAAAAAAAAAAAAAAAAAAAAAAAAAAAAAAAAAAAAAAAAAAACACTCAATTGAAAGAGAAAAGAAGACAAAAGGCGATTTTGTTAACAGCATCCGGAAACATCTGTTACAGATCTCACCAAAGTTTCATGTAATCTTGACCTTAAGGGTAAAATATTAATTCGCGTTAAGATCCTTTTCATCTATTCGTCCATTCATTTATCGTTCGAAGTGACACTTGTCACTTGATCTCAATAATTGACATGAATCTAAATTTTCTTTCGTTTAATTTAAAGAATTCATTTTATGAAAAATCAACGGCATATAGCTCTGTATGTAATAAAATTCAATTGTCAATCAGTTGAAAACTGCTACAAATATCCTTCAAAAGCACCAAAGTCTCGCACATCAAAAGCTTTCTATAGGCATTAAGCTGTGATGAATTGAACTTGAAACCACACGCATATCGAATTGAATAAAGAATAAAATTTTAAGCAAAGAATTTACCTTAAAATAGTCATTGCATTGATATGAATGCAACGTTTATTAATTGCCAGGTAATCATAATACGGTCTCACGGTCTCAGCGAATGTGATTGCGAACAAAAAGTCTAAATATGCTTTTCTCGGCTGTTCGAATAGGCCGCTGCATAGCCTTCTGAATGAGAAGCACGACTAACAGATCGGTATAGTTAAGTTCAATCTCAACCCTATACCCAAATGCTTCATTGGCAAAGCATAATACTTCTATTACCGATTTGAGCATCCCCGGCTACGTTCACATCCTATCATTTTTACCCGTTTCCCCCCGCCCCATTTCCTCTGTGCCTATCACCATATTTACAAACGTATAGGGGACCGTTAAAAAAAAAAAGAACGAATGAATAGTCAGTTATAAGCGATAAAAAATGAATTCTTAAGAACAAACGCTAATTAAGACTAAAAAACTTTCAATATAAAAATTTCGTTAAGATATTTAATCAAAATTACATCAAATGATTTTATTTGTTCGTCAATTCCCAAAACTATTTGGAATAATATCTTCTAGTGTAGACATCTTAAAGAACAGCATCGACAATGATTCAAAGATGATTTTTTTTTTTTTTTTTGAAAATAATAATCAGCGCTGACCAGGAACTAATGAATTATAATCCCAATTTATTATTATTATAGTCTAGACTAATGAAATTAATTCTTAGACTAGAGATGAGAGCACTAACCGAGCTTAAGACTATCGGCTTTATTGGTGTTTCTTCAGTTTTATGAAGAAACTCTAGCGCAAAGAGATTTGGACCCACGTATACCGACTTACTACAAGTGCTTCTTAACAGTTCAGCCAACGTTGCAACAATCCCCATTTAAAACAAATAATTTTTAAGAATTTCTATAATAATTAGTTCCTAAATGAAACTTTGGCCATGAAAAAAACATACAAATGCACATTGGACGGCGACTAGCCGAACAATCTCTCCCTAATGTTCTAAAAACTGAAGCACAATCTTTTAAAAAAAAGAAAAAAAAAACTTATTTACAACATCACTACTAATGAATTTTACTGGATTGATTGATTGCCTATAAATATTTTCTAAGAATAGAAAAATTAAACGAAAATCTGTTTCACTTGAAGCAAAAACATGAACTGATCTGATCCAAATTTAGCAAAATTAATTTTCTTCTTAAAGATCTTATTCTTATTCTTTATTTATTTCCGTTATAAAGTAGTAAACAATAGATTTTGTTCTCGTATAAAAGTTTACTTTTCAGAAGTAACTTTCTAAAACTTGATCTAAATGATGGTACACATTAATTTGTATTTCAAATTAATTTCTATTTCAAATTACTGTTATACACTAATTTTGATTATAAAATATTTTAAATTAAAACTTTTTATCGTACAAAACGTACACTTTTAATATCAAGTGTTATGTAGAACTGATTTTGAAAAATTGAACAGATCCGTTATAAATTTTTGAAATAAATTTAGTAAACTAAAATAGAGTACCACTGAGCGATTTTTGACGAGAAAATTGAAAATTGAAAATTATCTCCATATAACGACTTTTTCAAAATAAAACATTATATGGAGAATAGTTGTACAACTGGTCCGATCTAATTCATTTTTAATAGAATTTCTTTTTTAGACCAAAACACATCAGCGAAGAATATATTAAAAATTTATGACCTACATTGACATTAGACTGTCGAACAGACAGACAGACAGCCAGACAGCATACAGGCAAACAAATTTAAATCAATACAGAAAATTATTCTGAATCGATGGATATAACAAAAAAATCAATCTATCTTAAACCTTTCTAGGTATTACTTACATTACACCAGAGTAGTGCAAGCTACAATTATTTGCAATTTCCCTGTTTTTTTTTATTTTTTTTAACTTTTTTAACCGTGTCAAACCTTATTATTATTAAACCTTGTTAATATTAAGAAAAAAAAAAAAACAAAATACAAATTTTTCTCGACATAATTGTGAAGTTTATAAAATTTAGTTTTACCCCATCACGAATATCTTAATGAAAGATGTCCACCATTTTGATAAATGCCAGCCACTGTCAAGCAAATCAATTTATACATAAATAACTGTGATAACACAAGCGAAGTCCAAGCGAATTGTTGTTGTTATGTTTCATGTATTGCATAATTGTATAATTGAATATTTGTATACGTAATACATGAACAGGAAATATTTCAACCCCCAACATATGTATAAGGATAATGCACAAATTGTATGACCACACCCTTACAAATATGAACGCAGTCACTGGCAGCATTGTTCTTTACAAGTATATGAGATCGTAGGAAGAAGTGGCCAATGTAAGTGCAATAACAACCAGTCATTAGTACACAAGAGGTTTATTACGTACACACACACACACACACACACACACATTCATTTACAAACATATACACATATATGTATCTTTGTATACCTTTGTATACCTTTGCAAAGTTACATATGTACAGCACTTACCTGCATATGTTCTCAATGTGCATACATTTTTGATTCATTCTTTGAAATCATGGATTTCTACAATTTATATTCTTCTATTTTTATTTCGTATATAATTTTATGCACACAAAGCATCTTTTTAAATGATTTCTCATCCGTCGTTCGATTTAAATTGACGTTTTTTTTTTTTGGCTTCTCGTAATCTAGGCACTTGATCATTTCCGGATGATCGCCTTCGGAGATTGATAAGCTCACCCTATCTGATATTGTATGGCGACCACATGCAACACGTGATACGAAATCTGTGTTCAAATGTTAATTTTTATTTTTCTCTCAAGTTTCTTATCAATTTTTGCAAATTTATTCAAAAGCGCCATGTGATGCACAAGCAACAAAAGGAATAAACATTATTCGAGTAAACTCCCAGTGTGTATCAAGTGTCCTTACCTCACACTTGTACAAAAAAATGAAAAAGGTATATACAGACAAAATGCGAATAAATTCATATACATAAAGTCTTATGTTTATTATGCATGTGTATGTATGTATGAATGTGTGTGTGTGTGTGTGTGTGAGCATTCATTGCAATGTTGTTCTATTAAATGCCATTGAATAACAAAAATTAAAATTTGACGCAAAAACTGCCAGAATAATTTAATAAAATAAAAAAAGAAACAAAATCTTTTCTATTTTTTTTTTCGTATATTTTTTTTCCTTTCGCTTTAAATTTATATTGGAGCAGGCAGCTTTAACTTTCTTTTTCATATTTCTTCTACAGTTTCTTCTCAAGTCTTTATTTTGTTTTTTTGTTTTTTTTTTTTTTTTAACGAATAATTCTATTCTTCGATAATTACGTTGTCGCATAAAGTTCTGTTGGGAAAACACCGGAATTTGTTCTTTCAATCCGCTTCTGTTTAATTTTCCTTTCGTTCGTCCTTGTGTTTTAATAAAATGTACGTGTTTTTGTCTATGTGTGCGTCTGCATGCTGTCTGCCTGCAATCATTACGTAATGAGTAACTAATTGGCGCGACTATGGGGACGCAATACCCACTTTTTAAGCCAGACGTGGATAAATTATTCACTCATAAAAATGAAACAATCTAATAGAAAAAAAGTAAAAAAAGCAAAAAAAAAAAAAAAAAAAACAAGCACAAGGGTAACACAATGATTACGTTTCAAGGTCACTTCGAATTGGGAGGAAAAAAAAATTGTAAAAAGAAAAACAAACTTTTCTATATAAAAAGAAGAGAAAAAAAAAAGCACAATATTTTTTAGCATTTTTACTTCATTAAATTGTGTTGAATTGCTTTTGCATGGAGGAAGAAGAAGTGAAAAAAAAAAAAATAAAAAATAAAATAAAGAAGAAAAACGAAATTGTTAAAGACTCTTCTAAAGAAAGCAACAGGTTGATAGCATAACTTGGCAACTTGGAGATGAATACAGTATTTTTATGTTTTCCTTTTCTTTATTCTATTCTGTTGTTCTCACTACTCTTTTCATTAATACACTACATAAACAAATAAGAGGACAGAAAATCATAAACAATGGACTGAATAGTCGCGATGCAATAAAAATGTTGATCCTTTTTTTCTTTTCTTTACAACCATAGGGAACGGACCATGTTTAAGAGACTGCAACTTCTCTTTAAATGAAATTTCTTTTTTTTTTTTTTTTTTTGTTTTTCTTTGTTTTTTGCATTTTTCAACCTTCTTTAGGTGTCACATGAAGCAGTAACTTTTCCTTTGTTAAACACATTAGGCACAAGTGTAACATTAACACTAAACGGTTCTAAGCGAATAAAGTTAAAAACAAAATTTATTTATTATTCTTTATAAGGTTTTGTTGAAAAGGAAAAAAATACTTTTTTGTTAATAATAATTAAATTTTCTTTTTTTTTTTTCAACTTCATTTTTTTGTATTATTTTATTAGCGGAAACTATCCGAAAACTTAAAGTGTTTGTGTTTATATATTGTAGTAGTATAAGTGTTTGTGTTTAATATAAAGTACTATGATATGAAAAAAAAAAAAAAAACAAGAATTAAAAAATAATTAATAATATTTATCGAAAAATAGATACATACAACGTAACTAGGTTTCGAACACGCATCAACAATAATATTAGAAATTCTCTTACAGATAGATTCACGTAGATATAGACAAGCCTAATGCTAAATGAATTCCATTACTCGGCATGCTCTTCTAGCTAAAAATAGATATCAGATGATATGTTATTTATCTGCGGTTCTTAGGTACATTTTTGTGCTTGTTTTTATAGCGTGCCCTTCTCAAATGATTCCAAACTGTGATATGATTAATGTTAAGCGCTTCCAGTCTTTGTTTACCAGTTGTAAACTTTTGCCGACTTTTTCAGTGACTGGCCTACTAGACCGAGATGCATCTTCGACATCAAAACTTTCGAAAAGGAATTGAGAAAATTATTCCTGGATTCTTCGTTTACTCACAGCATTCTCATCGAGCACTTCACATTTTCTTTTTTATCTTTTTTGCAATAAAAAAAGCATCAAGTGATGTATTTTTTCAGATATTTCACTCGTTTTCAAATCAATATAAATTTTTACGCGAGCAAAGAATTCGAAAATTATCTGCACAAAAAGTATAAGATGAAATGTCACCTTTTAAGCACAGGTTCGTTCGAGACAATCAGGTGAGTGTTGCCAGGTATGTATCATCAACATCAACACCAACTAATGGCAAAAAACCGCGGAGTCTTTTAATATATGAGCGAATATAAAAATGAAGAATTCTGCGATTTGCTTTTTCAATCGTGAAAGATACTATATATAATCTTAGCTGCGAAAGCTCTTTATTCTGTACCTTTCTATATGTCTCAGCAAAGGTTAGGACTACATTCATTAAAGCGTTTACGACACCCCAAGAGAACCTGTAGCCATATAAGATATATGCATTGCAAGTATCCCGATCAGTATCGAAGTCGACATCGATCTAGATATGGCTGTTTGTTCGTTTATCCGTTGGCCCATATGTATATAAATTCAGAAGTTGGTTCCAAATTTAAGAAAATGGAAAATTTCACAAAAACCTTGGTATTGAAACTGCGCAAAATTGACTAAAAAGTACGAATACAGTGAAATATGAACTGAGAGCAATTGTGCTTTCTGGGGTTTTCGCCTATTGCTCATAAACAGATGCATAGATACGCGTTAAAAGTTTTCACTTGTATCCTATAAAAATGGGAAAAGTTAGCCATGCCCACTTCATGTCTAAAGTAAGGAATTTGATGTAGTTTTTGTTTTTTTTTGTTTTTTTTAAAGAGAAAGATATACGTTCAAAGCCGAACCTGTGTTCTTTTAGATGAGTTATGGATGTTTTCGAATTTGAACTAAGAGATTTCAACGCAATTGCTTACGTGTGTGTTATATTTTTCCATATCGAAGGTAATAACATAACAACATACCGATTAGAAGGACTTCAAAGGATTTTTTCAGATATTTTTTGTCGCTATATTGCGAACCGATTATTATTGCATTTTCATGCTTCGATAGCGGTGATCATAAAAATGGTCTATCCTCTGAGATAAAAGTTTTTTTAAAATTATGCAAATCTCCTTACAAAAAGCACTCGTGTTGTAATTAATAAAAAAATTTTTAACTTTTTTGGAAAGATTTTCTCTACCGAAATTAATTCTTTTAAAGAGTAATTCTTGCACAATTTATCCCGATTAGTCGACCAGCTTAATGCAGTAGTTATTGACGTTTGTGTTTTAGATGCCTTTGTTTAGAAAAAAATATATCGACAACGTTGGCGTAAGCTACACATCGAACGGTGAACTCTCCCTAGATGTAATTACTCGTTAGGTAAATGCCGGTGATTTTACTTATCAGCCGGAGCAGGAGCAGCGCTAAATTATAGAAAAAAAATTTGCAAACAAAATCTTCATCTTCTGCGATATATTTTAGATTATACATGGTTCAATTATATCACCTTTGATAATGATGCATTCGTAGATTTTTAATTGAAATAATGTTAACAGCGGATAGACTTGAAAATTTGCTTAATACACGAGAAAGAACCTAGAAGACCAACTCAACGATTTTGATGATTTGAAACTAAATGTAATAAAATTATAACAAATGAGATGATAAGAAGAAGAAGAAAACAGAAAATCGAATATCATTTAATTTGAGTTCAATTTTTGTCGTGAAGATATTTTGTAAACTTTTTTCATTGAAACTACAGTATGTTACTGTTTCGCCTACTAATTATAAATATATTTTAAATATTTTATGTATTTTTTTTTTATATTTTTTAAATATATATATTTATATATGTCACCCCGCTAAAGCCACATATCTTCAATACCTATTCTTTCGAATTTACTTAAAAAAAATTGGTAACCATGTGGTTACAGCGATCAGAACGCTATGCTCTGCACTGTAATGAATAGATTTATATCTTCTTCGACATTTCCACTAACAGGACTAATACGTTCAGTCTAGTAGGCATTTTGATGATCTTTGGGGGCTTAACAAATTTGCTATAAATTCAGTGTCTTTAAAACTTCTTGACAATTTTGCTTACAATGCGCTCCGATAGACCATGATTATGTCCATTGTAAACTTCTTACGAAACGTATCTACTACAGAATTAGCACTTTTGTAGTAAGTTCTTACTACTTCTTAGTTATTATTAGATGATCTATATTGTAAAATGGCAAATATCACGCTAAGCGAATGATGCCATAAATGTTAGCTTTGTGTTATATATCTAAATGAAATAAGATTTCTAAATCCGGACCATAAAATGAATGACGCCAAATCCTTTATAAAAACATTTTAGAGATCATATGTGACATATGGCAATTTCCATGTATGTACACATATTTACTTATGTAATGTAATCTGAGTAAATATTCAAATTTTTGAATTGTCATAACGACACACACACACAACAAAAATAAAAATAATTTTTTATTTACTGACATTCATATAATTAAGAAAGGTATTGATTATATTGAATTTGTGCGTATAAAAGTATAAGGAAATGAAATGAAAATGTGCAAAAGTTTTGTATTTGCAACAATGTTATGTCAAAAAAAAACAAAAAAAAAAAGAAAAGTAGAACCAGAAAAGAAAGTATTTATCAAGCAATGCTTTGCAATTTGCATTTTTATGGGTTTTCACCAGACGACCGATTTAATGAATGGTTGCGTTTTCGTTTTTCATAAAAGAAAAAAAATTTTAATTACAACATGAATTCAACAATCAATACATACATCTTCGTATATAAAAGGTGCGTACACATGCATTAGTGAAATGCTAAAATTATGCAATCGAGTTTGATTATTTGTCGATTGCTTCGATCCTTTTATTGTAGCCTAAATAAGAGAGAGGGTTACAAACTATTTGAAGGAAGAAAAAAAAAATAATTAAACAATTGTGTTACATTTTTTTTAGTTTGACGCCACACACGCACATGCACACGCACACGCACAGGATGTTCGAAAAATTTGCATATGACGAATGTATATGTAACTGTTTGCTACTGAAAAACAGATGTGTTTGCCAAATTATTGTATTCCTGTACATTAATCAATATCTCTACAATGTTTTGTGTGTGTGTGTGTGTATATATGTATAAAGGTGTAAGCATTGCAAAGGTATTGATTAATTTAGGTATAACCTCAAAATTGAAAAATATATACTGACGTAGTCGTTTTCACATATTTTCGCTTATGCGATATGCACGAGATATTAAGTTACATAAGAATAAATGAAGTAACAAAAGCCTAACATACATGAGAAAGTTTTGGTTTCGTCTCCTATCATCATATGTATAATATTATACAAAGGACGTATAAATTATAAAGAGCATGAATGTCATGCCTTGGAAGTGAAATCCTTTTCGTTCTTTTTTTTTTTTTTTTGTTTTTTTCTTTTGCATATTAATTCTGAAACGATAATAGATGTATGCGTATACGATCATTTGCATGTGTATTTGTATGCAGATTAGGGACATAAACACCACCTTTGTTACTCTTTAATATTGATGTGAGTTCCTTTAATGAAACCTTTAAACCTTTAAACCTTGATATATAAAAATATTTTTTATGCTTATGCCCTGTTTTGTTATTATGCTTTAGATTTCCTTTAAGAAGGGATTAAAAAGAAAGCAACAAACCGTGCACCCCTTTGTGGGTAAACGCATCCTCACGGCATTTCATTGACACTGGTGTTATACATACGAACGTTAGACATATTGAAAATCTGCATGCACTCAACCCGAAATTTCTTGGGACGAGTGTGAAAATCGTAACTTTTTCTAAATTTCTCTAATTATAACACACAGATTGCATTTGCGTGCAACTGAATTATTAATTCAACATATGGCCCATTTTTGCATTTGTGCGTCTGTACGTGTGTGTGTGTGTGTGTGGCTTTGTGTGATATTCTGCATATGCAATATGCAAGCATGAGTGCGATTTAATTTCTTACAAATTACTAAACAAGCAGCTTGATTCTATTGACAGGTAAACAAAAAAAAATAAAAAATAAAAAAATAAAAAATACAGGATAACATATTACCCGGGCAAATTGCTACAGATCGCTTGCCTATGTACAAATGTGTTGTTGCAAAGAGTCGTACGTGTAACTCGATATATTGCTATTTTAATAATCAAAGAGGAATCGAATATTTTTACTTGGGCTTCGAAACGAGGATAATGTGAATAAAATTCTAATAATTATATCATATATGTTATCGTTTATGAATAACTAAGCAATGGCAACCTAAAGGCGAGATTGTATGTGTCGTATGTATCTCTAAAATATTCAAAAATCTTTTAATGCAATTTCCGAAAACATTGAAATGCAAATAACAGCATCCCCCCATACGAAGATTTCTTTCGGGTCAAATCAAATTTTCAATACGCACCAACTGAAAACTGTTCATAAGGAAGGTAAGAAGCTTCTTGATAAGTTTCTTAAGTGATCCGTTTTTCTTCTCGATATTTCCATTGATTGGTTTTGATATTGGTTTTTGTACCAAATGTTCCCTCAGTACTCAGTACACCTTCTGGAAAATGCTCGTGGCTGAATAATCATGTTCTCTAATTTCGTCTATGACGATTAACTGGGAATATATTAAGCTTCCAACTCTCAAGTTTACGCAAGTGATCTATCATTACTAAAAAGAAGACAGACAAACGGGTAAACCGTTGGATTAACAGACGGATAGAATTTTAGACAAAAATATACCTAAATCAAACCTGAATCTTACGCTAATCAATATTCAATTTTATAAAAAAAAAATATTCCTTGATTAATATTACAGATTGTTATAACGATTACAGTAAATCGGGTAAATTTTCATACTCCTTTGGTAGTTGTAATACAAAAATTGCCGTAGAATGCTTTGTTAATTGTGAATATATCGTTACTTTACACAGTTGAATAGTTTTGGATAAAATGTGTTCTTATAGATGTCGTGAGTTCTATGCAGGGTACAAACAAGAAGACGAACATGATTTAATATGTCTCGATCTTCTTACTCGCCAAATGCTTTATAGCGTCTTTTACGCCTATATGTTATGTGTAGTGTTGTAAACCGTTAAGCCACAAATTTAATGTATGTTATCTCTCTTTGATGATAAACATTGAAAAACGATAAAAGCTTTAATGAAACTAACACATATTATATATAATCTATTCGTATATGCTCAACAGTTTACAACAGCTAAAAATATCCATCAGAGGCCTTAACAAAGAGAACACTTCATGGGCACCAAAAATTTCAAGTGCATTTCGTTTTCGCAATGTTGTCTGCTCTTTGAAATTTGAAAACCTTCTAAAATTAATAGTAAAAACAGAATCTTAAATATTCTTTTGAGGTTGTGTCGGGGAATTTCAATTTATTGAACTCCAAGCAAAGTGCCATTCAAGCCTAAAACCATATTTGCATTTCTTAATTTAATCCTGATGATTTTTATACTTAATATGCAACTAGGAACACATGCTCAGAACTTTCGGATTCAAAAGAAAGATAAACAGATGGTGGTCGAACGAAAGGATATGATTAAATCCATTGAGAATTACGCAGCTTTAAAAAAATATTATTATTACTTAGTCGTACGAAAAGGTTTGGCTAAGTTTAGAACGACCTTCACGATGTTCAAAAATGTATGCATTACTTGAGTGAATTAACGGACAGCCAGATATAGCTAAATTAATTTAAAAATTTGCACTCTATAAAAGATATTAATGATATTATGGTATTATTATCGTATTGTTATGATACTGTTATGATATTAGTTTGGGGAAAAAGAAATCCATTATTTTTTCGGTAGATGGCTACATGGCTGGTAGATTTCTCGTAAAGTATCGATCAAACAATTTCAGATTTATGCTCGTTGGAAAGGTGACATTTCGCAGTAAAAAAAATTCTTTTGTTGTTTTTTGTTTGGTGCATTCAGTTGTGAGTTACAGCGTGTTAAAAATGGAAGTGAACAAAGAGAAAATTCGGTACATTTTACAGTTTTTCTTTGACAAAGGCGAAAATGCTCGATGTTTGGGTGCCACACCAATTAACAGAAAAAAACCTGATGGATCGAATTTCCATCTGCGAAGCCTTGGCCAAACGGAATGAGATAGACCCATTTCTTAAACGGATGGTGACTGGAGATGAGAAATGGATCACATACGATAACCCTGTGCGAAAACGATCGTGATCAAAGAGCGGTGAAGCACCTCAAACGGTGGTCAAACCAGGACTAACGGCCAGGAAGGTTTTGCTATGCATTTGGTGGGACTGGAAGGGGATTATTTATTATGAGTTGCTTCCATATGGCCAAACGCTAAATTCTGATCTCTACTGTCAACAACTGGACCGTTTGAAGATAGCGATTGACCAGAAACGGCCAGAATTGGCCAACAGGAGATGTGTCGTGTTCCACCAGGACAACGCTAGGCCACACACATCTACAGTGACTCGCCAGAAACTTCGGGAGCTTGGTTGGGAAGTTTTAATGCATCCGCCATACAGTCCGGACTTGGCACCAAGCGATTATCATCTTTTTCTTGCATTGCAAAATTTCTTTAATGATAAAAAATTGGAATCTAGGGAGGATTGTGAAAATCGACTACTAGAGTTTTTTGCAAATAGAGACCAGGAATTCTATGAGAGAGGCATTTTGAAGTTACCTTTAAAATGGCAACAAATCATACAACAAAACGGTGCATATTTGACCCAAATCGGACAATCCGAAGCATGTTAAATACAGTCCTGAAGTTCATATAAAAATAATGGATTTCTTTTTCCCCAAACTAATATATAGCATTGAATAATACTGTGACTTCTCTTTGTAAAAAGCTTGCCTTTAAGCCTAACGTTACAATACGCGATACATTTCTGATGTGCAAAAGGCAGAGTTTTTAGACTTTCAGATAGGTCAAGTAATGTATGAATAAAAGCTCCCTAAACCTTTCTTTTTCTGTTTATTTTAAAGGTTTGTTTGTCTTAAATGCTATCAAATCGAGACAAATGATGAAAAATGGGAACATTGTAGCATCCGAAGTGCAAGAAAACCGGAGAGCGTAACCGTTAACATCGGACATAAAGCCGAATATTTGGATGAGTAGCTGCGAATAACGTATCATGAGCTATTTCAAACAAATGAAATCTTCACTATTACGATGTAACACTATCAATAACAGCTGATAATAATTGAGAACGGTCATTAAAGAAAAGAGAGACGTAGTGTGCGTAAAGACATTCGGCAAGAAAGCGACAACTTTCGATCTCGTCAAAACATATCCTTGAAAAATTAAAATAAGTAAACCGAATGTATTGTGTATTGTAGCTATTAGCTAAGAATATAGATCAAATATCAGCTTTCTACCAGAACTTTCACAGATGTAAACAAATCAAGAAACAAAATTACAGGCGGACACAAAAGGGTAACTCGATTAAAAATCTTATCAAAAATACGATGAATATGTATACTTTATATAGGGTATTTTGCATCTAATTCCGGCTACAATGAACTTAAAGACAAGCCTAGTATGTCCCTATCTCCCGGCGGTGGACATAAAAGAGCGGAATTCTCACACATTATTTCGCTCAAATAATATTTTACCTTAAAACATATTAAGTATTCGCACCTGTTTTACTTGCTTGCCAGTTTCGCCCAGACCTCGCTGTAGTGAAGCAATCAAGTATACAACTGATATGCTATTTAAATCAATATGTAGTCCAGTCATCGTTTTCGGTAAAAAATTCTGATATTAACAAAAACTGAAATGGGCGAAAGAAAGCATATATCCCTTGAACAACCTTGTAAATACAATCTTGTAAATGGTTCACAAGCGCGCCTATATTTTTTTGTTCGAAAAGCCTTAAGATACAAAATTTTTAAAACATTTTCATTAATAACCTTAAACTATTGCCTAATTTGGCGTAAATGAATAAACCCATCAAACATAAAAGTTCACTATATAAGATTCGATAAATTCGACCGGGCAACCCGCATATATGAACAACTAAAAAAGAGAATCTTATTATTCTCATAAACTTTCTTAATTACTAGAATAAGTTTCTTATTTGTTTCAATTTTGAAAACTTCAATAACGGCACATCACTGGAAACTAAATGGCTTCCTTCCTTATTGATTCAAAGTATGAGCAAGAGATGCTTCTTGTACTCCTGTCTTATATTTAAAAGAATATATTAAAAATAATTACTCCGTAAACGTCCGTTCTAAATAAATAATATACATATAATAATATAAATACATATATGTATACACAAAGCAATGAAATAAACACCAATGGACTCTTCTACATATATATATACTTAACATACATAACTCGAGCCTTTTTTGTATATAATGTCAGGTTCCTTTAATGTCAATATTTTCATATACTGCATTAATAACTTATGAAGTGTAAAGCAGACCAAGAAAAAAAGTCGATACATATATATAAACATATATATATATATATATAGGAACATTATGTATGATATCGAGCAACTCATATGTCATGTATCATACTTCTCTGGGATACATAAACTAACTAAATGTATGATTGTATGGCCGACCAAATGTTTTTGAAAACTACAATACATACATAAAATTTTGTACATAAATCTATATAGCTATGTACGTATATATGTATGCATGTATGGGCATGTACGCAAAAATTGAGAATACATATAAGACTGTGTGAGAAGAGCGATTTATACGGGAAGGCAATGTTCGAGTTGAGCACTTTACACGAGAGAATGGCTTATCGATATTCCATTTAGTACATTCCTGTGACTTCACTAACTCCCACATATGTGTCTCTATCTATGTATTTTATCTATTATATGCATACGCATATGTGAAATAGATACATACCGATATAAAATAATATATAAAAGTATATGTAAATGAGGTGATGCCGCGAGTATGAAACTAAGATTTGAAACAATACTCGACCCATACTGACAGTGGAGGTAGTTTTATCTTAATTTTGGAGTAAATTGTTCACTCGAGTGGAAGGACCTCTTTTGTATGTCCATCGCAAAGAGTATACAATAGAATCCATTCTCACATATACAAACGAATACATTCGATTTCGGATGCCTATACTGGCTGAAACCGAAATCAGAGCAGCCAAAAATTGTTAACAATGAAACTCGTATCCGTTGCGCAGGATGGAATATACACATATGTATATGAAATACACATACATATATGCAATACATAAGAAAACATCAATATTTTTAGCAGTCGAATGAGAATGTACAGTTAGTACGCATTTGCTTTCTCTTTTCAACTTTCTCTATCTGTTCCGACGATTGTCTATACTCCAGGATGTTTTTCTGTGAGCACACATGCTAGTTAAATGCTCATGTATGAATATAGATACATATATATATATATATATATATGTATGCCTGTGTGTGTATGTATGAACCATACATATAACAACAAACACAAGCAAGGCATATATCCACTACATGCATGCATGTAAGTGCGCAAATACACCCCCGTAAAATGTTAACGATAAAACATCAAGTTGCCAGTTCGGCTCACTTATGAATATCCTGCACTTAAAATGGTCGTCTGGACGACCGAGACAACTTTGACTAAAACAACAACAACAACAACAACAACAAGAAAGTTTCTACACGCCATATTATTATTATTGCTCTTGTATATGAGAAAGTATATGGGTGTGTTTGTATGTATGTGTATGTAAATTTATTTCTTTTCACCGCACATGTGTACTGAGAATTACGAGCTGATTTTATATATAAGCTCTTTTGCATGCATGCATACGTGCATACACATATTTATGTACATTAATACATATTTATACAACATATTTATAAACATACATATATATATATATATATATATATGTACACTACCTAATGTTATATTCTTCTTATGCATATACGATAGTATGTGTTAGATTCGGGACACTTTGCGTACGTGCTTTATAAATGTACATATGTAAATTCTTACACATATATTCTATGCATGTGTGTATGTATGTCGGTACGTTCGTACATAAATACGCATACCTGGGAGTTTAGAGAGTAATATGGGAATGAAACATATGATGAAATTGAGTTTGAAAATGTCACTTGGACGTTCGTTCATATATAGGTACAAATTTTATATGCAACCAAAAAAAATTTATATGCATTCATATATACATATACATACATACATACATACATACATACACATATGTATATATGAACTCATACATGTATGCATTCATTTACAATTTACAAGTCCTCAAAGAATACATGTTCATAAAAATATACATAAACTACCTACCAATGGTCTTCGAATCCATTTAATAAAATCATATCGCTTTTTTTTTTTTTTTGGTTGAGACTTACTGACTGAACAAACTAGCGAGCTGATTAATATAAAGGCATGAAGCATGAATGTACTGATAAACTTATGTAACATCGAATATATGAATAAATGATTATAGTAAAATTAATTCATATTTGAAAAATGTTTTTATAAATTTTCTCAAATCCTTGACGAAAACTTGCCAGCAATCTCAACCTAATCTAAAATCGTTACAAAAGCTAAATAATTAATTAATTTTGAAGTCAAGGTGCTCATAAAAAATGCTTTAGAATACGATCTGAAACAGATTTATCGTTACTAACTGAAAGACTGCAATTACTTCCATAACAGAAATAAAGGAATAATAGAGCAAATCTTTCTTATTCATCAAGATAATTAAGTACTTCATCACCTTAAGTCCGTCAATCGCTTTTCTTTTCTGTTTTTTTACGTATTTTTGAACATTAGGTTCATTATTATGTCATGTAGTAATGGAATGACATTTACAGAAATTCTTCACTTGATTCTCATCACTTATACCCTTATTATTGGACTTAGTTTATATCTTGAAATTTTTCAAATTTTTGATTCCTTCAGCAGATTATTTCACTTTTTTAACTATTGTGTAAGCAGTTCCTGTCCCTTCTCTAAACTTGCAATGAAATTTCAACTGTTAACGACTTTTTCATACTCGGATAAGCTGAGCTAAATTGATTTAGAAAAGTGAAAAAAAGCGATTTTCCTCAACTTTTTATTTCAGCTTTTTCCGAATTATAGTAGATCTTAAAATATTTAAAATTTCAAAAATTGTTTTCTCAATAACTTAAGAAAACAACATAAATATTTGCAAAAGTTTTCCACGCCATTCGTATGCTAACATTCATACTTTTATAGAAAAGAGCAGTCCACTACGAGCTGTTAAAGCTTATTGGAAAGCTACCAATATCGAAACCCATTTAACAAATAAATCAACATACGCGTGTTTCTATCTGTGAAAAAAATTTCAAATATTATTAAGGAAACAGATTCGAATTGCGTATGTTCTTGCTCCATACATCCATCATCCGTGTTTGGTTTTGCCCATTTTCAGTCAACCATCCTGCAAGAACTTCCAATGATGTCCGTGATATATTAATTTTCGTGACCGATTATTTGATCTCCTTTTTTATTTGCTTTTACAAATTGTATGTTTTCGTCTAATTTTTTAATTTATAATTTATTTACTATTTATTATTTATTATTATTCATCATTTATTATTTATTTGTTTTTTTTTTATTTATTATTTATTATTTATTTATTATATATTATTTATTATATAAAAAAATTTTATTTTCAATATAAATGATTTTAGCCTCCTTTGAAACCAAAACCAAAAAAAAAAAAACAAAACGGAAGCAACCATATATGGACAAGCCGTAGATATAACATGAAACTTTTGAAACGACACCTATCCATTTAGGTCTACAATTAAGACACGAATCATGATTTTTCTTTTTTACATATTTCGACGTATGATTGGTATCCAACGTACGCTCCAACTTTCGTCTTGTAGTTTCTGCAAAATTCAGAAATATTTTATAATTCAAACACGTAAGTGAATCTTTTTATACCCGTACTTCTATAAAAAAAAAATCGATTTTCTTAACGCTTGTCGCCGCTAATTTGAATTCATTAAAGAACAAAAGCAATAACAACAACAACAACAACGACTACAAGGACAATTTTATAGAAATGTGACTGGACACCTGGAGATTATTTTGTACAGTACGGTACGTTATATAATCTGAAGTATATGTGTCATAAAGAGCTTGAAACGGGTTAAATGGGGTGCATATTTAAAAGGAGATTGAATGTTTGGCATAAAGAGAGAGAAACAAAGAAAGGGAGAGAGAGGGAGAGAGAGAGAAAGGCAACAAGAGACTAACAAGATTCTAGCGGCGAAGAACAATAAAACCAACTTTGTGATTGACACGTTGACAGAGCTACGTTTCTAAAAGGAATTTTGGAAAAAAAAACAACAACAACAACTTACAGTTATAGTCAGATTTTATATTTCTATAAATGAGAGAATAGCTCCCCGTAGTATACTCCAGATGGACATTATTGTTGTACGAAATAAGCACTTATGCGACGCTAAAAAAAAAAAAAAAAAAAATATAGTTCCTGCTGCTTGATTGTTTTAATTTAGTTGTAAATGTTTTCTACAATAATAAGAACTGACAGTTAGTTATAAGTAAATGCATTCAATACCTATTCTATCCAAATTCAATCAACATGAATTTTTATGAGTTTTAATTGAAATTTTTAATTCAAAGCCTTTCACTTAATGGGAAACTTGACATTAAACTTAACGTGATATTGTTCCAAGGCTAACGAAATAAAATTTAATTGAACTTGAAATTGTGTAGAATTTCTCTATTAAGTTTAGAGAAAAATTATAAAATAATTAAGACATTACTTGACCGCTACTGTACTAGACCGCCGCTATATAAAAATCCTGCTGGCAAATTCAATGATTTGTTAAATCAAATTAACATTAAAACGAAATGGGCAACAAACCAAACAAGTTTATCATACAAATAAAAAAAAAAAATGTTTGCAATTTTTCATAAATTGACCCCGATTCGAGTTGAATTAAGATGACTGCTGACAACTTAATGTCTAGAAAAAGCAATCTGCTCTTTTAAGTTTCCGCATAACTATGCGAGCATAAGAATGATTGTTTTTCATTTCTTGACCATTGGTCAAAAGTCATCTCGTTCATATACAAAGACGCCATTCCTGCGTATAACTTCTTTTCAGAAGGTCAGCCATCACCATTATCACGCTCGTTTCTTTAATTTTTTTTTAAAGGGTCACTCAGTAAGCGGCAAAATCACCAGCTGAGTTCATTTATTATTGTTACATATATACGTAGATAGTAGATGGCCGGTCAAATTCTTTTAAAATAAGGGTTGTTAAGTCAAACACACGCGGTCAGTCTGCAATCATTAGTTTTGCCAAAGAACTTATAATCAAAATAAGCTACAGTCGTTTAATGGATACAGTAGCGAAACACATAACATTAAGGGTGAAATTATGCTATGAAAACAATATATCAATTCGGCCATTGGTCAATATGCTTATGGTTTAAATTCATTTAGATTCTAGTTTTGGAAGGTAAATTGAATGAAAGGATGATATGCTATGATGAGGAGTGATTTTCACAGTGAAAACATCGCATCATTTTTAACAAAAAATATCACATAAATCATCATTTTATTACTCCGATGCAGTTATCCTTTGGTTTAGACAGAATTAATAACTTGTATGGACAAGTAAAGGGCAAACTGGGATGAACGCGTGGTTAGAACACGTTAAGGTCAAATGAAAATATTTAATTTTCTGCTTATATTATAAGCATTTAATTTAATTTGCCTTTAGGATAATGAGATGTTGTTTATTAACAAATTGATTTATTAAACTTTTGAATTTTTCTTCTTCGAATACACTAACGAATTAATGAAATATTAATATACTTGTAGCCTTTGATGGGACGTATATATATTGATGCGCGAAATATGAGTATTTCTAGTAATAAAAATAAATTCAATTGGGATTTTATTTAATACAAAAATCCTTCATCCATACTCGTATGTATATAAAACTATGAATAAGAATGGTCTGAATGCAAGATGGTTTGAATGCAAGAAACATCAAGTAAATATTTGACCCTAAGCAGACTTCTTACTGATTTGAACAATTTATGTAATTCTTATTAACAATGAATTATGAGTTATGTTTTATTATTAATGGAAACCAAAAATAAAAAATAAAACTTAAGAACTAAAAAAATATTTAAGTGAAATGAGAAATTAATGAATTTAATAAGTATTATAAGGAGAAATATACTGCAGAGTTTTGAATGCAATTAAGTGAAGAGAATTTAAAATAAAATCTTTGTGATCGACAGTGATTTGTGATTTAATTTATGAAAAATTAATTTATAATAAGACAGAAGAAGAAATAGTAAATTACAGAGAAATAATAAAGAAATAATACAAAGAAATACGGTTGAGTTTCAGAAACGATATTTATAAAAATATCACTGTTACTTATAGATCATAAATGTGTAAATTATACAATAGAATTAAGCAAAATTAATAAAAAAAAACAACATTTTCATTTTTCACATTTCGTTTTAAAATTCACTATTACTTACTTCTATAGCCTTATATATCCATTTTTTAAATATTTATTAATATTCTTTAGTTCTGTCTCAGAAATATTTCATTATCGTAAGCAAATTTTTATTAATAATAATAAGTTTGAAAAAATCACACCTATAATCGATAAGATATTCGAGATTTTGGGAAAATTTTTGATTGATTTCTTTAGCTTTCATTTCGACAAATAGACAACAATATAGCACACAGGCATGGAAAATTGACTTCGGAAGAACAAGAGAGCAGTTTATGTTCTTCTTAAAGCTATTCTTGTGATACATTCCTCAATTTCGAAACTTTATCTGATATGGAGCATGGTTGTGGACGGATCGCACCTTGTTTTTCGTCTGATGACATCGATCTAACTTTTTTATAAAAAATTCAATGATTGTGAGCGATATTAAAAAAGGCAAGAGAGTTCTCAAGCATCTACGCATTTGTAAGGTTGTTGATACCTATTTCTTGGTATTGGAAAGTATTAGGATCGACGAATCGAATACATCTTTAAGCTTCACATTCTACTTTATATATTCTATCATAATCGCAAACAATTTGGTGAAGGAATTAAAAAAAAAAAAATTCCGTAGCAAATAAGTCCAAATTGGAGTCGAAGCACATTAGAAGATTACTTGGAAGCATCGCAACTTCTTCTAAGAAGTATAGAGAAAACTACGCATTATCTTTAACAATCTCAACAATCTTTTATTTCAGATAACAATATTGTTGCGCAATTTACGCTCTTTAAAGCGTTTCAAGATATGCAATTTGCATCCATTTAGATTCCGGTTATCGTTCGAGATTCGCCCACAAAATCTTGCACATACGTTAATAAAATGTTACGTCTTACTTATTAAAAGTGCTAAATATACCCGACGTTGCAACGTTGAACCTACATAACATGTATAAGTGGTACTCAATCTACAAATTCTAATCTGATTTTTTTAAGATTTGTATCTAAATTTTCTTTTCTGCTTTCATTTGGTCTGATTATGCCAAAATTGAATAGAAATTTATTTACTCCTAATTTACATGCGAAAACCAAGAAATACAGAAAAAGAAATTACAAAAAAAAAAGTGAATTTATTTACCCAAATGTATGTATGTAATAATACGTATACATGTTCTAAGTACGCACACCCATCTAAAATATATATGTTTATAAGAGAGACGTATATGTGTAAATACTTACAAGTGATATAAACAGACCACAATGTCTACATATGCAAAAATATATGTGTACGTGTAACTGCCAGTAGACTACTTGAAATATTTATCTATTTACTCTTGCTTGACAGAACATAACTATCAGCAAAAACTCTTAAAACTGAAACTGCGGTTGTACATTCAAAAAAAAAAAAAAAAAAAACAAGCAAAAGAAGAAGAACAAGACACACTTGGGCGCTTATATGTAGGCGAACGTACGTGTACACTGTACATTTATGTATCTTCGTGTATATAAACACACATATACACACACTTTTATATATATATATATATATATATATATATATATATATATATGTGGGCGTGTGTGTGTGTGTTTACATTTGTATTACACGTACACAAATAAGGTACAAAGTATGGATTGAATGTTTTGTCCTTTTGGCGGATTGAGTATAAACAAAGCTACATGTACATGCTTACATCTACACGTACGTATGAGCTCCCACACGTGCACATATATTTATATCTATATGTATAATCATCCAAAATACTTACATAAATTGCTAAAAGCGTGTTTATGCACAGACGTACAAATGCACACACACATGATATGATATATATATATATATATATATATATATAGATATACATATATATATATATATACGCATATATATATATATATATATACGTATACGTTCGTATACGTACGTAGTGGGTATATGTAGCGCCGATGGTGTAGAATCAAACAGGGGACAAACTTTCTAGTCGTTACACTCGCTGTGTGTGTAGTCAAATATTGTGAAGAAAAAGTGAAGGAAGTTAGGTCTGCAATCCTGCTTCATCACAAACGTACACAAGAACTTATATATTAAATGTATCCATACAAGCATAAGTATGTACACATTTACAATACTACTTTAACATAAGATGCAATCAAAAAAAAAAAAAAATATTTCTAACTTTTGAAATTTCACAATTTGAAAGCTCCCGCCTGGGTTTCCCTCAACCAACAGCCAATAGTTTCTTGTTCCTTTACTTTTGCTTTATTTTAACATTTTGCGTAAGAACAGACCGCATATGAAAGCATACAGGCACACAAATGAAATAACAACTAAGTGAGTAGATTCTATGTGTAATATTAGGATGAATGGCAGGATATGTTAGAGAGTACATATTAGGGAGAGTATGTATATACATATAAATATATATATATATATATATATATATATATATATATGTTACATATGTACATGTGTATGGTCCATGGTCTTGCTTTGGAGTAATGGTTGGCTGGTTAGTTGACTCGTAAGTTGCCTTAACAAAGAACTGTGCTTATCCACAAGCACATGCATATCCACATGCAAGCATATTAGTATGGGCGCGAGGGAATCAGTTGTACACTGACAATTCAACTGACAAACTGACTGACAATCTGTAACCACCATATATATATATATATATATCTGTCGTTCTATATGAATGTATATACATGCATGCATGTATATGTATAAGAGATTTTAATATATGTGAGTTTGAGTTGCATGGGTAATAGAAAATATTCCATTAGTCCTGATAAGGGCTTCAAGGCTTCAAGTAAGCTACCACGTTGCAAAGGATTCGCTTAAGCCAGCCATCCAACAACAACTCCAGTGTATTTTTGCAGAAAATTCATACACATTCGCCTATATATGCACCTACTTTTTCAGAGATAAAGTTTGTATATTTATACAATAGCGGTAATAACACATACACATGCAACCATACGCGTGTATATATATATATATATATATATATATGTACGTATGCGTGTTTGTACCAAGTAAAACAGACCATTCATGCGTTCGGCAATATGTAATATTTATTCATGAACATGCGAATGTATTTTTAAGAAAGCAAAACCCATATATATACTTTGTACTATAAGAAGCCATCGGTGTACGATATGGTTGACGTTAGATGCTGGGCGAAGAAAGTTTTGTATGTTAACTGTATGTAAGTTTTGGTTTCTCAGTTAAGAATTTCTGTTTATAATATATTTCATATTACAATCAACAAAGAAGGCAAAAGCAACAACAACAATTACTGAAAACAAAATTACAAATGCCTGAAATGCCAAATCTTAAGTAATTCGTATCTGATTCAGCGCTCCTTGAAGTTGCATATTATCCGTCAAGCTGGATCTGGAGGACTTAGTTTTAACTGTACATACGCTAAGAAATTCCACATATTGTACCAATATGGAAATTTCTCGTCTTGCAACGAATTTTAGATACCCAAACAGGCTTATCAACATAAATATATATTTACTTTTATTTATTTTTGATTGTCAAAGAAAGAATATATTGCTGCCTTTGATAATTCTTATATAATAATTATATAATAATTTTAGTTTAATAGTTTACAATAATAATAATAATAAATAAATAATAAAAATAATAATAACAATAATAATAATAATAATAATAATAATAATAATGATAATAATAATGATAATAATAATAATACTAATATTAATAATAATAATATAAATAATAATAATAAGAATAATAATAATAAAAATATAAATAATAATAATAATAAATAAATAATAATACTAATAATAATAATAATAAAAAAAAAATAAATAATAACAATAATACTAATAATAATGATAATAATAATGATAATAATAATAAAAATAATGATAATAATAATAATAATAATAATAAATAAATAATAATAATAATAATAAAGAAATAATAATAATAATAATAATAATATTAATAAGAATAAAAATAATAATAATAACATATATTTTTTTTTAACATTTTTGACATTTCTCAGCTTATATTAGCCTTGTGATTTTACTTGAATTTAAAAGTTTTAGTTCTACTTTTCTTATTTTGGAATATTTATATCCTATTTGAAGTGATCAAAACCTTCTACTGCTAGCTTAAAGAAGACGTACTTTAAAAATATATCGTTTTGTTTGTATATACAAGAAGTATCGCTTTGAAGAGTTCGAGAATTTTAGCAAATTTTTGTCATGTCTCTATACCATACCACTTTGTTAAAACAAGAAGAGTATTAATTAAACAACTCTGAATTTCGAATTAGCAATTTTGGTCGAATATATTCATTAGCTTGATGAATTTTCAAATCATAACAATACGAGAGTAGGAATCTAAAATACTGACCTAAAGTTTGAAAGAATTTCTGGAAGCTGAAATTATAATGTTAACACAAGCAAAAACAGAAATACGTGAATATATATATATATATATATACAACTTGTCGCATCATACGCAAGAATTTCTATACACCAAAAAATATTCCGACGAACATTATACACCACCTTATAGTGCATACAATAGCAATGTAACAGTGGAACAGTGTGTGCATAAAAAACCATTTCTTTGATTGTGTGCAAAACTCTGCACAAAATACTAAATTCCTATACACGCTTATCTAAATCCATCTCAAAGTCTTTTGTAAACAAGTCGCAATGTCGAAAATACTCTTCTTGATTTTTGAAAATTCCTTTATTAACAATCTTAAGATTATTTATGCAAAACTAATGTAGTAAACAATTCAGAGAGAGAATAACACATTATTTTATAAGGTATTAATCTCTTTACGCCACTGGCTACATATATGTTATGATCGTTTTTTTTATTATTGTTTTACAGTTTTCGTCTATTTTTTAGATTTTAGCATTCGCTGACAGTAATTTGCCTTTGCTTCGAACTATACAGAATGATATCATTTTTGCATCGTAACATCACTGAGAATGAAAAGTGAATTTATGTTAAGAATCGTAGACGCGAAAATTCGTGGGTAGATCCGGAAATACACATCCACATCGACCGTAAGATAAAATCGCTTTGTCAAGGCAAGAAAAAATAGTAGTTAAAATCTGTTGGAATCTAAAAATTTCCAGGCCTGAACGACTAAAAATACCATATGTGCATTGTTGGCATTTCTTTCATAATCGCCCAAAAATATTTTTTTAAATAACTTATTAGAAAGTGATTATAAGTTAAGCACAAACATGCATTTCATAAAAACCCAGTATAGAAGAGATCATAATCAGTTCATTCAAAAGCTTACAAATTATCAAACCAGCCGATTTGCATGCAATGGAATTTTTTTCTTTACTCAATATTTTATTTAATAACCGGAAGGCTTTTGTACATAATATCCATTAAGATGATTAATGCTTTTGCATTTGTCTCTAATCAAATAATTACTTAGAGAATGTTGTTACAAAATATTTTTACTAAATTCCTATAAACCTAACAAACGCTGATATGAAACGATGTACATCGAGTCAGATTAAAGGCTAATTTCATTTATATTTTGTATGTCAGTCTGTAGACTAAGAGTGAGGAATGAAATCAATTCATAATCTGACTAGTTTCAAGTAAAGCATCAGTTTTAATATTCAAGTGTATGTATACGAAGAAGATGAAATCACCCTTAATCTGATTGGGCAGATATCGTTTCATAGTGTAAACAATGCACAAACTTTGATTCTATTTAAAGCAAAAAAATGAGTAGGAAGGTTGTAGTTACCTAAACCTATTACATAAAAGTAATAAGACGGTCTCTTGTTTGTGTGACATGGACCTGTACCGTTACGAAGTTGACCTTTCCGAAGGCTCGAATTTATTTCTGCATCTCGTTTTATAGCAAATATTTGTTTAATTCGGTGTACAATTGAATAAAATGCTGTGACTATTGCATATCAGGCGCTTTACATTGCAGAATATATATTTTAGTGAAAATGCGTTCATTATATATTTTGTAGCCTTTTGAATATTTACTAAAAATACAGACGTTTGTGAGAAGAATGTAGGCTGAACGAATCGTTACTAAGGAAGGCAAAGGCGAATACAAATGATACTGATATCATACTCTGTACTTGACGACATTAGACGTATATAGGGTATTATGAGCTGCTTCAACGAGGTATTCGAGGGGAAATCTCTTCGATCATTAACGACAGAATGGACAGAATCAGGCAAAATGCATAATAAAGTGATCGCTCTCTTTATTATCTGCTTCGATCAATGATTTAACACATACCTTGGTAATGCTTTTTTTACTCTTTCGTGGATAACTACAAAGGACGAGCATAAGCCGGACGTCGTAACCACTAGACCATACGGTAGCCGAACTCATGTGAGTAAAATTCTCTTCAAACTTTTAAAGTGGGACTAAACTATTCTGCGAATTATTAAAAAAAAAAATACCCTTTAAATTAAAGAATTAGTATAATTTTTAACAATTCTGTCGTTCAATACTACCACCAATGTTCATATCATGTAATTTAAAAGTAGCACACAACGTGGCTATGTTTCGAACATGCATTTTCAATAATATTTGAAATTAAAAAAAAAAATTATCTATAGTACGGAAATAACGTGAGACACGAGAGATAGAAAGAAGAGAGACTGGATGTGTGTACGCGTGCGAGGAAGAGAAAAAGAGAGGGAGAAAGAAACGAAAAAATCCTTTATATAATTTTTAACATCAAAAGCTACATCGTACGATAAAATTTACAGATAAAAGAAAAATATTATAAAGAGGCTTTTCCTACTATGCAATTACTTTATAATTTGTCTTTCTGTCCTAACCATACACCCGCTCGCAGAAAGTAAAATATCGGCTTCGAATTAAGCAAAAACACAGCAAGTTCTTGCACGCAGGTCGACATTGGCTACGGTGGGTTACGGTGTAAGTGCCCGGCTAGTACAGATTGAGTATACACATCCCACTTTAAGACCACTCCCTTTGCCTGATTGCCCACTTATTTCTGACCATTATAGAGTTTTACATATATAGCTAAAATCTACTGATTGATCGGTCATTGAAAAAAATGCGGACCTCACGAATATGTGTGTCCTAACCACTAAATCCTGCTGCACTCGATTGCCTATGAATAATTTAAGTTAATTAAATTAAAAATAGAAACGCAAGAGACATTGTCGCCCTATGATGCTCCGTTTAAAGACAATTTTTATATGTAAAAAATTGCAATTTCTGTTATTTCTCGACAAAAATCGGTAGAATTCTAGTGTTTTGGTATAGAAGATTGCATGTTGCAATAAAAAGAAAATAACTTCTTTTATAATTTATTATTAATTAATTTACAATTAGTATAAATTTCAATAATTCTGTTCGCAAATAATGTCATCAGTATAAAAAAAATCATTTTTCATTTTATGTAAATTAAAAAAAAAAAAAAAACATATTTAGGATTCGAACCAGTAGCGTTATTGACATTTGAACTGCTCTTACAAATAGATCCACGAACATAGAACAAAAAGACACAGTTGCTAACTCAACTCCAGTATTTAGACTACTTCTCTGACTAAAAATGTACATCAATCAGAGAGTCTTCAATGCGTACTCCAATACATGCATTGCAAACATTTGATAAATTTTGTATACCTCCTTTGGAGATCTAAAAAAATACTGTGAACGATTAAATGCATGAATTCTATTTCCCTTAATATACAATAATTTCGTCTGTGATATATGTGTTGTGCGCCCTGTCCGCACAAATTATTACTACATTGACTGAATATAGCCTAAAGCAAATATTTGAAAACTGTTTTTTGGTCGATGTTTAATTTTATTGAGAGACACTGCCAATCAAAATTAAAGAAATTGAGTTGATTATTAAGAGGAAACGTTTGAAATATTCTAACAAGACACTATCCCCACCTGACGTCCCGGCAAGGTAGTATTAGAAGTTTCAAATTTGATATGTCCTTCGCTGACGCTTTCTGCTTACTATATTGATCGTTTGGATTATCAACTGTTTTAATTGATAACTCATGGGGTTTGTTAAAAGAGTTGCAGCTTTTTTTTTAACGATACCAAAAAGATGAATCCTCTCTTAGATAGCTAGGCGGGACCACTGGTGTTTTTGACACGAAATTCATATGTTGGCTATAAGAAGAGAAAAAGAGAAAGAAAAAGTGCTGCTATCTGGAACCAGTTTGCTTAATAAATATAAATATAAATATAAACAAAAATGTAAACAAAAATGAAAATAAAAATAAAAATATAAAAATAAATATAAACATAAATGTAAATAAAAATGTTAATATGAATATAAATATAAGTATAAGTAGGAATAGAAATAGAAAAAAAAATAGAAAGGCAAATATACCCAATAAAACGTCAGTTCGGTCCGTTTACCCATTTTGAGGTGTTCGTGGTCATTGTCCCTACCAATCAAGTATTTATGTGTCATGTTTCAATTTTTTACCTCGATTTTCGCCATTATATTGAACAATCGTACAAGTGCATAGATAGTTATAGACAAATCGGTTCATAATCGTCAGGAATATATATGTAATTTTTCCAATCTACGTTATGGGTACCTTATGTATTATTTCTAATGGTAGTTAAGATTGAATCATGTGTATAAAACCAAATATCATTAATACTGAAAAAAAATAGATTACTTCCCGTTTAAGACGTTTATACCGGACATATTTTAAGTAAATTGCAAAAAACGTTACCGTTACATTTGACGTCTAAGATTTGTAATGCAAAAGAACTTTAATCCAAATTCAAAAACATGCTTTCAGTGTACTTAGAATATTATTATTCTTGTGGTTAAGTTAATAGTAGAAAAAAATTCTCGGATAGATAGACGTTTGTTTTATTTACTTGAAAATTGAAGGTCGAAATTTATGTAAACCGAAGAAAGATTTCGTCTTTGAAAATCAAACTAAAATACAATTTATTGATTTTATTGCAGCTGATACAAGTAAATGTAATTGTAAATGTGAATGTGAATGTGAGTGTGAATGTAAATGTAAATGTATTATAATGTTGTATACACAAATGCAAATATTATAAATATGTGTGTCGTACAATTCCGTCGAACTCAATGCCATTAATAAGATGTTTGCTCGTACTTAAATCGCCCTTATTCCTTATTTAAATTTTAAAGGAAATTTACATTATTGCTGGTGCCGCAATAACGTAATAAAAAAATTGAAAATATTTTCAAAGTTCCCTCAGGAACTAAATGGCAATCACCGGTCTGCTAAAAGAATTCGCAACGAATTGAATAAACTTTATAATATTGCTGTGTAGACAGTTACTTTTACACAAGAATATTTACACATATATATATATATATATATGAATGTAATATAAGATCTGTTTATAAATATATATATACATTTCGCAAATATATAAACATTTATATAAATATATATACAATATATACCGTACAGTTAACGGTCACAAAACGTTTACAATGCAACAAGACATACATAACATTGAAAACATGATTAATTAAATATTTATTATATAATAAATTATTATTATATGATCGAAGCAAAACGAAAGTCACGCTTAACTATCAAAAAAGTTCATAACAAGATCTTTAATGTTTAATCAATCAGTTCATTTTGCTTTTAAAAAATTAAAATTTAAAAACTTATCATAGACTTCAAGAAAAGTAATAAAAGAAATTAAAAACAAAAAAAGTTTCAAAAACTTTCTATTTCATGATCATTTTGAATCATCGAGATAATAAACAGACTATTATGAATCTCATTTCAAGAAACTTGCAACAATAACGGTATGGAAAACAGGTAAGAATCAATCGAATTAACTACAAAATTTAAGAATTGAAAACAACGAATATTATCGAATGAGAATTCGTGTTAAAGCGAAGATATAACGAACAAAAGTGTAAATAGTAGATAGTAGAACGTTTTTGTTTCATTATTTACTTATACTAGAACAGGGTTTAAAACAGGGAAAGCAGATTCCACATTAATAGAAAGAAAGAATAATAGAAAACAGAATAGTAACGAAAGTGATGTGTTGCTTTAATGCCGGTACACCACTACTACTAGCTTTTCACATAGTTTAGTAGATAACATATTCGACTTTAAAATCGACATACTCGTATTTTAATTTCCAAGATTCGTAGAACAAATTTTAATTACGCAGCTGCATCAAATGCCCAAAAGGTAACTACATAACACTTACCAATCTACTACTATCACGTTGCGGTCATATACTCTATCCTTTTCTCCACTAATCTCCCTCCCTGACGATCACCATGCATATAAGAATTTGTTTATTTAAAAAAAATTCTGACATGCGACGATAAAGTACAGTACCTGGCCAACCAAGTCTCAATAATGACTTGAAGGAGGTTAATTTATCATATCTTTTTAGAAGTAGAGGAAACTGCTAATCTGTTGATCGCTAGCAACAAAAGGCAATCAATTGGCATTATGTCTCTTCATCTTAGTGATGCATAAAGCATACAGAGTAGTTTTCCTAAATAATAACGCCACCATGGAAAGTATTGGTTATCGGCTGCTTTCATTGCTTTCGTTTCTTCATATTCGCGAAAAAAAACAAGCAAATCGAAGAAGCAAAAAATTGCTCCATGTAAATATAAAAATGTAAAATAAATTTTCAATTTAAAAAAAGATCTTTTAAATTCTTTTAGGAGACGGAAAGAACGTAGAGCTAACGATAGATGCTACTACAAGTAAAAAGCTTTTAATCTATTTCTTGAATTCAATTTTATTTAAAAGTACGGTCATGATTTACATGTAAATTTGTAGTCAAATTATAATTTCGTCTCTGCCTTTGCATGCACGCACTTAAGCGAAGGGAACACTTAGCTCTATTTCATAATATGAATTTTTCAATGCAATTTCACGAAAAAAAGACATGAAGAAATACTTTTATAGAAATTAAGTTCAAGATGAATTTTTCCGATATTGAAAAAGAAAAGAATCTCTTCAAAGCAATTAACTTTTTCGTTTACTAAACTCATATTCAAGAGCTCAATTTTCCATGTTAATAATTGCCTGCAAATTTTACTATACACTCATTGCTTATTTTGCCATTTTGCAGAGAATTTATTTCGATCTGAGAAAGGATAGACACGCAATGTTTTACGAAAGATACCTGTTCAAAGACATAATAAACATAAACACACAGACATTTAAGACATAAAACGAGCGCAGACATATTAGTTGGAGTTAGCCATCGTTCAAGCAACCCCCAGTTAACTTGGCATTCCGTGAATAAAGCCACAAATGACGCCAACTTTATTCTCCAGCAACATTAGCTAGCTGCCCATAATAATAATATTGATGCGTAGTTTCTCTTAGAATGTCTTAAAAATGGCGAACATCGCCTAATATACATATTCACATATATGTGTATATATACATGGGTTCGATTGTATGTGAGATTAAAAGGTTTGCATGACAGTTAAACTAAGTTATTGCGAAGAAAGCAAATTTTGATTAAATTGCGACAACAAAGTATTTTTCTTCTTTCGGTTATTAAATGTTTTTAATTTCTAAGCAAAAAATACGTTTTACTCATTTCTAATTAAACTTGTCTATCGGAAGTAATTAAGTGGATAATTAAGTAAACTTAAACCAAATCCAAAACAAGGAGTAAATAGTATATTAACAAAATTTTACAAAAAAATTAATTACTTTTTAGATTGGGTTACTAGTTCATTAAACATTTTATCCGCCACTACTCTGTGATCACTTTCATCATCATTTGGCATATTAAGACGAATTGAAGTAAAGAATACCCATCACTGTGTTAACTAATGAAATGAAAAATTGAGAAAAGTTACCCTCTCAGCTGATGGTGACATTTTCAAAAATAGTTCGTCAATTTGATTGGAATATTCGTGAAAGTTATCGCACAAGTCGTTCTTTATTTAAAAACTCTTTGAAAATCATGTCTTGTGATATCTTGTGAGAACTAATTTTTCGATATGAATTTCTTTATAATGTTTCCAAAAATTATATCATCATATTTCAGAAATGATTTTCTGATAGAAATAAATATATCCGTAGTCCCTTGTAAGTCGATAGAATTTTAAATTCAATTACAACATCGCTTTGAATCTTATGAGATTACTTATGGCAACTGGATAAAATGTGGTCGAAATTCTGGTATAATAAATGTATATATTAGTTAAATCATTATTCTGAAACATTTTAAATAATAAAATATAAAAAATTAAACTCTGTGCTACCTAAAAATTTATTCTTTCAAAGAACGTTTATATAAACGAATCCTTGAAAAATAGTCTAAAGTCATCCAAATTTTCGGCTTTCATTTTATATATTAAAAAAGAATTTTTCACCAATTTCTGCCTACAAGTACTAAAAAAAAATAAAATTTTTCTCTTTCATATAATGACTTTTTCAAAATAGGATATCGTAGGGTGGTTTGTCATAAATATTGTTCGTTGCAATTCAATTTCAATAGATCCCGTCCTGATGTCAGAACATGTCGGTGCACTAAATTTCACCAAAATAACTACGAAATTGTGAACAGTAGGTTGAATGTATAAATATATAAGTATATAGACGTCAGACGAGCAGACAGATAGACAAACAGATGTCAAACGAACAATCATCAGGCGAATAGACATCAAACCAATAGACATCAGACGACCAAACAAACAGATATCAAACCAACAATCATCAGACGAACAGACCTCATATAACCAGACATCAGACAACCAGACGAATACAAGGACGGACGGACGGATGGACGGATGCGAGCAAGCGAATAGATGAATGTATAAACCGTCGGACAAATAGACTGACGGGCAGACACAATAAAGAATGTGTCCACCTTAAGCTCTTTCGGGCTCCCATGCAAGCTTAATATACTTCTACCACGTTTTAAATACCTTTAATACCAAGATTTAAATACCTGTAAGTAGGCGTAATAGCTTACATTTGTAGAACTGCCCTTAAATACTTTCAAGACTATTTTTCAAATACGAAATGAGATTTCAAAATCTGAAACGTAATTTCCATAGATGGCGTTGCCAGTTTCAATGTAACATTAAGGCGATAACTCAAGTAATATCCATTACTATCAACATCATCAAAACAAAACGAACTTAATTTTTTTTTCCATTGAAGTAGCTGGAGCTAGCATTATGTTAAGGTAAACTAATTTCATAGAAAACTTTTCTGATGCATGCTTTAACTAATGAGTTTGTCTTGCTACATACTTCCATCAACGATTCATTACTATCGGCAGTACCTTCTACGAACCAATGCTAAGGTCAAACACGAAAACCAGTTAATTAGTAACCCTTCCATGAGTTATGAAACTAAAATTGATTTGCTAGCATGGAATTAATTTTCTTCAAGTATTATCAAACAAGATCTAATAAATAGAACTTCATTCATAGCTACATAAATAGCCCTGAGCATTTCGATAAAATGATTCATTATCAGTTGATGCAAAATTGCTTAAAATGCAAACAATTTTCTTGTAGTTTACATTAACATAGCGTAACGAAATCGCACTCCTTGAGATACCTCTCTGTAAGTCAATTATTAAACGTAAGCGATTCAAAGAAATGTTTGTTATCGCCTTTTAAAATGTTAAAGAAAATTTTGCAAATCTAGAATATTTTTATATCTCTAGGCACAATTAGCATTTATTGCAATTTTACTAATTTTAATTTACAGCACCTAAAAAAAAATCCATAAATAAACAAGATTCTATAAATTGTTTGTTATCGTCGTAGTAACTTATCGTATGTGGCATTTAGAGTCAAACGTACTCCAAAAAAGGATCTCAGCATTTTCATTAAATAATTCTTTAATGACATAATTATTTCGTAACTAATTTAATAGGTAGGACACCAACAAATATTTTTCATGGAAACATAGTTGTCGTTAAAGTTGAAACACTCTCCGGTATGTATTATAATAAAATTATTCATAAATAAAATGCACCCAAAAAAAAAAAACTGCGAGGATTAGTAAACAACAAATATCCGCATATTCTTTTGAATTTTTCTTGAAAAAAAACAAACGTTTTTATGAAAATTAAATGTGATACGCAGATACTACTCACTTATTATGCGATATACTTTACGTACGAGTACTATTCAAAAATTACGCGTACTCTAGCAGATGAATTTTTATCAATCTTTATAAAATCATTACAATTCTTGGTAAAAACACAAATACTTTAAAATATTGTATTGACATTTGATTTTCGATATCCATCGAAATCGAGTTCTTCCTCTGGTTTTCGTTTCTTTTACATTTTGGAAAAAAATGGTTTAATTCGTTATGCGTGAAATATATTCGTAATTGGACTCTGAATACTGAAAGCTTACGCACACAGATCCCTAATAAAAACTTTAAATTACCATAAAACTCCCTTCCAATGGGCTCAGGTTCATTGCCTTGGGATTGTCTTCTTATATCTAATGTCGTAACTTAAGATTGCCCTCATTTTGTTATTTGCACAGAGAAGGCGCTATAAACAATATATACATTCGGGTTGGATGTAAAATTCGGACCGGGCTCAGACTAAATTTATTTAATACGAACTTGTAGACCCTAAAAGAAATTCATTTTATATAAAGGAAAAATAATTATTTAATTAATCGACGATGCTTTCCTTGCTATGTATATTTTTGGAGTCTTAAGCTACGATATAGAATGTGTTTGTGTGCGTGTGTTTTCCCCTTTTTTGCTATGCGAGCCGGAGTACGTGCCTCCTCAATGCTAAGTACATACTTCGTCTACCAGTTTCCGCCCCGGGACCACCGTTAAGTATTACATCGCTGAGGCTGATTGCATTAGTGCTCTTATTTTGGTAATGGTTTTCGTTATACCTCACCTCTGTCTCATCTTTCCATCCGCTGCCTTTTCAACCATCTTAGTTCCTTGAGGACCTTGCTCACGCATGTGTCCACATCATTTCAGACCACGATACTACCAATAATATCGCGCAGTATATCGCCGGGTGCCATTTGAGATCGAATGTTCTCAAATCCGTGGCAGTAGAATATAACGTGCCGTGCATCTTCTTCTGTATCCATACATTCCGGACAGTTCGAGGAGTTATCAAGCCTGAATCTGTGCAGATACTTTCGGAAACAATCCACGATTTACTTCGCCATGTACTCTCTCCGTCCATCGCGATATGTTTAGCATAAGATCGCACATCCATTTTCCTTTCGTGAGTATGTGTGTGTGTGTCAAGAGATTTCCTTCGCCCCCAATTATTCTAATTCCCCATTAACTCTGTGATTATTTGTAGATGTTTCATTTTTACAGCTTAAATACTTAAACCTATCTATGAACAGATGGTCACCGTGTCGTCTAGTAGAAAGGAGACCCGGCACTTATAGGGGGAACCAAGGTTCGATCAGAAGACCGAAAAGCATACTTTAATGCATAAATAGTTGTAGTAAATGAGAATGCAGTGTCTTGGTTACCAAATCATACTACACCGTTTTGTAGTTGTATTATCCCACGATCGCATTCTCCATTGTACACTTCTGCCATTCAGCTCCTCCTCAGGGTTACAATCGTCGAACATTACCTGGTTTCAAATTGTTTCTCTTTGCTTGCGCCAGGTTATATTCGAAAAATATCACATAAAAAAGTTCCTGAAAGAATCGAAGGAAAGTTCCATTAAATATAGAGAGAAGCCATAGGCTTATACTCAAAGGTGTACGTTGTCATCGTTAATATAGTCGGTTTTTTCACGTCTCACCCATCATTTTTTGGTCTTTTGAAATGACTTCGTGTACTAATTTTCGTAGAACTGTTCTTGCCTGTAAGGATTTCTTCAGTTCAGTTTATTACAAAATTATTCATTTCAATTTATTAAAAACAGTAAATAGAGAATCGTTTCGAATTAATTCGAAAAGAAATTCATCTTCTTGATTTACCTGAGAATGTCAGGTACTGTCTAGCGAAACTGAAACGAATAGCATTCTTCTAATTAATTTTAAAAGGAAGCAAAAAGAAATTTACGAAATGCCGGATTGTATCCGTACCATATTAGAATTGAATAACGGTGAGATCAGTTTAGCTGCTGTTTATAATCTGCCGGTTTACCTCATTCAGACCGTTCATCGGAACATTTTGTTTTTAATACCGATAGAGATAATTTTATATGATGATAATGATGAAGAGAAATTGAAGTGAACGGACCTACATCGATATGATATTTAGATAAAAGATGACCTTGAACTAAAAGCTGAAACTTTGGAATTATAAGAGAGAAAGTCGAAATTGTTGATAAATTTACGAACTGATGTTTTCTTGCAAAACAAAATTTAAGTATTCAAGAGTGTTACTGAAGTAACCTTCATTGACAACTGAAACACAATTGCACTTCGAGAATAAAAAAAAATTATCTTTTGTAATAACAGATTATTATAATTTTGAATAATTATGTCTTCAAATGATGACATCAATATAAAGAACAATATGTATTCGCTTCAGTTCTTTTAAAAGTAATATACAATGCAATCAGGCTTCTAACCCGCACTCTAAAATTTGGAAATTTTATAGGTGGACGTACTGTGAAAATCCTTTGATTCAGATATCCGGCCAGAAATTCTGGAAACTCTACAGTGAGGGCATAAAAGCTCTAACGCAAAAACAGTAATTGGTTATCGACCAAAATCTTATTTATTCAGATTAACAAAATTCATTTGAAATATAAAAAAAATTTCCATGAATTTTGATGAAAAAAGAACAGAGAGTTTTTCCTTCACTTCATATAACTCAATTAAAAGTATTAAATATGAGAATATTTTTTTACAATTAAACCTGGTTGTTCAGAGTATAAGCCGGACGTCCTAAATCCTTAGACCATACAGTAGCCGAACTCTCGTAAGTAAAATTCTCTTAAAGCTTTTATAGTGGAACGAATACGAAGGTTAAGTTTAAATTTGAAAGAGCGACTAAAACTGATCTGGGAATTATTAAAACAAAGCGCCCTTTAAATTAAAGAATTAATGTAATTTTAGCGATTCTGTCGTTAAATACTTCATATCATGTAATTTAAAAGTAGCATATAACGTTGCTAGGTTGCGAGCCTTATTCTCAATGATGTTACAAATGTTTGAAAAATTTATTTATAGTGAGATACGTGAGAGAAAGAGAAACAGATGTGATCATTTATAGAAATTTTGATGTCAAAAGCCAAACTTTAGAGATTTATTTCTTATAAAAGAAAGAACATTATGAAGACATTTTTCATACTAATGTAATAATTGTATTCTGTTTGTTTGTCTGTAGTAAATATTCACCTGGTTTCAAGAATTAAGATATCGGCTTTATATTTCCCAAAAATGTTGGAGGTCCTTGCATGCAGGTTGACGCAAAAATGAAGAAAAAACGCTTAAAATAGCACATCTCCCAATAAGTTCATAGGATGACATACATACGGCGCCACCATTGACGAATACATATAATGTTTAGACGACACCGACCTTCAAACGAAATCCATCAAAATTTCATAACGTTCATTCTAGTGACGCTACTTTTTAAATTTTCATTAAACATTGGAAAATGAAGATCTCGTGTATTGATAAAGCGTTGCTTCTTAATGGGAAATCTACCATTCAAACGAAGAAGCGGTTTGTAAAGTGTAATCGAAACACTTCTATTTTGAAAATAACAATTTAACGATGATTTGCTGAATTCAAAGAAGATCCTACGGACAATAATGACGATGACCGCTCTGGGCGCCCAAATTCGCTGGTTGGTCCAGAAAACATAAAAATGTGCATAAAATCGTTTTGGAAAACCGAAAAAGAAGTTGCCTGATATAATTAAAACTATAATGATATCGAAAGGCATTCCAATCGATACCGTTTTCTATTTGCACTATTCCACGAAAATGCATTTAAAAGCACATTTTTCCTTTTTCTCTTATCCCAGGAACCCTCACTAGTCGGATTTTCCATTGTACAGAATGATCGGACATTCGGAAGTAAACGAACGAATTCGGCTTTGCTATGTTGATAGGAAAGAAAGTAAAATAAAAGCTTATGATAAAATAAAATTAGTTAAGCAATCTGCTTACCTTTCGTTACGACGTTTAAAGACCCATTCGATTCAAATTTTGCACATTGATTTATTTATTATACTGAAATACTATTCTTAAGCGGTTTTTAAAAATTAATATTATTATCATATAACTTTGACAAAAAAAGAGGTTATGTGGGGAATGATCGTATAGTCGATACGTTCTCTTCCATTTTGAATAGGGATCGTCCTTGGGTCAGACTTTCAAATATTCCAAAAATTGTAGCCTGTAGATTGTACATAAAAGCACGTGACAGGAAAGACGGACAGGTATGTTTAAATCGATTCAAAAAATTGATTTATAAATATACTAAAAAAAAGTTTGAATTAAGCTTAACTTCTTCTGGATGTTGCGTGTATCTTGCATACTTCTTCTAGGTATTACACAATTGGTGTAGGGTATAATAAAAATATTAAAAAAATATTTAAATAAATATTTAAAATTAATGCACATGTATCTATCTATTATAGAAATTCATCTAAACGACTGACGTTCAAAAAGATCAAATTTTAACGAACTGATTAACAGATCAGCAGAGCAGACACGCTTGATGCATTTCTTATAAATGAGAAATAGAAATCCAAACTTCAACAAGCTTTCACTAATAGCTTACGAGATATTATTGTTACGAATCGTGAATTTATTATAAAAATATATTAAAGCAGATTGCCCTGGTAGTCTTAATCGTATGTCAAACTCCATTCAAAATAATTTCGCAGTTTTCTCACACACGTCTCAAATGGTGGATATTCAAGGCATATAAGATTTCATTATTTTATCTTATAAATTAATAATTACACTTGAAATCATTTCTTAAAAGCTTATAAGTAAATCAAACATTTAAAATCAATGTTGAAGTATCCGTGAACTTAGTGGAATTGTTGTTATTCTTTTAGATAATTATTCTCTGCTATGTATTTTACCTCTTTCACTGTAATTTATGTGCATTTACATAAAATAAACAACCGAATCCATAAACGTTACAAATAAAATGATAAAATTAATATATTTTACTAGTGATTCGTCAAAAAAAAAACAAAAACAGAAAAAAAAACCCTGAAATGAAAAAGTGAAACACATCAATCCGTATACATACAAATATACATAGATATATACGAATATGTATTTAAAAAAGCAAACTGACAACAGAGAGTTGTGCGAAAATGTTATCTTTGGCTTCCTCCGAGCGTCTGGATTTAGAATCACATTCTTTTCGAATTTGAACAACAAAAACCATTTAAAATAGCTTATGTCATGGAATAGGTGGAGAAAGGTAGACGTTCGCTCATATACAACAGTCCTCACTTATCGTTCAAACATCAATTTCACCTTGCATCTGCTACTCCCCATCTTCTTCGTTATTACAACAACAACGACAACACGTCTTTATTCATTCATTTATTTATACGTACATAACCGTTTCGTTGGTTTCGACAGATGCGTACGTATGTGTTTATGTATATATATATATATATATATATACACCAGGAAAATCTGGTAAAAAAAATGGAATAGATTTTGATGTGTGTTTGTATGCGTGTGCGTATAAAAAAATTGGCATTTGGATAAACGAAAAACCTATTCGCAAATACTTTGCATATATAATATATTCGTAATTTACTGCGATATAAAGCCAAACGGGCGTAGAAGAAGGTAAACACAGTCATTCAAATCTTGTTTAGTGATCACAAAAAACTAATAAAAAAAATAAATAAATAAATAACGATTACGAGATGTATTAGTAAAAGTAACCGTTATTTATCTGATATCGATCATATTGATTAGAAACAAACTATTTCGAATGGATTGTTATCGTAATTTTAGTTAATTCTCTTAAAACGTTGTGTCATCTATAGCCTGCAATTTCTTTCTCTGAAGTTGTTTTTTTTTTTTTTTTTTCTAAAAACGAAAAAATAAAGAAAATAAATTTAAAGTCATTCCTACGAATCGTTCAAATTTGAATACGTGTGTGTTTAGCTTATTGAATGAACCGATTATATTTATTTCATTTGATATAAAAATGGATCTTTATTTTAAAAACATGCTTACGATAAAAGGTGTTTATATCCTTGGCAGCAGGCATCAATAAGCTTGACAGCTGCGTAGATTGAGGACTCAAATGATAGAAAGCAAGCAGAGAATAATGTACATAAACCATTAAAAAAAAAAAAGAAAGAAGAAAAAAAAGGAAAACTTTTAAAGACAAACATACAAAAATAGATATTTAAACATATTTTTGTATTTATAAAGTGTCTATTGGCCAGGATCACAGTTACCATGTCATTCTATGCTTTTATGTACGGTCGGTTCTTATACGAAAAGGAGTCTATTTTCGTTTCAACGGAAAATAAAATATTATTATCCTGTGTTCTCTCTACCTACACATCCACAAATCCATCGAAAAAAAACGTCTATTACATACATAGTCAAACTTGATATATATATATTTATATATGTATATATAACTATAATACATACATATTAACATAAATCGTTGTTTAGATGGCTCCCATATGAATGTCGTTCGTAGGCTTTAATGTCAACGATTTTGTTTACTCTGGCTAATGCTTGTGGTGCGATGAGATGATAAAGGAGGTAAACGTTTCGTTTGGAGATTGCTATAGGGAACCAAGTGATGTGTAAAGAGCTGTTTCCTTTATTGGTTTGTATTTTATACATGAGCATTGCCTGTCTCTTCGACGGATGACATTTGCGCTTCCTTCTATTTTATATATGCGACTACCATCAGTTTCTAATGTTCGCATCTATGTTCTTGCGAATTTAGGCGATTGATAAAAATTTTATATGAGAAGAAAATGTCCTCTTTTTGCGCAAGCTTGCATATGATAAAATTTTACGATGTGTATGTATATATATATATATATATATGCACATATACTTATATTTATAGATAAATGCGTATTAGATAATTTCGATACCACTATGCTAGACCTCTGGGCTATACGTTTCTATGTGACTCTTAAACAATGAATAAATAAAGAAGCATTATACAGCTTAGGGGATGTGAAGATGGCCCACTATCTACATTCAAAATATCTACAAATATTGCGTTTTATTACATCCTGTAATTAAAGTGTATGTGACACTAAGAATGATTTAAAATATCCTTCCCCCTTATTATTGTACTAATTGATTCAAGCTTGTCTGACCGTCTGTCTTTTTCTCTATCTCTCTCTCTCTCTCTCTCTCTCTCTCTCTCTCTATCTATCTATCTATCTATCTATCTATCTATCTATCTATCTTTGTCGCTCTATCTCTCTCTCTCTGTCTCTCTCTCTCTCTCTCTCTCTCTCTCTCTATCTATCTATCTATCTATCTATCTATTTATCTATCTTTGTCGCTCTATCTCTCTCTCTCTCTCTCTCTCTCTCTCTCTCTCTATCTATCTATCTATCTATCTATCTATCTTTGTCGCTCTCTCTCTCTCTCTCTCTCTCTCTCTCTCTCTCTCTCTCTCTCTCTCTCTCTCTCTCTCTCTCTCTCTGTCTCTCTCTCTCTCTCTCTCTGTCTATCTCTCTCCACCGCCCTCTCTCTCTCTTTCTTTTTCTCTCCCGTCTCTAACACTATTCCCATGCTATAAATTAGTTTTCTAAACATTTCAATCATTATTGAGAAGGCAGGTTCGAAACCTGGCGACGTTGCTTGTTATTTTTAAATTACATCATATGAAAATTGGTGACATAATGTTTTGCTGTTTCGGTTGACGAGTTGCATTCATTTTGCGTTTTTAATAGCAATTGATGAGTTTTCACAGAATGTTTTGTACGTGCATTACAAACATGCGTTACAAACATTGTATGAACTTGATGTACTAAGAAAATTAATGAGTCTGTTAAGACATAAATATTACTTTTTTTGTTTACTACCTTTCACTTGATTTCTCATGCATATGCTGTTGAGAATTCACCAACTGATCAGAATGAGAGTTGTGATCGAGCAAGCGCTGCCTCTTAGTGATCTAAAATGTTATTGTTTTATTTCAAAACCGCAACATTGACGTAGAAAGCTACACCTTGACACAAACAATTAAATTTGGTTGAGCATTGAAATCTGGATCTTTTAAAAGAAAAGTTAAAATAATTTTTCTAAATAATTTTGAACTGAATGAAACTTTTTCAATTCAGCTACGCACATTTGATATTAAATTTAAAATTAAATAAACTAAAATTTAACTTAACTAGAAAATCATTGAAGATATTCGCAACAGCAACAACAATAACATTAGCAGCAGCAGTAGCAGAGCATATTAAAGTAAAAAAGATTAAAAATATTTTGATACTGTTCCTGCTACGACAGAACATATATTACAGTTGAAAACTCAAAAATATGGTGACACTATATTTCTTCAGCGCCATTCAAGTTTACCTTCATGGAATCTCAATCTTTTATCTATCAGAATCGACCTTACATTTTATAGCAAAGAAACAACCACTAAAACATTATATCAACAACACTTTAAAGAATTACGAACATAATTGTCCGTATGGACGTTACTGTACGCCAATACATGTGAAATTAATAATTCGATTTCTTTTGTTGTCGCTAAAGATAACAGTGAAAAAGAATAAAAGTTGATGTTTGGGATGATTATTGTTCCGTACTTGCCGCTGAAGCTGTAGGGATTTATCTTACAGTGACTTTCGCTTCACAGTGTAGAAGTAAATTTTGCCTCTGCACCGACAGCCTAAAAACTCTCAATGAAATTTTAGTTTTTAATAATCACACTTCTCCGATAGTGCAAATCCGTGAAAAATAAATTTGAAATCGAAATAAATTGACACTAATGGGGATGCCTTCTCATGTCGGTATGCCAGCCGACCGCACTGCTAACGAAATCTGTAATTCTCCACTACTGACGTTCCGTAGTTGTAAGATGTAATTTATATTGCACTGTAGGCATGTGCCTTGGCAGGCCTTTGAGTCCAGGGGTTGTCAATAGTTTTGTCAAATTTTATCCAAATATCTCAATTTTTGCGACCGGGCCAATGTTTATTGCCGACATTATACAGATAAGCAGACGAACAGATGAACAGTAAGACGGATACATAAATATACTTTAAGGAGTTTCTGAAGCTCCCTTCTGAATGTTACATGCATTTTCATAACAAACTGAATGCATTTATTTCAAATTTTTTTGAAATCTATTTCGCAAAATTTCTACGCAAAAATGTCATTTTCGTTCTTGGATCCGCTTGTGTCTTGAATAAGAATATTTCATGAGCTGCTATAAGAAAATCCAAATTTTTCAGAACCGCTTATAATTGATTGTTTTCGATATTATGTTTAATATTTTGGTTCGCAGTACGTTCATGTTTTTGACGGATTACATACTTAATATCATAAACACTACCATTTGATCGGAATTTTTCAAATCAACGTTATCAATATGGAACTCTTTCGGCCGATTCCAAATAGATTGATTTCTTTTTAAAAAAAAATTTAACAATTTCTATGCATATCGCAATTATCTTTTCATGTAAAAACCTTTTCGTGGTGATTTGCCAAACAACACTGAAGGCAAATATCAGTTTTAAAGGGAAGTAAGAAAGTTATCTTTGACTGAGGTCGAATCTTGTATAATTACCACCATTCATTTCATCGTATCAAATACCAAATACCAAATTTTTTGGCATTTTTTATATTATGTAATAAAAAGGAGAGAGAACATTTCATCACTTATAATTTTGTGTGGGCGTGATCGATCTTTTCCATTTTTGATCATGAATAATCGGGTCCCTCGTAAAATAAATTTAGAATATTTCATCCTTCTATCTTTCAAAATTTAGAAATAATGAGTAAAAATCTCCAAATTTTGTGTTTAGCGAAGCAGAGGTACTCCTAGTTTACGCTCTATTCGTAGCGTGTTCTTTTACCTATTTAGCTAATTCTCAATATCAAATTACGTGAAGGAACTTCCAATGTTTCTGCCAAATTTGTAGCTGATATATTAATTTTCACAACCAGGAGAGTACCAACAACACATATCCTTACAGACAGACAATCACACAAACGGGAGATACATGCTCAAGTCGATTAAAAATTTGATGTTGATCAAGAATATCGATAGTTTGTAGGATTTCTATAGCTTCGTTTTGGTTATGGCAAATATTGTGAAAAAAATGAGTATAATCCCCTAATTCGATGGTGGGTATAAAAACAGTGAACAATATGACGTTTAAAAATATGTAGAACTAATATTTATATTCTATAGCTGTCGCATACTATTTCCAATTGAATGCGAACCATACTAAGCTTTATTCTGCCGTCCATGAGAATGATTGCAGTAAAAATGATTGGAAAATGTTGCTATCGAAATAAAACATTCAATAGATGATAACTTTCTAGTACTTATTGAAAATGCCATAAATTGATGACAGCGTTAGAGAATAATAAAACGCTAAAGTAATGGTGGCGGTATATATTAAATGTTTTACATCAAACAGGACATTAGCGAACAACATTTAAGATATGATAAGATATGACATGTGGAAGAATAATAAACAATGGAGAGAAAACAGTTAAGAAAAATGGTTAATCAATAATAAAACTAAGTAACACATTGTATAATAAATTATTTGAAATCAAAACCTCGTTTTCTACTTTTCTTTTACTTAATTTTTTTCTTTTGTCAAATGTGAAATTGGAAGAATAAAAAAAAGGGTTGATACTTAAGTGCGAATATTTTAGTTGGGTTTCAAAAATAATTCGCAGCCAACATATTTAGTTGTAAACCTTAAGGCATCTTATTATATATAGTAAGATTTCAAGAAAATCCCCAAAGTCAGTGGAATACTTTGCCGAATGTTAAGCTAAAAGGTATTATTAAAGTAAATTTGCTTCGCACAATTTCAGAGGGATGCAGCACTTTAGTCCTTTTTCCTGGAGGGAAATTATTAAAGAAAAAAAAAAAACGTTTATATGTATGTTCTTGTTGCTTTTGTTGTATATGTGCACAAGTTGAATGTTGTATGACTCGTATTTACGAGTTTAATACTTTTAATGATTCAATTAAATTATTTTATTCACGCCTATATTGAATTTTCGTTTACATTTTAATAGATACAAGGGCACACGCCGTTGGGCTTTTTAATATTACTGTTTAAACTTTGTGACCAAAAACACAAAAAAAAAAAAAAAACAAAAAATCATTTTCAATTCAGTTTAATTAAGGATTTTAACTTTTAATTTAATATTCTCACGCTTAAATGTATGCATATATGTGAAAAATATTGTAGCGTTAGCACTCCCATGCACACCAACAGCCATCACAAGATGGTCGGTCCTATATCCTATATACTCACACATGCAGAGATCTATACATATAATATACGTTATATATGTATACAGGCATGTGCATACATATATATATATATATATATATATATGTACGCGTATACGTATATATATACGTTCTCCATTTTAATGACGCTTTTCATCATCGTATGTGAAAACTTTTCTACAGTATTGAGTGGTACATGCCCACGTATGTGCACACACAAGTATTTATTTAAACATACATACATGCCTACATACACACACACAGTCACGTGTATATATATATTTTTACATATATATATATATATATATATATATATATATATATATGTATATATTGACGGATATATGGACGGTAAAGTATTTGTATGTAGACTGCTACGGTATTAACCACCTTTAACCATTCTAGTGATAATATATCCCCACACAAACATGAATATTTAGTTTGAAAACTTTTCTTTTATATATATATGTGTGATATGTATATATATATATATATATATACATGTGTGTGTGCGTGTGTGTGTACAAGTGCATGTATGTGCCTGCATGTAAGTATGTTTGTATATTTCCCATATGAGTAACCCACATGTCAGTAAGTGTTACATGCAGGTCTCTATAAATTCACCACCATCGACTCATCCCACATCATACTCACCCCTACGAGAGACCCGCTCTAAACTGTACTCTCGTATATATCACTTAATGCTACTGTACTGTCAATAGAATGTGGAATGTCCTCGTCGTCCATACACCAACCATTGCTATTTAACAACCATGCCAGCCATGTTGAAATTTTAATTCCTCACCCACCCAACAATTCGGTTCACTGTTCACTGTTCACTGCTTGTTGTTGAATTCATGTTCGAATGTGCGCGGTGAGCCACGAAATGAAAAAAGCAAAGAAGGGTAAGTAAACTGGAACTGACAGGCTTCGTTAGAAAGTTCATGAATGTTCACATATGCAAGTATACGTGTGAGTGTATTTATGTACGTTTTGCATATCGCTAGGTATATTCACATATGGAAATGGCAGCATAGAGAAGATTTTTGCTTATACTTAGAATGAATGGATGGTAAATGAATGTTTAAGGTTGACGATGCGACTCGGGAGGTGAGTAGTTACCAAGTATTACCAGCTTCTGTAATATATATATTTGAATGCTTTTGTATATATGTATGTATATATATATATATATATATATATGTACATATATATGTGCATTTATGTGGTTTTCTTGCATGTACTATATTCCAGTGCGGTTTTCATAGATTCGTTTAGAACAAAGAGGCAATATTAAATGCTCTTCAGTGAAACGAATCGCAACGTAACGGGAAAGGGTTTGACTTTCTGCTGGTTGACAAATGATTGAATATACTCTTAAAAGCATGTATCCACATCTACACAGATCTCTACATATATTTACTTGTGGGAGCACGTACATATACATATGTGGATATGTTTACATGTAGTTTGATATAAAAAAAAAAAAAAAACAAAAAAATAAAAAATATATAAAATATATATATATGTATATACATTTGTGAAATTGTGAGCCAGACATTTATACGTTGTATGTATCTATTGTCAATGCTATGTACAGCATAAAACAATATTATCGTTAGCTAAAACCGAATCGTGGATACGCATTTAGCGCAACCATAGAGAGAGCTTCGTTAGTCAATTTAAAAATTCATCCGTAATCAGGCATTTTCATGTCAAATACAATTTATTGATTTAAATTTATTAATTGAAATTGAAAAATTCCCCTTCAACGGTAAGCAAACATAACGATTAACGTTCTAATTTTTGTTTTAAGATCGAAAGAAAAAAAATTTTGTTTCATTTTGTTTTTCTCTTCGTATTTTGTTATCTCACTCTATGGCTAATAACTTGTGTGTCACAAATGATTGCAATAAATGAGCATATCCTTATATCTAGATATGATTTCTATAATAAAATAAATGTTTATGTTCGTTCGTGTTCGTGTAAAGGAAAACTTACGCTCTACCCCTTCAAATAACCCATTTTACTCTCTATTAAGTTTAAAGAGGAGAACTAACAATTAAACCTTTCGACTTAACCCCCATTGGCACAAATAAAAATATATAAAAATTTTACTATTCTTTCAATGTTCAACACTTGCTCACGTTACGTTAGCAACTTTAATTTCATTGGAAAATTTTACAAAATTTTACAAAAATAGCCATAAGATAGATATTATATTTGATCTTATAAGAGCTTTGATGTTTTTAATATATTTTCATTACAAAAATGTTAAAATTTCATCTATAAATGATCTTGAAATTTGAAACTAAATATTTGTTGAACCAAATAAAAATGTTGCCTCAATATCTTAACTTACTATTAACTTATTAACGGTAATGCAAACGTTAAGCAGTTTGCATATAACAGATTAAGGAAAAGTAAAATTAAAGAAAAAAATATTGGAAATTTTATTAAATCAAATATATTTTATTTTCCTTAAAAAAAGTTTTCTGTTTAAAAACATTACATCATTATTGTAGAACTTCGAGGATATCCAAACAAAAATTGAATCCAGTTAATTTTTACAGGATTCTTTTGAAATCAGCTTCATACACTCAAAAGCGTTCTGCAGACAACGATATGCTAGGCTAGAGCACGTTATTCCTTTCCAAATTTCCACTAATTGCAAAATATTTCCTCACCATAACATCAATGCTTTGAAGTGTTACTAAAAAAAGGAGTTCCTTCAAATCATTTTTTACAAACAAAAACACCTGCAATAACAATATTAAAATTATAAAACATTTTCCTAATCATGGGCATCTTGGTAAGCCGATACATACACATAACCACGGAATATATATTGAGAGCATACACTTAATTTAAAGGATTTTTTAAATTTCGGTGAAATTTTTCCTTTAGTGAAAAATTGATTTTAGATTATTTGAAATATTCTCCACTGCCAGTTGCTATATTTTCCAATTTTTTGAACAGCATACAAATATTTTTTGATAAAAGTGTATTGATCAGAAGCAACGATATCTAGCAAATACAACGAAGGTAGTAGATAAAACATTCCAACTTAGAGGTATACTACTCTTCCTGGATAGATTTTGCAATACATCGCGATATCATAGGAGACAATCATTGCATTTCGTTTGCCATTAAATTACTTTTTGAATGAATTTTAAATATTTGCAAATCATTAATCGATAAACATTTAGTGGATCTACTGGATATTGCTCTATCTCTTAAAAACTCCAAATGATGCACCCGAAATTCGATAACACATCGATTATGAGAATATATATTTTGTACATATTTTGGAGTGATGAGACATATATAAATATAACATTAATTGACATCAAGTTGTCGCCTCAATTAATTTATTCTTCAATTTTTCGTAACTAGATTTCAACTTTTCGTAATTGTCGCCAATATTTACGTAAAAAATTTGAATCAAAACGTGTTCAGTTCAAAATTTTTATTTTAAAAATGCGTTTAACTTCTTTCCTAAATTATGCGGCTTTAAATCTAATCTGTGGAATTCAATCAAAAATTTGTGTACCAAACTTCACGTTTTTGTGTCAATTTCGCGTGTTTTAAAAGACCCATTAACCTAAAAGTCCCACTAACCTACCTAAGAGTTTTTAGTCGTTTTTTTCTTCTTCTTATTCTTCTTCTTCCGTTTTAGCAAATGGAGATAATTTGTTCAAGCATAATTGATTATTAGAAGGCCAACGTTTAATTCCTGTTACGATAAACTATAGATTGTGTCTTTTTATATACGGTAGAGAGAGAATGACAGGCATATAGGTTTCAATTATATCATAAATGGGAAGCATTTTGTTCTGTATCATCTAGAAGAACAAACTTTTTATCGAAATTAACCACTCTTTTGCGAATTTTTTCTAAACGTGATGAGATCACCGCTGATTCTTATTAATTGTGTTGGTATTCGAATCTACTAATACGAGTTTTGTAAAACCTTCAATGGAATTTGATTTCATTTTTGATACTTCACATCACTGGCAATGATCACAAGGATTAGAATATTTTCATTTTTTTGCTGTTGAATTATTTTGAATTGAAATTCTCGGAGTGCAATTGTGTTTCAGTTGTCAATGAAGGTTACTTCAGTAACACTCTTGAGTACTTAAATTTTGTTTTGCAAGAAAACATCAGTTCGTAAATTTATCAACAATTTCGACTTTCTCTCTTATAATTCCAAAGTTTCAGCTTTTAGTTCAAGGTCATCTTTTATCTAAATATTATATCGGTGTAGGTCCGTTCACTTCAATTTCTCTTCATCATTATCATCATATAAAATTATCTCTATCGGTATTAAAAACAAAATGTTCCGATGAACGGTCTGAATGAGGTAAACCGGCAGATTATAAAGATCAGCTAAACTGACCTCACCGTTATTCAATTGCAATATGGTATGGATACAATCCGGCATTTCGTAAATTTCTTTTTGCTTCCTTTTAAAATTAATCAGAAGAATGCTATTCGTTTCAGTTTCGCTAGAATTGGACTTAACTTGTGAATAAATTCATGAGATAATTCTCTACAACTTAGGACGAAGGCTTAGTCAAAAGAAAATCTAGATGTGAAAAAGTTATTGACTTTAACATGATGGGAGTAAAAAAGAAACGTTCTCTTCTCTTTTTTTTTAATGCTTCGTATTTATAGAATCGTCGCAGATGACTGACCTTGGATTTATGGATATGACCATTGAAGTAGACACATCCTTTTTTGATAACAAACTGAACCTTTTACTTTCGATGCCTGCCCAAGAAACGTTGACGTACCGATTATCACGGATTTCGAGATGTAGTCGCCTCATGATTTGTTCTGTGTACAAGAAGTCCTTCGTTTCTCGTTGGCTCTGTCTTTAATCTGCCCTTTATTCATTACTGAACCTAACTAAGAGATGATGCTTTGAGGTCGCATTTGTGAGTTCAAAATATAGACGAGTAACTGATAAAAGAATTCGAAAATGAGGCAGCCGTGAACGAAAAAAGGTTTATAATTTGCAAAAACGAAAAAATTGTAATTAAAGCCGCAGATTGCTTAACTAATTTTATTTTATCATAAGCTTTTATTTTACTTTCTTTCCTATCAACATAGCAAAGTCGAATTCGTTTGTTTACTTCCGAATGTCCGATCATTCTTTACAACGGAAAATGCGACTAGCGAGGGTTTCTGGGATAATATTTGTTCCCAAGAGAAAAAGGAAAAATGTGCTTTTAAATGCATTTTCGTGGAATAGTGCAAATAGAAAACGGTATCGATTGGAATGCCTTTCGATATCATTATAGTTTTAATTATATCAGGCAACTTCTTTTTCGGTTTTCCAAAACGATTTTATGCACATTTTTATGTTTTCTGGACCAACCAGCGAATTTGGGCGGCCAGAGCGGTCATCGTCATTATTGTCCGTAGGATCTTCTTTGAATTCAGCAAATCATCGTTAAATTGTTATTTTCAAAGTAGAAGTGTTTCGATTACACTTTACAAACCGCTTCTTCGTTTGAGTGGTAGATTTTCCATTAAGAAGCAACGCTTTATCAACACACGAGATTTCCATTTTCCAATGTTTTGAAAATTTAAAAAGTAGCGTCACTAGAATGACTGTAACTTGCAAATGAATGGTCGGAACGTTATGAAATTTTGATGGATTTCGTTTGAAGGTCGGTGTCGTCTAAACATTATATGTATTCGTCAATAGTGGCGCCGTATGTATGTCATCCTATGAACTTATTGGGAGATGTGCTATTTTAAGCGTTTTTTCTTCATTTTTGTGTTAACCTGCATGCAAGGACCTCCAACATTTTTGGGAAATATAAAGTCGATATCTTAATTCTTGAAACCAGGTGAATATTTACTATAGACAAACAAACAGAATACAATTATTACATTAGTATGAAAAATGTCTTCATAATGTTCTTCCTTTTATAAGAAATAAATCTCTAAAGTTTGGCTTTTGACTCACGTATTTCACTATAAATAAATTTTTCAAACATTTGTAACATCATTGAGAATAAAGCTCGCAACCTAGCAACGTTATATGATACTTTTAAATTACATGATATGAAGTATTTAACGACAGAATCGCTAAAAATTACATTAATTCTTTAATTTAAAGGGCGCTTTGTTTTAATAATTCCCAGATCAGTTTTAGTCGCTCTTTCAAATTTAAACTTAACCTTTGTTTTCGTTCCACTATAAAAGCTTTAAGAGAATTTTACTTACGAGAGTTCGGCTACTGTATGGTCTAGGGGTTTAGGACGTCCGGCTTATACTCTGAACAACCAGGTTTAATTGTAAAAAAATATTCTCATATTTAATACTTTTAATTGAGTTATATGAAGTGAAGGAAAAACTTTCCGTTCTTTTTTCATTAAAATTCATGCACATTTTTACATATTTACGAGAGTTCAGCTACCGTATGGTCTAGTGGTTACGATGTCTGGCTGATGCTCTAAAGAACCAGGTTCGATTCCTGGTACGGCGGCCGAGAATTGTACTTTATTGCGTATGTTGCGTAAGTTCTTAAATGGAGTGCCCAAAGGAGTTCCTAAGTTGTTGTTAGTGAGCCGTTTGCATACATTTTCCTTTTTTTCATACAGTTTAATATTATTTTAGAAATCTTCACAAGCCGCATTTGCCAATACGTGCTTCTGCCCGTTCATCGTGGTTACGATTTTAAGACAGTTCCTATTCACAAATTTTCCGTATATGCTTCCATAGTTAATGTAATTAAAAAAAATTCATATAAAAATGTCCCCAAAAAAATGAAAGAAGAGTCTCATCAAATATAGAGCGTGGCACTGTACGCAAACTTTTAGGTTTGGCCGGATCTCAACCATCATTTTTTGCTATTTAGGTTAACGAGTTGCATACATTTTTCGTTCAAAGGACATCATGTATTAAGAAAAGTAACGAGTAGGTTAAGACATAGGGATTGAGAAAGCGGTATCCGTTGTGTGAAGGCGGTTTAAAATGTTGTTTTTTTCTTTCGAAAACGCGATATTGAAATAGAAAGCTAAAGCTTGATTGAACTGTAAAATTAGATTGAAATTCATGCGTTTTAAGAAAAAGACTTAAACTATCTTCTTAAAGAATTTTGAATTCAAAGAGGTTTGCATTTGAATTTTCTAAACAAATTATTTTCAAATGATACATTTACGATTCCATTGCTGGGAAGGAACTTCTATTCTTCTTATATGTACAAACACTTGATATAACGAGAATACGTAGTTCGGCTCAAGAAGGATATATTTCATCTGTTAAATCCAGAATGATAATAGAGTATAACAAAAATACTCCATATAAATACATATATATATATATATATATATATATATATATATCTCACTTACCAAATCGATTATCTTCATAAAGCAAAAAGTAGAGAAAAGAGACAACATTTTTTCATTTCAATTTTTTTTATTTACATTACGTTTAGAAGAGATAGAAAATGATTTTCATATTTATTGTGTAACTTGTAATTGCTTTTTTAAAAAGTATTGTTTTAACAAAATATTTATTATACGTATTACATTAGACTACAAATTGATTTCTGAAATAAATCATTTATTATTCCATAGCCACAAAATTTTACTATATATTCTGGTCAATAATTATTACGAAAGAAATTTGTTTTAGATGTACAAACTGTCAAGAATCAATCATATAAAAATTTGAAAAAAAAATTCAAAAAATAGAATTAATCGATCTAGCAATCGGGTGAAGTGTTCATAAATAGGTCTCTGCTTATTTTATTTATTTTTTTCTTTTTTTAATATGACTCGTTAGTTAAGGGATATCCTATATATGTATCCTTAAGTAAGGTAATAGTCATCAAGAGAATTGTGGTGAAATCGATAAGCGTGGTCGTAGCCTAACAGGTCTATACCTGATCAACCATTCACTATAGATACGGGCACACGCTAATCATAATTAAAATGCCATCTATTGTTACATTTTTTTTGCCCACAAAATTGTGTACAAAAATGTTTAGAGCAGAACAAAGGGCATAGACAAAATAATATGAACAATTGAAATTGTAAAGGCTTCCGCAAATTGCAATCCTTCCGTGAATGTTAAATTTATGAAACTCCCACCGTAGAGTTTTTGTCGAAACATGTTGTATTCAAGTGAATATTGAGTACTTTTCTCAGTTTTGTCCTGATACTGTGTTGCATGATATTTATATTATTTTGCCTAGCTCCTGTAGATACTGTATCAAAAAAAAAAAAAAACGAATTCACATGATCACTGTAACGAAGAGTGCACATTTATTTGGGGTATATGTGTAAATTTCTCTTTTGTGTACTATGTAACTATGAATAAATTATAGGTTCACTATCGCGCAGGCGAATAACACGAAAATTCGAAAAAAAAGACTGGATTTTACTGGATTGAAATGCAAGAAATTAGGCGCAAGAACGCAAATATCGGTAAAAAAGACTATGGCCACTATCGTTCGAAACGTCCACAGCGTAATCTTGATCGATTATCTTAAAAGAAATAGAAAGCTTACAAGTGGTTATCATTTAGATTATTATTGAAAGAGTTGATTAAAAACTATTCGAGATATTATGAGAAATAAAAAAGTAATAGATAAGAGTGTCTACATATCTATACCTATGTGTGCATATATATATATGTATATATATATACATGCATATATATATACATATATATGTAAATGCCCATACACGTAGGCGTAATCAGCCATTTACGTGATGCATCTTGTAAAATAACGTCAGTAACTCTATCTATTTTATGAGAATCTCTAGGATATTAGTGGCAAATGCGATTGCTGTTGCTACCCTCTTCGTTATCAAAATGCGACACACACAACCATAAATATCCTATACATGTATGTATTTTACATTTTTTCTACTTGTTTAAGCGCAATAGGACATCAAGGATAAATAAAGGGTGACACATCGTTTTGGTATGTAAATCAACTTTCATTGTTTGGAAAAATTGAAAATACGAAAACACATTTGAATGCTTACAACAATAACAAGAACGAAATAGCAGAAGCAAAAAAAAAAAAAAAAAAATAATCAAAATAATAAATTATCAAACCGTAAAGTACGAATAAGTCTTCATGTATATAAATATGAATACGCGGACATGCACATATAAATGTATGCACAATAGAAGCATAGATGTGGGTAACTCTAACGGTATGAAAGGGTGTTTTTTTTTTTTTGTTTTTTTGTAAATGAAAAGAAAAAAAATTCATTGAAATTACCCTCAAATATTAGCATGTCAATATTCAGATTGAATGTGAATAGAAAAACGGAAGAAGACTAAGAAGTAAAGGAAAAATTCGACATTCTGTTACACGCTGTATAATCACGGCCACACACACAATGCACGTACATAGGAAAAGGGTACGTTTACATACGTGAAATATCACATACAGATAGTTAATGGCAATTCGATGCAGAGAGAATATATTCGCGCAAAATATTTATTACATAACCATCAAGGAAAATAAAAAAAATAAAAAAAAAAAAACAACACAAAACAAAAGACAAAAAGAAAAAACGAGCAAAAAAAGCTATATTCGACTTAGAGCGTGTCTTGTATACACATGCTCATCCAGTATTTACTATATGATGTTGTAAAATTCACTTATTATTTTGTATAATAAGTGAAATGACCCGTTACGGAGCTATTGACATCTAAAACATTCTCTTCTATATGTCCTTCGTCGAGTTGCAAACGCAATGATGAACCTAACAAACCCAATTAATTTTATTTTGAAGCAAAAAAAAAAAAAACGACAAAAAACAAAAAAAAATAGATATGAGATGTCAAAGGATGGGTTGAGATGATTTAGAGCCAGCGAAAGAGAGAGAGAGAGAGAGAGAGAGAGGGAGAGGGAGAGAGCCAGAGAAAGAGATGAGCTGTCTCTATATGTGTAACAAAAAACGTAAAAAACAAAATAAAAATAAAAAGTACATAAATTGCAATTTTAACGAAATGGGATAAGAACAACCAAACATTGGATGAATGCATAAATAAGTGAACCGTTCGATGTGTATAAACATGACACCCAACTGTCAATAGATATTTCGCGGTTGCTTTTCTCTTTTCTTCTCTCATAATGTTACATCGCACTCACTATGCCAGCAGTCAGTTAACGTCCTCTCATGCTAGTGTAATAAACTGATGCTAGTTTGCATGCATACATACATACATACATACGTATATATATGCGAGTATATGTGTGTTTGTATGTGAATGTATTAGCGTATCTACGTTTATTTGATTTATGTCAAATCTTAACGAGCTTCTGCTGGGTGGTAATTTCAATCCTTTTGATGCTATTGTTGTCATGGTTGTTTTTCTATGATATTCAAATGTCATTAGAATGACAAAGGTGTATTTGTGTGTTTCTCTATGCCTGTGTATGTGTATGTTCATATGTTCGTATGTGCATTCGTATAATTTATTGTTATATGTATATAAGAAGTCTTATATAGTTGTTGGTGCGGTTGATTGGTTATTGTTGTTTCGAAGAAACTTTGATTGCATTTCTTATCATTAATCACCGGTGATCAATAAATGTCACTAGAGTGAAATTTAAATTTTACACTTATTCATGCATGTCTGCATACACTACATCTACCTATCCTATCTATCTATCTCTTTATGAGAAAACTTGCATTAATGTGCTGTAACGTATGTACATATACATACATATACACGTATATATATATATATATGTATATCTATATATACATATATATCTATATATATATATATATATATAAATGTATGTATATGTTTATATTATTGATTCGATATCTAACAAAGCACTTCTCCTCCACTGTATTGTTGTCCTAATTGATACAACTTTTTAGATTCTTTTATTCGTTTCAATTACTCTTGAGGTTCCTGAGTTGCAAAAAAAAAAAATTCCAAGTTTATGTATGCAAAATAATATTTTTGTCTTTGTATATGTGTAAGATCCATCTTCTGCAAAGTTTTTTTTTTTTTTTTTTAACAAGATAGTAAGTATCGTGTTTGTATGAGAAACACAATCACATACATACGTGCGTAATAATGCAGCATACAAATCGATACGAAAAAGCAATTATTATGAGCCACACAATAGCAGTGGTTATAAAATATTCATATTGAATATTGAATTGAAAAACCATATTAGTAAACCAGAAAATATTTGATTTTCAAATTAAACATCGGCGAAAAAAAAGCATTCGTTAATAAAAAAAAAAAAGAAAAAAATTTGTTTTACTATCTTTCGTCTGTTACGCATTAACAAACATATGCAGATGCCTATCGTTCACACTTTTCGATATCTTTGCGATCTTTTTATGTTCCATTAGCTACATTCCTTGTTTGATTTTTTCCCTCCATATATTATGAATGTTCGCATTTATCGCCGTTATGTAGAGTTTTACTCTAGAGAGGATATGATTCCTTCTAGATATTGCAGTCGTATTTTAAATCTGAAAATCAGTCTGCTTATGTTAGTTGTTAGTTCAGTAAGTTTTGCAACATCATCGCGGATTGACATAGACCTTAACAATATTAAATCGTATTATACTTTCTCTTGCATGTTTTGAGGAGCTCATTTGCCCCTCCATAATTCAGTCGATAAATAAAATTATCGATGTTGATGCGAAGCCAATCCACCAAATACTTACGAGATATGTCTACATTTCATAAACGATACGTTTAGGTTTAGTTTTTATTGCTTTGGAAATGAAAATTGAAATCCCGTTACCGTAAATGTAGAACAATATTTCAATAAATCAATTTTAACGAATTTTGTTCGTAACAACATTTGATTTCAATAAATCATATCTATGTATATGTATGTGCCACACAATACTCTAAACGATCAATTTATTATGTAATAAATTTTCCGATGCAATGATATGAAGAAATTCTTATACTAAATAACCTCCAAGAGATTATGATTCAAACGTTTTGTACTACATCTTGTGAGTTCGGTAAAAGATGTTGATTTGCTGCAGTGAACCGGATTTTGTTCATGCATTAAACAGGAATATTGAACGCGCTATTAATGCAACTAATCGACGTTGAATGAAGAAAATGCTCGACAATTAACTTTCTTCGGTTTCTTCCGTTGAATTCTTATTCGTATGAACTCATCGTGAACATTTAAATGATGTTGCATTTCGAATTTAATGCGTTTCAAATATAGTTCTATATAAAAAAAAGAGATTTTTTTTTGTTTTAACTTCTGCTTTACTTTTTCATTTAAAAACTTCAGAAAATGAGAATGAGCGACAAAGATTTCCGTAACTAGTGAAACGTAGACCAGTCATTGTCTTCACCATGAATATTATCAATGTAACAAGAGATAATACTCGTTAGTTTTTTAAAAAATCGCTTATATCAAACAAAATGAGATACTCTGATTATAAAAGTAAATATATTTTGTCCTCTCTAAGAGATTGTTCAGGTTTTGAGTCTTGTTCATTACTGAATGCTCTTGCAATTTTCATGAATAACGAGTAAGAAAATTATATTTGACTCATGACGGAACTGGAACTATTAAATTAAAATTGTAAAATATTTTCTAAAATGTAGGCGTGTCTGTGCACCGCTTTCATGCTTTTTTAATAATAGTCTTTTAATCAATTTTCTCAAATGTAGCATATGTACCAAGTTTTAGATTCTCGTCTATTATAGGTTTTAATTTTTAATAAAGTGATCCATATGTTCTACATACTACACACACACACATATATATATATATGTATATATATAGCACTGCAATTTTTTGATAGAATTTCCAACGTCGATGGGCTTAACAGTCACTTACCAAGAAGATTTCAAAGCCTTGATACTTTCTTATGAATAAAACATTTTTTCTATTGTATAAGACATGTATACTTAAGATACGATTACAAAGTAGTGGTTTTCTATTTTTCGTTTACACTTTGACAGTATAGTGTTATTAGTAGATTAGTAAATAAAATTTAATTCACGAACTTGTGGTGTGTGGTGAATTTTTATCAAATTTTCCGTAATTCATTCGTTGTTATTAGAAACAAACGATTTACAATAACGTACATAACTTGCATTAAATTTTCTATAGTAGATAGTACTGCTATTTTCTGTATCTAAACTTAAAAGAAAAAGTTTAAAAATAAATAAAAGTACACAATAGCAGAGTTGCAATTCGATATTTTCAAATTTTCAGATTTTAATAAGTTGATCTCAAGTCTCAACTGTAGATATCATAAAGTGAAATATGTGCACGTTTTTATGTACATTTGTAATCACACCAACATATGCTTTTCTATAATCTTAATAATAAAATCAATTCAATAGAATATATTGGAAGCAGGTATCGTATCGTTTTTTTTTTTTTGTTTTTTTTTATTTATATTTGCACTCCATATTTTAAGAGGTTTCGTTATATTCTCTGCATAAAATCTCTCAAAAATAATGAAATTTGAAAGTCAACCAAATTAAATAAATAGAAAAAAATTATATTCGCTTTAAGGCAAATTGTGGTTATTTTCAGTATCAAGCAAACATGACCTCCTTCCGAAGATAGGAACTATGCATTGATTTTTTTTTGTTTGTCTATTATTTAATGCATAATTTTTTTGAAAATAAATACACAAATCACATAAACGTCGGCAACGAAATTATTGATAACGCCATGCTTTAGCTAACCAATTCTTAATCTTTTTTGAAGCACTGCTTGCTCTGTTTTTATTAGGTCTTGTATTTGTTTTGAAACAAAAATAAAAGATACGACTAAAATAAACGGTCTTTAGATCTTCTTGCAAGCAGATATTTGCCCTTAAAAAAAACGGTCTTACTCCCTTAATCCTTGCATAAAACTCTTTACAATCGAAAAATGTTATTCACTTTAGTTTTTGTTGTGCTTTTGAAGTATACTCTCTCCAAAGATCAGTTGTTAGAATAGAAAGCTTTTTCTTGAACTTCTAATACTAAACGAAATTCAAATTTTTCTTAGAAATTTAATTTATTTAACACAAGTGAGTTTGTTCTTTTCTTTATTAAAGTACTTTTCATGAGAATTTCTGCTTTAATTCTTCTTCTCTATTTATTAGTTATTTAGCAATTATTTATGTAGAAATCAAGGAAATAATATGTAAACCATTAATCCGGACAAAAACTGATATCACAACCGGGTAATGTGTGGATTAATGTGGGGTCTGCGTATCAACTTCAATTTTTAAATTGTCCGGAGTTCAGATTGAAATTCATTATGGCTGCTAGAAGTAGTAGTAGGAGGAGAAAATAAACATTTTGAAGTGCAAAAAAAAAAATTTATTAAATAAATTTAATTGCCAATGACCGGTTATTAGTACAGAATGGACATGTTTTGAAATGTTTTACATGTGTCTCATCGCTAGACCTTACACATGCGCACATTCAAGTGCAGACCAAAAACGTTAGTCATCGTCTCCCAGGCTTTGGAACAATCCCCACAAGAGGGGCTCTTCAACTCCTGAAGTACCAGAACAAATACCTTGGGTACCGACCATGTTTCCCTCTGGTCAGAGGGCTAATCCAACTCATTTACCAACAACCAACCGCGAAACTTCCCGAAGGGCCGTTCCCAAGCGATCAGGCGACAAGAATGGACATGCAATGAGTTATCAAAAAAAAAAAAATTCCTTGACCAAGGAGAAATATTGTGAATTTTTGTTTTTCTCCCTAATTTGGGAGTAGTAGCCGTTATCTGAAATTAAGTCATGGACATATTTTTCAGTTTTAACTTTTTTTTTTTTTGGCTGAAATTTTTGTGTTTTTCCGAATTTCCAAAACAAAATGCAAGAACATAAGTAAACGTATTTTTCTAGACTGATTTGAACTCTCAAGCTTGTTAAGAACATTCGCCTTATACAGAATACAGCTGCCTACTGCTGGATACTAGAAGCGAAATTCGTAAAATTTTGAAACTCTTTTTTTTTTTCTAAAAATGCAATCTTACTTTAATTACTTGCCGCTTACATGTAATCGAGTGAAATGGTATATTATTCTTGATTAAGTGCAGTTCCTTTTTTTTCTCCCGTTTCTTTTCTAATTTTATTAGTATCCCTAATGTTTACCCTAATACTGGAGACAGAAGAGTAACTTAACTAACACATATCGTACATAATAATATACACAAAATTACATAACTCAAGACTGAATCGTTATTCGATATTTAAAATTTATCGAAATTGAATGCGGTAGATAAACTCACAGCTTTTATAAATGAGGGATATTTGAGAGAACTTGAGGTTTTATACAAACCGAACTGTACGAAGAAATTGATTCCAACAAATCCAAGGTCTTACGTATGTTAAAACAGCGGGTATCATTACTCAGGCAAACACTTTTATTTATTTATTTTCTTTTTTTGTTTAATTTGAATAAAGTAACTGTTCAGAATTTTATTCAAATTGACACAGTAGCTAAATACGTGGCAAACGAAGAGTCCCTTTTTTTTCTTTCTGTTCCCAGAAATTTTTTTTTTTTTTTGTCTATTTTAACAATAGATGCGTAAATGCATAGCAGGGCAAAGAGACAGATACACGCATGCAGGTAATGATGCTCACATTGCAATTTTTCCCTTTTTTTTTTTATAATCAGAAAATTCACCCTCTTGATCAGTTAAAAAAAAAAAAAAAAAAAAAAAAAATTTTTTAAATAAAAATTTTTTTCAAAAGCAAAAAAAAAAAAAAAAAAAAAAAAAACCAAAAAGGTTAGACCGTTCTCTTCTGTTACTCAATTATTTACTCCGTATTTCGTCATTGCCAGTAAACAACTCAATACTCATCAAAATCACTGTGTAACGTAATTAAAGATAAAATCTGAAGAGCCTATAATAGGATAAACACCTTAAAAAAAAACAAAACAAAACATTTATTTAAAAATTCTATAGCTACACGCAAACGTAACGCGGTAAGTATGTACAGTGGTACACTTTAGGACATAAAGGATAATTATGATATTAAACTATCGACATCAAGAGCGTAAAACTTGTTGATCTTATGTTTTACTAAATCTTATTTCTTATGTCACACCAGATATACGTGTTAGCATGCATTGATCCATTGGAGGATAGAGGAAATGTTTTCTTCTCTTTTTATACTTAAAAATTAATATCAATTTACATCGATTAGTTTTTTTGCTTTCTTGAAACTATCCCTAAGACTTGATGATCTACATTTTCAGTATATTAAGATAAACTTCCAATGAATTTTCTGACTATCTGAGATCCTCGTGATAAAGAGACTTCAAAAACAACTGTAAACAAAGCTTTTCAGCAGTGATGTTTGGCAAGTTCCATAAATTTTTGGAATACTTTCAAAAACTATTTCAATTCAAAATAAAATAATCTACCTTATGATGATTTTAAATCTAAATGTTGTTATTCCTGAAAGTAAGGCTCAGTCAGGATGCAATTAACGTCATATGATGGTATTTGTTTTCGAAGAATATAATAAAAGATTTGTATTTATGACAAACAATATCTGTACTCCCTCAAATAACTATCGTTGCTGGTCCTATTGGTTGTTATAGCTAGTTTTTCGTTTTTTTTTTTTTTTTTTTTAACAAAAAAAATTCGAACGCAAAATTTAACCTTAAGTTCTGTATATTTAACTAAAACTTATGAATAAAATCCCTGAAAATATTAAACAAATCAGAAAATCATATTCGACTGCACCAAATCTTAAAGAAAAAATCGAAAAAAAACTGTATTTCGATACTCTATAAAGTGAAGAAAATTTTCCTCATTTTTATGGAATACATTGGAAAGTTTTACTGCGTAATCTATGAGTAATGTTCAAAAGGACAAGAAAGCAAAAGTGTTTTTAACTTATATTATGCCATCAAGCGAATCATTTAACCATATTTAGGCCCTATTTTCCATACCAATACCAACTTTGATCTAAATATATTAATTTTTGAAATTGGGCCACTTATTAAGACAATAAAGAAAAAGCCATTAGAGGTCGATCTGCTTAAGAATGCTAAGCGAAATATTGCCATATTTATCCGGAAAGCGATAACTGCAATACAGTTGGGTTGTTATTGGATTGATAGTAAGACAAAAAAGATCTTAAATTGATATTATTGAAGCATTTCAATATTCGAGTTATTGGCTATTCCTCACAATTGTATACCGTATGTCCAAATGGGTTAAAGGTTTTTCTTGTATAAAATAACCATAATTGTCTGAAATGATGAATTCTATGATGAAATAGTTCATAAACTTCGTATAATGAAATGAGATAAGAGCATGAAGATCACTAACATCATTACCTAGATATTACAAAAAAAAAATTAAAAAATTAAAAAATACATTTTTTTTAATATTAAATTTTATTATTATATTGAAGATCGTTCTTCAAAATTCTAAGAAATTGATTCACTATCTATTAATAAACAATCTACTGTCGCACTAATCAAATATGTATTATTTTAACATTTATTATATATGCATAGAAATCATCAAATTGAAGAAAGCATTTATTTATTAAAATTACATTACATTACATTACATTACATTACATTACATGTACATCCAATAGGAATCAAAACAATTCATGTATAAGGAATTTTTCAATGTATAACAATATAAGTAAATGAATATCAAAGGGTTGGGCTCCATTCATTTATTTTTGATTTTTATTATTTCTTTTTTGTTTTTTTTACACAAAGAAAAAAAAAAGACGCAAAAAAGAAAAAAAAAGGAAAGAGAAAATGAAAGAAAACTTGAAAAACATAATAAAAACAACTTTAGTTGCGTAAAATATTTTTAATGAAAATACGTATATTTATTAGTTTCAAGCAGAGTTAAATGGTAATAGGAAATCCACCAGATACTATATAAGAGCGAGAGAGAAAGAGAACGAGAGAGAGATAGATAGATAGAGAGAGAGAGAGAGAGAGAGAGAGAGAGAGAGAGGAAAAAAGCCGAAACTTTATTTCCCTCACAACTCAAATAAATTCACGTTTGCATGTATGTGATACATACGTACTTAAATTCTTATTATAATGCACATATATACACCCATTCAATGCAATTGTATTTAGTGCGATTCTATGTGTATACTTATTATGTATTTGTATATATATATATATATTTATACACATAAATGTGTACATAATTATTATCTCATATATATATATATGTAAAGATATTTATATATATATATATATATACGTATGTACATGCATGTGCATGCATGTGCACATTACATAAGCATATAGCAAAGTAACCGTTCATGCATAAAACAAGTACATGGTACAAAACAGCGACAGGAATGGCATGTGGAAATAGTTTTCTAATTTCCAGAGAAAAGGTTTTCATTAAAACAAATGCTGCTTAAGACGCAGTTGCCCTCATCTTCAAAAATGAAAAAACAAAACGAAATGATGTACAACTATTTCGCCTGCAGATAGAATTGCTTACTCATACTAATACTAACAACACTTTGTTTACTTTGTTTAACATGCACATCCATCCTTGCACAAGTATTTCGCAATGTATGTACATTTTTGAACGTAAGTATAAGTATAAGTCTTCTCTTATAAACTTACATCAGTTGATAATGTCTGCGTATGGCAGTGTATAACTTGGAACTTTCTTTCTATCGTTACTACATTACAAACATGCACGATGTTCGATGTTACCCTACTGTCATACACAAAAACGCTCCACAAAACGCTTAGCAAAAGAAACTCTAAATAAAATACATACAAGTAGAATAAAGGATTATAGGGTGTCAAAGATAGCTTTATATATTTGTACTTTGTGGCCTATAGATTTCTGTCATATAAGGTCCGATTGAAGGATGATATATATATATATAAACATATAAAGGGTGTCCCAAAATTTACGCAAGATTTGAATTAAGTATGTTAGAAAACGAAGTTATTTTTTCTTAACTGTAATTTCTTTACTCAAACATATGTACATGGGATAGGATTATGTGTGGGAAAGCATATCAAGCGAATGGCCTCCACAACTTTTTTGGCACATATGCACTCTTTTAGTGAAAATTTCCATGATCATTTCGCATAAATATGTCTAAATTTCATTGGCATGACGGGCACGAATAGTTGTGGATTTGTTGACATAAACGTTTGATTTTAAATAACCGCATAAGAAGAAATCCAGTGATGTTAAATCACATGATCTAAAAGGCCAATTCTAATCACCAAAACGAGATGATACCCGAACCATGGCATGTCTTATGCAATAATTTTAATTGTTTCACGGCATGTATGGAATGTGGCAACGTCATATTGAAACCGAATGTCATGCCCATCAATATCAACAAATTTAGACGGAAAGAAGTTTGTTATCATTGCATGATATCGAACATCAGCAACAAGGATTGCTTGACTATTCTCATTTTTGAAAAAGTATGTTCCAGCTCAACATTGCCTCCAACTCAACATTGGCATCAAGTAAACAGTAACACGTCGTGGATGCATTCGTTTTTCGTCAATCACATGTGGGTTCTCTTAAAACCAAAATGCGGCAATTTCGACAATTAGCGAAGCCATCAAGGTTAAAATGAGCATTATCGCTTAGGATGATTTGTTTCGAACTATGGCCGACAAACTTTCATTATTTTTGAAATAACATTCAACAATGAAATGATCCATTTTTACTAACTCTAAACTGTCAGCTGTCAAACGTTTTTTTTTTTTTTGGCAACACTACTGCATAGTTGGTGGCATATTCAAATCTTACGTAGATATCCGGACATTCTGTATATATATATATGTCGATCTATTTTATTTATTTGTTCATTAAAAAATTTAAGTACACAAATATATCGTCCACCAATATATAGAACTTAAAAGAGGCGATTGAATTAAACTAAATTAGAAGATAAGTTGAAATAATTAGTAGTAAAGAGAGTGGTCAAAAGAGAGAAACAAGTTTAACTTCGCCATTGACAAAGTTGATTAGAATATTCAATTAATTATCCCTACTTACTTAAGGAAAAAAAAGAAAAATAATTAATAAGTCGTGTTCGATCTTTCTATCTATCGAAATTAGGATGATTAAGAAGTAAATATTACTTCTGAATTAAATTTGTTGTATCTCTTAGACAGCCTCTTTGTTATATATAGTTGAAGTAATTTTTTAGATCATCTCATAATAAAGTCCAATAAGGTTTTGATTTTAACGATAGCGAATACATTCGATTCGAGAAAAAACATTTTCTACCCGAATGCCATTAATAAAATATCGAATAACGTGTAATTCAAATGGAAGAACTTAACAACTAAGTTAGATATTTTACGGAGATATCTACGAATATACAGATGAAGTAGATTTCATACTTTTTTCTTCAAATTTACAAATTTCCAAAGATATTTATTATTATTTTCAATAAGCAAGACTTAAATTTTTAAAAACTCGTTTCCTATCATTAAGTTTCTGGGCTTGGTTTCTGGTATTTTGACTTCACGCGAAAATGTATTTATAGCAATTAAAAGAGGTATATTCAGGTTTAATAGGGTGATTATATTTCTTACTTTTTGAATATTCTGAGAAAACAGAAACAAAACAACTACAGTTTGGATCGAGTTATAGTTATCATATGATCGGAAATTTGAACCTTCGCATTTTGATTATTGTAAAAAGATGATGACGAGCGAAAGAATTTCATTGCATTTAGAGAGAAAATGATTCAACAATTTCTTTAAAGGAAAGACTTTTTAAAGTTGATGAAATTTAGGTTTAAATACAATAAAATTATTTAAGTTATTAAAAAGAGAAACTTTTTAATAGAAAATATTAAAAATCCTGAGATTAATCTGTACAATTGAGTGACAGACAGATAACTGGCATTAGAAAATTATTGCATTTTGTACGCCAAAGCGTCTTCAAAACAAGTTAATCGACAAAAGAACATTAATCGATTAAGTACGGTATCGAAAACAAAAGAAATAATTGAAGTCGCTTAACACAGTATTTACATAAGATTGTATTAATTTAGTTTTCTTATCAAATTACAACGAATAAAAAAGTCAATAGATATTTTAAAGAAAATGCAAAAGAAAAAAAAGAAAAACTAAAACACAAAAAACAAATAAAAAAACATGATAGTCGGGCTAGATCGACGATTAAATACTTTTATTTACTTCCATGATAGAATATCAAAAATTATACTATGTTTCCTATGTTAAGGCATTTCTTTCATGGAAAGCCTTATATGGACGGAAGCCTAAAGCTTGAGAATTTAGCTAATTAAATTTTTCTCTCAAAGACTATTTCTCTCATGAAGCATTCAAACTATCTAAAAATGAAATTTGTCGTCGTATAAAGATTAACTTTTCATGAGAAATCTTATATGAAATAGAATTCAAAAAATAGACTTAATTCGTCCAAATTTTTATGTTAAATCACTAATACAAACCAATTTGCATGAAACATTAAAGAACAGACATTTTTGCAATGTAAACGCTTATCTTTCATGAGAAACCTTGTATGAGGAAGAGTTTAAAAAATAAATCAAAGTGGTCCAAATCTAGTACAGTTAAAGAGTATCCGCTTTTCCTTTTTCAAGAATGAAACATGCTCTACCTTTCGCTATCTGTCAAACAATAGCAAACGTACCGAATATTAAAAAAATCCAAATATGGTCGGCTCATGATTTGTTTTATCGACGAATGGAAACACTTTTGTTGTCATGGCCCCCCCTATGGTCAGGTAGCATTTTTATGGTCTAATCTATTTAAGAGATAATATTTGGGGACATTAATAATAATAATAATAATAATTATACTTTAAAACTTTAGACAAAAGATTTCAGATATAATCTTATAGCTAGCTGTACACGGATACTTGGAACTTTAAAAAAGCATTTTCCTTGAATCCTAATTTTTCAAAACGGCATTCATTATAACCGCAACATTATTTATTCTTCTTATGCGAATTTTTAGCCATATATTTAGTATAAGATTTTAAAGGGAAATATTCGCGGCATTTATTATACATAATTTAAGAGCTATTTGATCGAAAATTACATTTTTTTGTTTCATTGAAATACTCACCAGTCATCCAAAATGGAAAGTTTTTAAAATATAAATTACATATAAAGTGCATTTTTCTACTCACCACCATCACCGAAGTATGAAGTTATATTCATTTTTCCGCTTTCTTCCTTCAGAAGGCCTCAGAGATTCTGCAAAGTATATAAACGATTGATCAGCATTAAATTTTGAATCGAGATGAACATTTCTGCTTTCTTGTCTATCCATCTGTCCGTCTGTCCCTCTGTATCATGTGTATAGCAAACATTATTCAAGCTACAAAAATTAAGATACCAAGGTCAAATTCAATTTAAAAAAAATTGAAATGCCTCGCACGCAGATTGTTATTGAAATGGGACCAAATCGGTCAAATGATGCGCCTACAGGGCAAGATCTCTCTTCACCTATTTTTTCCGAAATTTTTACTTATTACTCATAAACTGTAACAGACGCATAATAAATATTTCTGTACAATGTATATTATGAAAATGCAAAAATCAGCCACGCCCACCCAATATTGTAGAATATTGAAGTTTTACCTTTTGTACGCTTTGCTTTTAAAGATAAAGATGGTGAATATAAAAGATATAGTTTCCTCACTTGTGTTTTTTTCTGATCGCTATTGAATTAAATATTAATCAAAATTTAGTTTTGAAGCATTTGCGTGAGATTCGATACAAAAAGAAATTCGGCATTGGGATGCCACATGCAATAATAGCAAATAACTAAATGGAGCAAATTTTCATTTGCGAGTCTCTAATGAGTCGGAACAAAATCTAACCATTTTTATAGAGATTAATAACTTATTGCACAAAAAGCGGCTCAGAGACTAATAATATGCAACAAAAAGACGAAGTCCAAAATGAATGAAGCTATATAAACTTTAGAAAATACCGGATTAAACTCACGTAAAGTACGTTTGATTGGACTGAGAAAGACGCGTATATCATGAGCAGCTTCAATTTTGCCGGACGATTAAGTCCACTTTCTACTGTCATCAGCTAAAGGCGCACTATTAAGGTAAAGCGTCAAGATTCGACAATGCCAGACCATATATGTTTCTAATTCTTCGACAAAAAGAGAGACAGTTTGGCTAAGAAGTTTGGGTTTACCAGATTAACATTTGTTTTGCTCCCTTGGAAAGTAAACCATACGCCAGATTACATTCAAGCGTAATGGCCCGGAAAAAATTTAGAAAACTTCACTGAAAAGTTTTGATGCATCCAATATAAAGCCTGGATCCCGTCGCGTCGGATTTTTCTCGCTATCTGCACAACTCTCTTCATGATGTTAAAATGACTTGAAAAAATTTCTGTGAAATTTACTTGGTTCACTTTTTCGTGGGAAAATTTTAGAAATTCTTTAGTGACGGCTTAACGGTTTTTGCGGGAAAAATGGCAGACGTGTATTAACAAATGTGACACAGGGTTAAATAAATTTAATTTATTATATAAGAAAAACGTCTCTAAATTTAAATATAAGAAAAATCGTAAATTTTTAGTTCATTTTACGCCTTACGTCTACTGAATACTAAAGGAATATATAGGACATTGTAAGCAGGTTTACAGAAATTAGATACACTTCTGAAGGACACTGCGTCATTCAATAAAAAAAAAAAAAAAAGAAACAAATTAAGAAACAGTTCTTAAACATAGTCCTGTAAAATCTTCTACGCACTGTCTCCACACTAACCAACACTGTTACATTCAAACCACGCACATTTGCCCACCCTTCTACGATAAATAAACGTATGTTTGAACGTAGTTGTGTTTGACGGTAAAAAGTATACGCAGAATATTTCTTTTGAACTTCAATTGTTTTTTTTTTTTTTTGAAAATTTGTAATTTGTGCCCCTTTCGCATCACATTTGTATTAAAAGTTTAATTAAATTGAAGATGTAGTTCTTCTTGCAAGAAATGGTGACTCTTCTCTATAAAAGTCTGCTATCATTACTATGTTGTTTAAGTTTTGCTTCCAAATGTTTCCAATTTGAATTCGTATAAGCGACCATTTTGTTTTTACCAGGTAACCCCACCAGTGTTACCAATGGATATATGCGAGTAGAGATCCATGTAATTATTTAGACACACATATGCGCATACATGCATACACACATATATGACATAAATGCTATATGTAGATACATTTATATGCATTGGTGTTGTCCAAATTTCAGAATCATCAATTTTCGTGATTTTATCGAATGAAAGTAAATTGAAGAAAAAAAACCGGTTATTTGTATTCCTTTGTACAAAAGTATAAATTTTGCAAAAAAAAAGTTCATTTACGAAAGAATGTTACAAAACAATTTAGAAATAAAGATCTACTATAGGTAACGAAATGAATTATGAGGGGAAGGGGTTTGGAATTCTCAGTTACTTCATTATTGTTGTTCTAATTTCCGAATAATTACGTAAAGTTTACAAACACAAATTCGACTTATTTTCCAAATTTGATCTAAAGAAAATATTTTAAACAAATTCTTAAGATCTGTGGCCTTCGTAGTGTGTATGAATTTATTATACAGCAATTAATAAATGATAAAATTATATTCTTCTTCTTCTTCTTCTAAACCTGACAGCATTTCGTCTGAAAGTTGGTTATGTGTCAAATATCTGGCGCACATTTCAGATATATTATCAAGCCTAATGCCTAAAGTAAAGGTCATAATTTTTTTTTTGTGGTTTTTTCGAGATTGCTTTGCACTTAATCAAATTTTTTTTGTGATATGACTTATCACTCAAGGCATGGCTATTTCGCATGTAACACGATGATAATCTGAAAGAAATGTGAAGATGGAAATAATGGAATGATAGCAGAAGGGAAGATATAAAAGAAACCTAATCATAAGAGTTAAATTAAATTTCGAATCACACTATAATGGGGAATGGGGATCGAATCTGTAGTGAGATTGATTTAGAAAGAATAATAAAAAAGAAAATAAACAAAAAGAAAAAACCGGGTTTTTTTTAGCAAAACGAAAAACGTGAAATTCCTGCACTGTTTTACATACACATTTCCATACATACATACATACATACACATTTACTCGGGCACACGTTCATACATTTAATACACACATGAGTATTTTTAGTATCCTTCGAAAACTCATTCCTTTAAACAATGCGCCCGTTCTATGCTAAGGGAAGAGAAGAATAAGAAGAGAAGTTAAACAAAAAACAAAACAATCTCATTCTCGAAATTTCCAAGACTAAATTGAAAACATATAAACTATGTTTGCGCTTCTACAATAATTGTAATCATCTCCTTTACTTTCCCGCTCCTCTGCGCGCTTACACGCACTCATTTTGTGATAAAGGACTTACAGTTAGCTGACTAAAAATGTTAGCCTTCATTGTCGCCCAGCTCTCCCATCCAAACCATATACATGTATAGTGATTTCATTCGGTCGGTTCGCAGTCAAGTCTTTGCATAATTCATACTATAGTATATATATAGATATATGTATATATATATATATATATATATATACATGTATGTGTGCGTATTTGTGTGTGTACATATATAGGTACGCGAGCATGTGTATAAACTGTTATTTTACCGATAACATACGATGCTAGAGACGATGCAAAATCACCATGACGATGACTCAACACAACTTAGATGCTGTACACTTGATAAATTACCGTAACCATCCAACCGAATCGTTCACACACTCATACAATCATACAATTTCCTCGTCGCTTTATACCCCTCTCATTCCCCTTTCAGATACCGTCCACGACAATTTCGTATTTAGTATGTATACTACTATACTACTATTACTACTACTACTACTACTACTACTACCACTACGACTTGCCTCTGTTTGTATCCACATCCAGCATTCCAACCAAGCACACATACGCGAACCTATAGATTGTCAAGTAATCTATGGTTATTTTATTGTACAAATATGAGCATACACATATGCACTTAAATATATGTGAAAGGCATTATAGGTATATACGAATATATATGTATATAGATATATATAAATATATATATAGATATATATATACATACATATACAAACAAAAATGCGCAGTGGCACATCTACCTAAAAACGTTAGGAACCTAAAACTACTAAGAACCCAAACGAACTCATGTTGATGGCATGAGTGGTAAAAAGCAATCTATTTACATACACACATACATGTATATACATACAAACAAACACATGTATTCATGAACAATACACATGTGCGCAAACACAGTTATATATAGATAGATAGATATGCTCTCAATGTTTGTATGTGCACACACAGATACACACGCATTTATCCATTCATTCGTTCGTTATGTCAACTATACATTTAGGAATTTTTTTTGGTTCTCTCTAACAAAAACGTTCATCATTCAACTCCCCCATTCATTGTCAACCCATTTTGTAAAGTTTTTCAAACGGTTAAGGAGATAGGAATGTGTGCCATTTAATACCAACACACACACACACACAACCAAACAAACGAACATACATTCATTATCTATTCGAAAGGCTTTATGGACATATAACTTATATACCATCAAATCTTTAAGCAAATGAATACTTCGGCATTTTTAAATGACGTTTGTCCATTAACATGATGTCAATCTAATAAACAAACTATCATCACAACATACCATACATATCCTTAAAATAGAATAATTTTCTCATAAGAATATGGACAAAATATCAATCAAATATTTTAAAATTTTGAGTCATTTTTCGAACTTTTACTAAATGTTTCTCGTATATATATATCATGACGGTCACTATAATCGTTTATTTGAATTCTGAAAAAGAAGAAAAGTGAGATGATGTCTTGTGAAGAAGTAGTTAAATAGAAATTCTTTCATTATTTTTTGCATTGAGATAAATTACTGCTCCAAATGGGCCCAAGAAGAGGCTTAAGTAAGAAGTAATCGTTTTTTCAGGATTTGAAAAAAGAACGTCATATGCCACGATACAATCTTCTTACGTCGTAATTCGAATAATTTTCTTTTAATTTAATTAAAAAAATTTATATTAAGTTAGACTTGTAATCTCTACTTCACATCATAAGCAAATGTTATTAAGTTTTCCTTGGCAATCGAATACACTAAGAATAATCGTATTAACAAATGCCACAGTTTGGAGAAATCCTCAGCTAATTTTTTATTATTAAAGCTATTCTTGCGCAATCCAGCTTCCAGTCTATGTACGTATAATAAATTAGTTTTTGCAAGGTTTCTCTTTTAATTATAATTTTCATATTTTCCCTATTTCAGGCAAAGCGGAGTCATTTGCGGCGATTAACTCAATGTTATATATCCTTATTAGGACGTCCCTACCCCTGTCGTGGCTTAAAAGAAATTTAAATTTTTCCATAATTGTCTATATCTATAATAAAGATTGAATTTACGCTCACATAACGTTTTCCAAACATTCATATCGGAGACTTCATAAAATGTTTTCTTAATTGACGAATCAGTTTAGACCGTTAATTCTATCGTATCTCTATCGTAGTAAAACTGTCAAACCTAGAAAGAGAGAACTTTTAGTCTTACTTGACCTAACGTGGAAATTTACAAAGTTACAAAGAAAAACGATTTCGACGTCTTCGCTCATTGCGAAATATAAATGCTACCAAAATTCTCACCTCTGCGAACGCCCCGCTATGAACATTAAGTCAATCACTTGACGGCTAAAAAGAATTTAAGATGTAACTACCGATTCCCGGCGACGGATGTCTTAAGGATTGTAAGAACAATCATCGGGGGAAATGGCTTTTTTATAAAAATAATTTCACTTCTCGATTGTTCGCGATTATTAAGCTATAATATTAACATTTTTCCTAAACAGTAGCATTAAATCGCTATTTGAAGTAGCAGTAGGGTCAGGAGCATAATGGGCATAACTGCACTGTGTTGATAATTTTCCGAATACTAAATATAGTTAAGATAATATAGTAGGATTAACTTCGCGGGATATATAGAAAATCAAAAAGCCAAAATAAACCAACGAGTGTCAGGTTGCGCAAATGAGGAAGCTCCTTGTTCTATATTGCTATGTCCGAACAGGGGTCAGATTGCGTAAAAGAGGAAATTCCTTGTACTATGTAACTACGTCCAACAAACTTGTTTCCTGATTGCTGGATACGGCTATTCGGGGGTACTGTGGTGGTTGTGGCATCATAGATCGAAACCAATCATCATCAAAGAACTGGATTTGAACAAGGCTTTATTCTGCCACCCCGAAGTGTGGGGGAAACATACTAGGGGATCGCTCACCTCTACGAGAGACGCCGGCTATCGTTTGCTGAAAAATAGTCCTGTTTAACTAATTATCGTTTGATTTTTACAGTTTACGAAATTCGTTAGTAAACGCCATAGAACGTGCACCGTGAGTAGTCTTAGAAGTACCAGGCCTGACATAGATGACGACTAGTAATTGAAAAAAACTTAAATCATTGAAATTAATCAGAAACGGAACGAATGGAAAGAACGAGTATCCAAAGATTACCATCAAAAAGAAAAAAAAAATGCTAACGGCGATTATTATGCGAATCAAGAAAAACTGCCCGCATTCAATGAAAAAGAAGATATTGTTTTCTCAAGACAATGCAGCAATTCGAAATGCTTTCCCAGACACTTTATTCGCCAGATTTAGTTATTTTTCGAGTTATTCTTCTTTCTAGAGTTAAAAATTAAAAAAAAAAAAAATATTCACTGATAAAAAGTTTCATAACAATAACTACACGAAGTTTCTGGTTGATAGTTATTTAGAGAACGTGCGACAATTTTTACTATAAATATGAAATAGAATCAACTGAACATCGCTAAGAAAAGACTATCGAGTTAAAAAGGTTATATTAATGAGCCTACCGTACCAGGAATCGCACGTGGGTCGTCAGACCGCAAGCCTGACGTCCCAACCACTACGCCATACGGTAGTCTAACTCACGTAAATAAAATTCTCTTAACGTTTTTTAAAGTGGAACGAAAAGAAAAGTAAGTTCAAGTTTGAAAGAATGACTAAAACAGATCGGAGAATTTTATTTAAAAAAAGGACCTTTTGTAATAACAGATTATTATAATTTTGAATAATTGTGTCTTCAAATAATGACATCAATATATAAAAAAGTTATTGAAATTGAAATATTGTTATAGGTGGACATACTGTGAAAATCATTTGATTCAGTTATCCGCCCAGAAATTCTAGAAATTCTACAGTGAGGGCACAAAAGCTCTATCCCCAAAAAACAGCAATTGGTTATCGACCATTATCTCACAAGTGTGCAGGAGTTTTGATGAAAAAGAACAGAAAGTTTTTCCTTCACTTAATATAAGTCAATTAAAAGTATTAAAAAAGAGAATCGTTTCTCTGACCTAATAATTATATTAACTAATATTTTAAATTAAAATGTAAAAGGTTTACACTATTGAGGAAACGACTAATTTTTGGGAATCGGGCAGAACTAAACATTTGATAGCTCATGCACTGTCCTTTAAGCTTCTTCTTTAAGATCCTACATCTTGGTTC
>KK351028.1:1788715-1805979 GCA_000671755.1 Glossina brevipalpis | reverse complement strand
CTTTATATATATGCAAACATGTATAAATCTACTCATATGCATATATGTATATGCACATATACATGTCCGTTCCCCTAAACATAAACATAAACATGTATACACATATATATATGCCAAACAATATCTTACTACATGAAATGACTGTGGAGTGTTGAGTGTGTGGACATTTTATATTTTTCTTTTCGTTTTAAATCGAAGTGATCTTCTATTTATTGCTCTTAATAAATTTAAATGAATAATTTTGTAATAAATCGATTCACCATATCACTTCAAGAGGGCAAAAAATGATGGGCGAGACAAGACCAAATCTAGTGCTTTAACGCCCATATGATACATATTTGATGAGACTTTCCTTTAAGTGATTTGTTTGTAATGTTGGCAAAATCAAAAAAGGGATAAATTTTTGGCCAGATAATATTTTAAGATCATAACCATGATGAATAAAAAAATGTACTTTTAAATTTCAAATTCTCATAGTACTTTAATGTGTATGTAGTATATGCATATGAGAATACACAAAATCAGTCAAGTTGTGTATTTTATTAACCCTTGCTATGTATAACACGTTTCGCGACATATGCATTAAAATATAATTTTATGGTCTACCACACTAGGAATCGAACTTGGGTCCTCAGAACTCAAGTCAAACATATTAACTGCTAAACTATAAATGGCCATTTTAAGACGAAGAAATGCTTTTGAAATTGTTAAAGTGAAGTAAGAAGAAAAGATATTTTTATATTTGAAATAATAATTAAAACTTACGTCCTGTTGGAAATTGAATTAATAAAAAAAGGACATTTTGTAACAAAGAATTAATGTTTAAAAATTCTGTCCTCAAATTCTACCATCTAGAAAACAAAAAGACAACACAAAAAAAAGGAATAAAATCTAGAAATTAGGTTTCAAATCCGTATTCTCAACAACGATTGAAATGTTTGAAAAATGTATTTATTGGGCCGAAATAATGTGAGATATAAGAAAAATAAAAATAATCCAGATAATATTAAAATAAAAAAGTATAATTTATATATATAATATATATATAATATTACATGGGGAAGACATTTCTTGGAATATCGTAAAGCTTTCTTTCACATTAATGTAATAATATCATATCATTTTATTAAAGCCTCAACAACATAGCCTGACATTTCAAGTGACAAAGCCGACAAAGTGAAGATTTCCATTGAAAACTCTTTACATTATTGACTAATATGTTTAACGAGAAAGTTTACAACTAAGCTGGATGAAATTTGTTCTTGTTTTAAGTCATCTATCTACTTCCATAATTTTTAATGTGACGAGCTATTTAAAATTTATTATTTCCTTTGTGTAACGCAAATACACACTTTCCAAGCCACATGCATATGTATTGGAAATTCGCTTAATTAACTGACTTAAGATAGGTAAGGAAATATTGTATAATTTAAGAAAACACTTGATTACCCGTCATTTCAAATAATATTGTTTTAGTTTAGCTAATTGATTTAACACAACTATTTTGTTTAAATAAATTATTAAGTATCTATGATATCTTTTAAATTCGCGACATTTTTCAACCTCTCAACATGAAATACCTGAATTTTTTTTTAAGTGTACCGTTATATTTTTAACAAAACAACCCATCAACGAGCCATCTATCACACCGATTGCGAAACATCAGCTTTATTGAGTGAAAAATTAATTTTAAATGACATCTATTGTCATCTTGAAAGACTCAATATAGCTTAGAATTTACAATTAATGATTACATTAAAAACCTCATTAAAACCTCATCAAACTTAGGCTGATCCTGATCTAAAAATGAATGCTTAGTCATACCTATTTTTATATTGTATTCATATAAAAAGTTATAGCTTTTGTAGTATAATTATATCACGTAAAACTTGCGGCCTAACTTTTATTATACCGTTCAATTCAGAATCATTTTTTGAATCGATTTAAGGCTGTCTGTTTGTCTCGCTGTCTTCTCCCTTCTCCTTCCTGCGTTCAACTTGCAGGTCGCAACTTTTTCCGTTATTTTAATGGCATTCAACACCTGTTTTTACACCTATTGGTTCAGAATCATTTGAAATTTAGGTGCTATGGATATGGATGAAGTTAATTTTCAGCAGTTCAAAGGAAACATGCGGCAAACACATCGTGAAATAATGGCTGTCTTGTTTGGTTGACTTCAGTAGTAGCTTTTGTTAAAAGATCTAACATTTTACTAACTTTAAAATCTGCTATAAATAAAATAATTACTTGAAATAAGTAAAAATCTGATCAATTTTTAAAGTCGATCAAAATTGATGTTTTCCCATTTTCACATGGCATCTTCCAAGACGAACCACTAGGCAATGACAAGACGTTTATGTTTTAGACGACGCATTATCTCACTCTTTCGACAAAATACATATATTCTTTATCATATTTCTATGTATAATAAACGAAACTTAACAACATATAATGCTGTATTATCTCTCTTACACTTATCATCATACAACAGCAGATACCGTTCTAAAGTTGATGAAAATGATTAGACACGACTTGTTGTCACTCCCACAATTATTAATAAATAATAGATATATTCTTCGTATGGTTTGTCTTCACTTCAACAGGTTTTCGTTTAAAAAGAATCTAACCCAATCCGAAATTTTTTAAAATCTATTAATATTTTTTAAAATCAATCAAAACGAATTTTAGTCATAAGTAGTAAGTCATTTAAAAATTTAGTGAATGATTACATACATACATACCTTTTGGGATCATATATTCTACTTATTATATAAGCAATAAAACTAAAGATAATATTAATTAGAGCACCTAAATCAAGACTATCGATGATAGACAAATTATTAAAGAGAAAGTAGTTAAAAATTGCCATTTTATACTTTTTGATATTTGCCGTATATATAATCACAGCAGAATACTTTTTTATGAAAAATAAATTTTATTTTTATGTATCTATATATGTATCTATATATATATATATGTATGTATTAAATATTTTGTGTTCTTGTCAGACCACATTAGAGTTGTTACTATAACTTGAATTCAAACGTTACGTATCCTTATGCTCTATACTCGCTTATCTCATAAGATAGAGCCTTAAACTTATTATAATGTGCTCATCTTCGAAGCGCCGTAGAATATAAGGTATGCTTTAAATTTTCGATAGCATTTTTGTATTTTAATTCATTTCGTGATATTAATTACAAACGTTGTAATTATATGAATATTTCGCAAGGATCGCCCCTATGCAGATGTCTACCTCATCGCACTGATGATATACATAAATATGCATGCATATGTATATAAAATGCACATATGAAGTAGCAAAGAGTTGTTTCATTCATTATCGTTATCAGACAAAAGTTTGAGGCATGAGTTTTGAGTTGAGTAGAATTCTTGTCATCTTTCTCAACGTAAAAGTTTTAATTAATGCCAGCGTCCCTAATGAGTTCATATGACGAGTGGTATTAAAACGAATGAACGTAGAAAGCAAGTGCATACTTCTAGACTTGAGAGTTTTGTTTAGCTACTTTTGTTATTTCGCTTTTTCATATCCACTCTCACAGATGGTATGCTTAGTGTATATCATAAGCTTGTATCGTTTTATTAACCGAAATACCATAAAAATGAAAATCTGTCTCGTTGTTAATTTTTAGATGATTTCTAAATGATCTCTAATTGAACTCTAGATGACCTCTAAATAAGTTCTATATATGATCTCTAGATTATTCCTCGATGACTTCGATTAGCTAATCATTAAATGACCTTTAAATGACCTCCTTTTGACGATCTGTTAATGGACTTTAGATGATCATCAGATAATCTTCACATTATCCCTTCAGATTACTTATTAATAATATCTAGATGACGTCCAGATAACCTCGAAAAAATCAATATTCATCGTCAACTTTATCGATATGCTCGCTCCATAATCCTTCTATAATTTGTCTCATAATTAAGAAAAGTTAATTAATTAAAAAAATATTAATCATCTTACGTTTATAGTTTTCCTTTACATTGTATTGCCTCCTATATTGCCTGTATGCAAATGGATTATACTTGAGTATAATTAAACAGACCGTAAAGGAATAGATTTCATATATAAATAGATCATAACTTAATACACGTAAAATATCTAGGATCAATTTTCTTTTAACGGATACCGTCCATTTGTTTACCATAGAATTCATAAAATCTTATGAATGATGGGTTGCGAAAGTTCGATACACTCTAACTATAATTTCCTTCTTGTTTTCATTTCTGCATATGTCAGTCTTCGCATAGATGCGCATATAAAAATTATTTATGTGTATGTATGTGAATATAAAAAAGAAATAACTTTTATGCCCACTAGTAAAGGCGTATATTAATTTTATTATTTCTTTTTTTAACAATAAACTATTTACCTGAATGCACAGTCGAAAGAAAAGTTACAAATATACGCTGAGCTGATGAAAATCTAAGTATCAAAAAATTTATTTTATTTTTTTTTTTTTTTTTTGTAACAATTTAGCAAATTATTCGATATATAAAAGATAACGTTCAACGTGAACAAGGGATCTGGACGTAGAGTTAAAAGTGTGATGCATTAACTAGACCTCCTTGGATATTAAACTTTAAATAATAGGCCATGAATTGCATAAGCGATCATTTATATTAAGTGAACAGCTAAAGCATGATAAGAAAGCGAGAAAAATGTATTGGGCGTGAAATCAAATTTTTACAGCACTCACTATATTTGGAAATTTCTTAATTTTTGATTTCGTGAAAACTTACGACTCGAGTATTTTAGATGGATTTATGCATGCTTAAGCTTGATTATTTTACAAAAACATAATACATACCATATTTGACCAGCTATGACTTATACGATATGATAGTATCGATAGTATACGATATGATAGTAAATATTCAAATTACTTTTCCGATCGATAGATACGGCGCTTGAGCAGAAATCTTACTAAACATAAGGAATTTTTCTTTTATTGTTTTCGATACAATGGCATGTATTTTGAATAACATACGCGACCTTCTTGTTGTGAATTCGAAACTGTTTCTTAAATGAACAAACCAAAAAAAAAAAAAAATGCAAACAATGTAAGCGGTAATGACCGTGAAACACACATCAAACATGTTACCAAACAACTCGTCTAATCACTAGATACCCATGAGGGTAAAGTAATTGTAACATTCCGCTTGTAATAACCAAAAATAAATATCAAAACATCAAAAATTCTTTAACGTAAATGTTACATATTTTTAATTAATCAGATATTGTTATATAAATAATCGGTAAAAGATTCGAAAAGTAAAAAAAAAAAAGCAAATTAATGATGAGGTAAATGAGTGCCCTCGGCTTGATAACCGTATTCATCAGCAACATAGTTCACGGTGAACTGATGGCCTTCTTTATCAACAAATGTGTAACTACCGTGGACAACGAGTGCAAGTTTATCTTTTTCAAGAACTTTCAATTGACCTTCAGCGTCGTGTTTAGTACCATCAGAAGTTTCGTAACCAAATTTATAACCATCGGGGCGTACATCCGATTCGTAACGGACTATTTCCGCATGCTCGTAATCATGATGATCGTGATGATGTTGAGGAGCACCCAAAGCAACAGCCAATATGGCAACAAAAACGATAACGAATTTCATTTTCAATTTATATGTGAACTAATTGTTTACTAATGCGAATATGATTGCAAACTGATGCTATTCAAAAATTTTTTTTCGCTTTTTATACAGTTTGCCTATCCGATTATCGTGACCAAACCAGATGATAAAAAAATTGTTAATAAAAAAAATTAATAATAACACACAAAAATCAAAATCATAAAAACTCTTAAACAAATGCAAATTAGTTATATTTTTGAGCACATTAATCGATCCAGTCAAAGCATAATTAATGAAAATAAAAAGAAAAAATCATTTCATCTTATAGCGAGTGATACAGTTTTAAATAAATTTTATGATAAACATATGAAACGTGTGCTTGAACATTATAATACAAATATATTGTTCTTGCAATAAATGCATTGAAAATTAAAAAATATGCGGAACTGATGAAATTGCTTCTAATCTTACTTACAGTAGACACTACAAATTTTTCAATCTTTTTTTTTCTTTTTAGTGAACTATAAATTAGATCACAATCCAAACTTGTTTTAGTTTTGATCAACTTAAAAAAACTAAAACAGAAAAAGCATCACAAATCAAAATTTGACTTTGATTATATACTCAAAGCCTCAAATAGTTTCTTATTGATTGCTGTTCATGCTTATGTTCAATTGGCCATCCGCCACTGTTAAACACGAACCGTTGTTCCATATAAAACAAAATTTTCTACTAAAAATAACTAAAAACTTTTAAATACTTTACCAGGTTTTTCTCACTATTGTAATTGTAATTAGGGCGGAAATGTGCCAACGTTCGCAATTGATTTGTTGTGTGAACATCAAGCAAGAATTAATACATTAGGTGGCCGTTTTTAATCTAGAACATCGAACAATCTAGGCAGACAGAGATGAATTAATAAATGAATTTCAAATCCCAAACCGATTTTTCAAGTCGTCAAACTATTGAAAAATCTCTGTCGTACTCATGTAACTTGTAAGTGCAAATTTTTATATGGTGTAGTCGAAGGGTAACATTCTAATAACATTGCGATCTTTATAGCATTCACACGATTTCGCTTTTAATACAACAGAGTTTTCGAAGGCATTTAGTAACATAATCGTGATCTCGTTACAGAAATGAAATATGATCCTAACATGAATTTAATAAAAACGTGCTACTAAGAAAGCGCTTCTTGTACTTTTATATGTAAATTAATTTAAACCTTCAATAAGAAGGCATCTTAAAAAAAAGAAGGCTCCTTAATCCCCATCCCTGCGAGATCCTTATTTTAACTATTAATTAATAAACTCAATCCAAGCAAATATTTGCGCTGCGAACGGCAAATGCTATAAAATATAATTATGGTTAAGTAACAATTTATGGTCTATCATAGAATCGAAAGAATCAAAATCTAGGTCTTTGAAGCATTTGCTAAGACGACCTAATCTTTACATTACACAATACATACAATACAAATTCTTGAACAATTTGTCTTGATAATTTCAAATTTCCAAAAAAAAATAACTAAAAGTCATATGTGATGTAATATAATTTGTGAAAAAAAAATATACTTTTCGTACTCACTACCGAAGGAAGGGGGTCTGTCTATTCATTCCGTGACTTCGTTTGCAATCGCTAAAAAAAATTTTAAACATTTCCATCCATCCATCTTTCCATCTGTCTATCTGAACATCTATTTATCTGTGCGTTTCCTATGGCAAACATACTTTTGGCCATAAAAATTATGATATCAGATTAAAATTCAAATCAATTCAAAGAACATTGAAAGCTCTTGACCGCAAGTTAATATTGAAAATGAACCATATCGTTTAAAATACACGCTTACAGTACAACTACAAGTAACAACTATCCTTTCTAAAGTTTTGGATCATCATTCATAGAGTGCAACAAATACGAAATAAAAATTCTATAAAAATAGGCAAAATCCCAATATTGTAAAGTATCGAAGCTTAATGTTTTTCCAAATTTTTTTTTTTTTTTTTTTTTTTTTAAGATCAAGGCGATGGGTATAACAGCTTCGATCGCAGTAAAATATGCTTTTCTTAGTTCTTATAATTTACGATAATTATTAAGAAGTCTATTCTCAAATAGCGCCCAGAATGTAAGAAACGGAACATATTCCTTCTATGTATAGTAACTTAAAAGCAAAGTACCATGCAATCAGAAACCAAATCTTCAAACTCGATAATATTAAGTGCCCGTTAAAGATAGACTGGCTAAGAAAAAATATAAATTAAGAAAACTTTTCATGGATTCTAAGCTTCTTAATATCCCATACTCGGCTTATAATACACATAATACTGTTGAAAATTCGCTAAATGATTAGCGCGAGACTTTGAACAGACAAAAGTGTGTCTATTAATGAGTCTAAAATTTTGTGCTCATAAAAACAAATCGACTTAGTTAACTGCAACTCGGTGTGTAGATTTTTAGTTAAATTTCTCAGACAAGTTTTACAAACTTATGTTAGCAAAGAAAGTAGAGAAATGCTTCCCTAAAGAGAGAGAATGTAAGCGTATCAGGTAGATACTTTGCTTAAAAGTGGTTCCTTCACCTTATCCATCCAGAATCTCGAAGCACTTCATGTCAATAAAATCGTTACAATATCACACCACCTGTCAACTTTATAATCCGTTACAAGTTCTTTGCTAACTGTAGAATAATTATTACTCTAGGTATTCGATCCGTCTCTTCATTTAGTTGCCGGTTTAGTAGTTCATTTACTGTTCTAAATATTTGAGATATAGCTGCATGGCATGGTTATGATTAATTAATTGATTTAATATATAATTATTTTATTTATTTATTTAATAAGATTTACTTTTTGTACAATTAAAAAAAAAGGAATACTAGCAACGAAGGCCATCGGCTTGGGTGTTGGCGCGGCCGAAAGCGTGTTGATAACCAAAGGCAATAAATTACGTGTAAAAAAACAACTTAACATTACCTTTAACGGGCAATTTGTGCTTTTTTTTTGCATCTGAATGTGGTGGTGGGTGATAAAGTTCTGTATATTACTTGGACAGATATTTTCGAATTTCCAGTTTCCGGTAAAGGAGCAATTTATGTAATTGAAAAAAAAAAATAAATAAATTCTTATCTGTTGTTTGATGTTGCATTTGAATATCTTCTAGATTTTTAGGAAATACTATATGTCTACCACACGACTTTTTTCGAAATAAATGTTCAATATTAGTACCTGAATATTTTTATTTATTTTTTACGTAATATGAGGTTACGTTCCTATCAAAAACGATTATATAAAATTTAAAACAAAAAATCATGCATTCAAAGGTGAAAGATTCAAAAATATATTTCAGACAAATATTGTGCATTACTTACTGGGAAATATAAAGGCGGTAAAATTAGAAGAGGTTTACGATATCGCAGTCGTACAAAAAATTATATAATTTCAATATACTAGTTTGGCTTCGCGATTTAAGAAGAAGTGTAACCGTTTCATGCCGAAAGTGAGAATTTTCTCTGACAAGTAGTGCACTACAATAGTTCAGTAGATGACTTACACTTGACGCAAAGACGACTTTACCATCCGCTATTCTTAGTTAAAAGATAGCTGGTAAGGTTGGTGTGTTCAAGTCGGAATCTCATGAAAGTCTTCAAATGTTTACATCTTTCCGATAAGTGACTTTGTTTTCAAGAGATATCATTAGTTTGTTGTATCATGTGTCGTATAAAATAGTATCTGGCGTCTCCTTAAAAGGATAAAACTTTTGCACAAAAACTCACAAAATATTGCGGAATATCAATAGCGAAGAGTTACAGGAGGCTTCTTTAGCAGTAAGCATCGACTGAAATACCAACATTAGAAGGTACTCACGTGATTCTCACTCAATTTATTTGGATTTCAAATTAATTTTTCGCAGATTTGTGCTATCGAAGAAGTATCACTGTTAAGAACCAGAAATGCATTGAGGGTTCCTAGGTTGTTGATGTATATGAAGAATTTACTTCCACACTGTGAAGCGAAAGTCACTGCACGATAAATCTCTACAATTTCAGCGGTAAACACGGAGCAATAGAATTCCCAAACACTAACTTTTTACTCTATTCCGTTGTTATCTTTAACGACCACAAAAGATAGCGCATTACTAATATTAGATGCATCGGTGTATATTAACATCTATCCATATAATACGTATGTAGTCCCATATAATAAGTATGTAGTATCCATATAACACGTATGTAGTCGCAACTTTGGCTAAACTGTTAAGAAGCGCCTCTAACAAGTCAGTACACGTGGACTGAAATCTCATTGCGCTAGAGTTTTTTTCATAAAAATGAAAAAATACCAACAAAGCCGATAGCCTAAGCTGCTAGTGCTCTCACCTCCAGTCTAAGAATTAATTTCATTAGCCTATAATATAATAATAATAATAATGCATATGTAACATATATATATATATATATATATATATATATATATAATGCATAAAGAAGCCAATGAAAAAATATTTTGTCGAAAGTGTATTTATCCTTTAAAATATCATTTCAATATCACTTCCCAACTTAATGATTGAGATAGTAACTTTTCAAACTAATTAGAACATAATTGAAATAATTAAAATGTTGTTAAACTATCAGGAGCATAAGAAGTGTAAATATGTTTCCGGAGAATTTCTTATATTTGAAAAAATTTAAATATTATTGTATAGTTTGTGTAATATTGACAAGAGCCACAAGAAATTCTGGTCATTAATTTCATTATTTATAACTATTTGGCGTAAACAACGATAATGACGCCATTCATTCATCGTCAATTGAAACTTCAAAAGCATAATTGAGGACATAAACACTATTGTATCGTTCGCATCTACCGTTGCCATCATTAACAAGTATATGTAATATAGATAGACTTATAGAGGCTTCCCATATTAATGGTCATTGGTTAAATGGTTAAGCTGACCTTAGTCCAGACTTATCCCTGTAGCTAGACCTTACACCTAAACACCGATTGATTTATAAAACTTTTAACCCATCATCTACATATGTGCTTTGAATGAAAGTCTACTTTACGCTGCAGCCACAAGTAGAAAAGGAGCAAATGTGTGTCTAGTTGCATTATTAAATTAAAAAACATTATTCGTTTTTATTCGAATTAGAAAGCAAACCTAACATTACTGTACAATTTTATTTATATTTATCTATCTTTCTCTCACTTTATTTAACTCAATTGTAAGATTGTAAAATCTTTATTGATCATTCTTTATACTTATTTAGCTAATATTGTCTGAATAAATAAATAAATAGTAAATAAATGACATTTAAAAACTACACAAAAACCTAGATACATATTTATGATTAATATTAATAACACCCCGGCTTTCTCTTTCTTGTTGCAACTAATAGACAAAATCATTTATTAAGTTGCGTCGTTGAAAGGCATGCTTTTATCAATGTACACATAAGTTCAAAGGTCAGCCACACGCCACGAAGACTACCTACTAATCACTTGATGGTTATATGGCACACAGCCATTATTAAGAGTTTATTTTCCAATTACCGCCTCACGGGAATCCAATTGTTTATACGAGCTTGTCGACATACTTGTACATACATACAATTTTTTTTTTTTTTCATCCGAGTCTCTCTTTTCCTTTTTTCAATGAAACTCAATAAAAACAAACAATAAAAGCACATTTTTCCCGTTAAAACGAGCATAAAAATTTTGGGGTTGGGTTTGATCATCATACTCTTTTTTTTCCCTCTAATCTACTAACAATACATGAATATATATATATATATATATATATATATATAATTGTAGGTACATTTTTTGGTCAGTTAGTAGTGGTCAAACAAAATTGATTTACGTAGTGGAAGAAATTATTAAGGAGGGTTAATCAAGTTTCAAAATATTTTTTTTTGTTTCTTTTTTTTTCTTTTTTGGTATGCAGAAGTAATATTCTTGTGCATTAAATTAAAATTGAGGAAAAATACACACAAGTGGTTAAAACCGGTTATAGACTAAGATAAAGTATTTTATAATTTTATTTTATAGGCAAAAAGAAGTTGTTAAGGGAAACTATTCTTAAAAAATTAACATAAATCTATCAAATGATTCAACAAGTTGTCTATCCATTCACTCCAGAAAAGAAATCAATAAATAAATAAAACTTTAACTGTCACGTTTATTTTCACTTACCAACCAACTATTAGAAAAGAAATTCGAAATTCGACGAAAATTTTTTCTTTTTTATTTTAACCGTTAGTTTACTTATTTATAATGAGGAAAATGAAACCAGGGCTCAACGGTGAAACAGGATTTTAAAAAGAAAAAATATCAAGAAGTGAGTTTGCCCAGGTAATTTGTGGATCTAAACATTTGTGGATCCTAAAAGCACTTTCCATGATCTTTATTTAAAGCAAACCTGAAAATTACGTTGGTCTCCTTCGACTTTATCACCGCGAATTATTTTCTACATATGGAACGGAGAAAAATCATTAGAGAGAAAATCTGGATTAAGCTGACCAGACAATAAAATCATATTGTCTAGAGAACATTTGGAATGCCTTCAAATCAAATTGAAAGATATAGAGTAAACTCTTCAGCTTGAGATTCCTTAAATGCGTATACAATATTCTTTCGAAGGTTTATTCCAAAAAGTGGACACCAGGCCGGTGCTTCCATAGGAGTGGGTTGGATGTTTTCTTTTTGTAAGGTAATAATAATACGGCTGTTGAGGTGTCTTTTGAGAGACTAATTGCCTTGTTGAGTTCTAAAAATGAAAAAAAGTCTTTTAAGAAGAAGTCGCCGCGTTGTTCGTGATGTGGCACAGAGAGCGTAGATGGGCCAGAACGGCCAGATTGCTGCTATCATTGGTTTAACGTGATTACCTGCACAGAACTACGAACGATAGTCGGTGTTTGTCACGCTTTGGAACAATCCCCAAAAGGGGACTGGGTATAGACCAGCGTTTCCATCTGGTCAGCAGATGAACATCTCTTCTACAACCATCACAATACTACCCGAAGAGCCGTGCCAGCGATCAGCCAACAAGGTATTCTCTAAGTTGGTTGATGCAGTCAAAATAATGCAAAAGCTTCCCCAATCGGGCAACTTAACTCCCGTGATTTTTATTTTATTTTTCGTGTTTCAATTTTCTATACCTCTCGGGAACGAAACTTGCCTACCTAGTTTTAAGGATTACTATGTGTTTGGAAAGACATCGACATTACTTACCTGTATCACAGCGCACCCAGTTCAACTGTTACCTCAAGCAGTCATCGATAACTACCGGGCTATTCAGTGTTATTATGACCTAAATAGTAGAGATCTATCGGGAATAAGTATTATAAATAGAAGTGCAACTATCGAGATTTCCCCCTACAATTCGAAAAATACCTGTCGTCAGGCGTCGGTAATTAAAACCTTACTCGTTGATCGTAAGAGACCAGAAATTCCCTCTACCAGATCTTCAACTGGCGAATGAGAAAATAATTTTCTTTTGCGTCGCATGCTTAGCGGGCGCCGCGAGGAGGTGAGTATGGCTACGTCTATATCTCTTTATTATCTTTGTCGTCAATAGATTTACTCCACTATTGAAGTCCAGCGTTTTGAAAGTCTTATAGCTCGCCCGTCAGGACCAGATGGGCCAGTGAGATTGTCGCAGAAGTCATTGAATAAGCGTATGAGCGTACAGTAGTACAGTGAGAGGATTTAACTTTTCTGACTGATCAGACAAAACACCACAGTTCTGAAGCAAACATTTCACTATTGATGATATCACAACATTTTTCCAACCCTTGCGTTTTTCCAGTTTGTGTCTGCAAGCATATTGTTTTCTTACATCAGCCAGACTATTAAAATTGGCTCTCGAAGGGAATTATTTGTATATGTATAAAGCTAATCTACATTTGTAAAACTGCAGCTAAATTTCATGTGCTGTTCCACCAGAGATTGGCAGGATATGACTTTTTGTTATACTTTATCTAAAGAAACAGCCAGCGGCATTATTAGACTGGCTGTTGTTCGATATATTACGGAAGGAGATGTGCTGAGCAGGGATGCTTTGATGAATTTTGAAGCACCAGTCTACAAGAGATTACGGACAGAGAAGTTCTAGTGTAAAGCAAATTCGATTAGACGATGAGTGCTACCAAGTGTGTCGTTGATAGTACGCCAATTGATTAATGGGCTGATATTAAGTATGCAGATTGAGAGATCTAGACAACAGGTAACAGGACCGAAACGAGTGGATTCGCCCATGGGAGCATCTGGATTAGGTTGTTTAGGGATGGGAAGAAAGTTTTCTGAGGACATTGAGAAGTTTGTCTGTAAGTATGCATATGTACTTTGGGAAAATGGAAAAGCTTGAAGCTTGGGGTTCTGCGGCGTCATTGGTTTTGAAAATACTTTTATAAATAGGAGAAATCTTTGAGGTAAATGCATGATCTCTTTTACACTTAACACAATTTTTTTTGTAGACAACTTAATGAATTTTCGCGACATGAATCACTAAAACGGGCTCAGTGTATTTGGACGGATCCATACTCTACCTGCGGGTATCGCCGAAACGCGAACTCTTTGGTAATCTGTACTTCTTCTTACCACTAAATTAGAGACGAAAAAAAAAGGTTCTTTTTTACTATATAGCCGCAAAATCGATCACTTTTCGAAATAGTATTTAATTAATGGTAGCGAGCAAAAAAAGTATTCAAAATGAAAATGATTCCTCGCACATATCGCGCCAAAAAAAAAAAACAATTTAATGGAACTTAAAGGTTTCATCAAATGCTAAATAAAAACTTTGATAAAGTTTAGAGAACGAAACATGAATTTTCTCGTTCAGATAGTTTGGTCAACTCTGGCGTGCACATAGATTACAATGATATTAACAGATACTCAACGAATGTGACTTAACTGACTTACTTTTTAAATTTTGAAACTTTTCTGACTCACTTCTTTTTGGACAAACAAAACTATCAGCATAATATGATTACAATTTATAAAATGAACTCCTTAACGCTCATTCATATCAACATTCGTTGGATGAAAAGACTTCAAGTTAGTGCACAAAAACCCTGAAAAGAATTTAAAACAAAAAAGACGAAAAAAAAAAAGAAGAAAAGCCGGCAAACCTAGAGACAGACAAGTTTTTCTTACTGTAATTTTTTTTTTTTTTCATATTTTTAGTTTTACTGTTATACAAACATAAAAATATTACATAGCAATGAAGGTTAGGTACTTGTTGTTAGTATGGGTGCATAAAGAAGAGTATCAACATTTTCTTATGCTTTTATACTTTATTACCTACAAATTACGTACGTTAAGTTGATGAAATTCTTTGTAACGCTTGCAAGTAGATATCAAAGAAATCGTAGCTTATGTACGTATGTATTAATGGTTATGACACTGCTGGCCAATATGGATATATGGTGATATATTAGGTGATATTTCCAGCGGTATATAATTCAAAAAGCAATACTTTAAAAAAAAAATCATTAGTTATCAAACTACGTCCACTTAGTGTAGTAGATTTTAATAACATCACAATTAGTAAAAGTTAACTAAATGTTGTTCAATTAACGCGTAAATTTTATCTACATAAATATATAAATTTTTGATCTGATAGATCTGGGCCAATGTGATGCTACATTCATCTCCAAACGAATTGATTATTAAGAGAAAATCAATCAATTTTCATAAACATTCTTCCTTCATGAAAATCATGAATGTATATATGTAATGATATTCATTCACTATTACGTATTGTAACGACGTGATGGGCATCGAAAGTGCGCTCTCAACCAAATAAAAATGTCTCACTTGTTGTTTTATTTTATTTTGACGCTTGTATTCATGAGGCTGGAGAAACGTCTAAACATTTAAGAAAAAAAAATAAATTTTTTTTTTCTATATTTCTTCTAAAAAAATTATATTGAGGGAAAGTGCAATTTTACTAGACATTTGTATTGTATTTAAATAAAAAACGAAAGGCATTGCAACTCGCAAAGGCTGAGTGAAATCTATTATGGCTGCTGCGTCTCATACCAAGTGCATAACTGTAATTTTTCTTATTTCGGAATCATTATTAAAAGAAAGAATGAGTAACATTAAAAAGAAAAAGAAAAGTAAGAAAAAAAAATAAAAGAAGAAGAGAATCAACTTCGTTACGTATTTCTTTTCTTTTTTAAATACGCGGCTGTTTTTCTTTCGTTCATTCATTCATTTATTCTTTTCACTGCTTTTTTGTGCCTTTATTTCGCGCTCATTGTATTTATGCACACATTTTTCCTTCTTTTTTTTTTTTTTCCTAACATCCCAACGAAGAGACACACATTCCAGGCAGGCAGCTGGCAGGCGTCATCTTTGGGGGATTTTATAATGAGGCAAAGACTATTATTTCTTCTTTTTTTCCATTTATTTATTTTTTTTTTATTTTTTTTCCTTCCTTTGCAGTCAAGGTCGGGGTCGTTATTCTTTTAATTTGATGTTATGCCTTAAGTTGTTTAAAACAAGAAAAAAAAAAAAGAAGAAATTTATACAACAGCAACAACGAAATGAAAAGAGAAAAAATTCCTAGTGCCACAATTTACTTTCAGTTTTTTAGTATTATTCTCAGTTCTGCATTTCGCTTGCTTTTCCTTGTTTATACAATAATTCAAGCATTGTTTGTGGAATGTTTGGTGCTTTGTTTTTAAGAAAAATTACACAATTTTAAGGACTTGTGTATACTTTATAAACACAACATCATCACAATGTCTATTAAAATGTTCATTTAAATTTGTCGCGCTCTTTGTAAATTATGAGGGCACTCAATTCTCGGAAACAATAATTCGACTGTAATTTGCATATTATCGTTTAAAATTTATAGCGCTTTTTGCAAAGCGATACATATAAACAAAATGTTTTCTTATAGTTGAACCCCTTATTTTCAAGCCATGTGATCGTTTATGAACATTTCGCACTATTGTTGTTGCCTGAAAGGACTTCTCCATTCAATTTATTTCAAAATTATTCATTTAAATTTATTAAGAGCAATAAATAGAAGATCACTTCGATTTAAAACGAAAAGAAAAATATAAAATGTCCACACACTCAACACTCCACAGTCATTTCATGCAGTAAGATATTGTTTGGCATATATATATGTGTATACATGTTTATGTTTATGTTTAGGGGAATGGACATGTATATGTGCATATATATGCATATGAGTAGATTTATACATGTTTGCATATATATAAAGCGTCTTTTTTTCTTCGAGTAGCGAAAAGTGACCGCATAGACATCATAGATCCCAAGAACAACACATAACGCGTTTATCATCAACGTTCTTCCTTACTGTAAAATCTAAACTTGCATTTCATTGTTTCTTATCAATGAGCCGTAGGAGAGATTATTGCAGCTAAACCTAAGACCTTGTTGATAACTAGAATAAATTTAGAATCGATTCAACGAGATTAGTTTTAAGTTTTGCTAAAACAACAACATTTCTTCGCAAACAATCCATTAACCAGACAGAAATTACTTTATAACCCATTCACTTTATAACCCAGTCAAAGGATTTTTTGGGAAAACAACGTATTAAGAACTATCATATAAGAACCAAGATGTAGGATCTTAAAGAAGAAGCTTAAAGGACAGTGCATGAGCTATCAAATGTT
>KK351028.1:1754206-1788672 GCA_000671755.1 Glossina brevipalpis | reverse complement strand
CCTTTTACATTTTAATTTAAAATATTAGTTAATATAATTATTAGGTCAGAGAAACGATTCTCTTTTTTAATACTTTTAATTGACTTATATTAAGTGAAGGAAAAACTTTCTGTTCTTTTTCATCAAAACTCCTGCACACTTGTGAGATATTGGTCGATAACCAATTGCTGTTTTTTGGATAGAGCTTTTGTGCCCTCACTGTAGAATTTCTAGAATTTCTGGGCGGATAACTGAATCAAATGATTTTCACAGTATGTCCACCTATAACAATATTTCAATTTCAATAACTTTTTTATATATTGATGTCATTATTTGAAGACACAATTATTCAAAATTATAATAATCTGTTATTACAAAAGATCCTTTTTTTTAATAAAATTCTCAAATCTGTTTTAGTCAATCTTACAAACTTGAACTTACCTTTCTTTTCGTTCCACTTTAAAAAACGTTAAGAGAATTTTATTTACGTGAGTTAGACTACCGTATGGTGTAGTGGTTGGGACGTCAGGCTTGCGGTCTGAAGACCCAGGTTTGATTCCTGGTATGGTAAGCCGAAAATTGGAATATGTTGTGTAGTAAACATACCTGAAGAAATCGAAGGAAACTCTCACTAAATATTGAGCATGAACATTCGAGGATATAGGTTTGATCCCATTTTTTTTGCTTTTTGAGTTAACGTATTGCATTCATTTTGCATCTTCGATAGCAATTGATGACTTCGGGTAACATTTCTCTTCGGCTTACTGAAGAAATGTGCTTCTTAACAATATAACTTGGTTAACGTAGCGTTAACGTTCAAAATAGTATTTTGACATGAAGCAGCTACACTATTGCGCAATATAATGCAATAGTAGTTTTGACATCTCTTGAAAATCCTTCCAGATGTTTTGTAAACATAAAGATTATCTCAAGACAATCAACTGAATCGATTCATGAACTCAACATTATTTTACGAAATTTTAAAAACTATTTCTTCTATACTGTTAAGTGTACTTTTCATGTCAACTGTGGTAATTATCAGGCATGTATAAATGCTATACCAACTAAGCTACCTTTCGAAATTTAATTTAGAAGTCAAAAAATTCACAAAAGATTTGAATGTTCCATCATTTATGCCGCAAAGTTACGCAGACGAAAAAAGTGAGACAGCGTGACAATTCATTAGACCATTTGTCTTCAAAAATGCGGCTGGTCCTATGTGATTCGGATCTGCTGAATTCCTAATCCTCGAAACACATGGATTAAACGAAAACAGTAGTCGACTCCCTTCAGTAAATAAGACAATCCCTAGCAATAATGGCTCCCATTATACTTCAGATGCCAGAATGAAACAATTATTTATGTTTCCAAACCCTCTTGTTCCAATTTAGGATACCACAAACACCACGGCAATCATTGAAGAGTCGTACCCGACGGTCAGACAAGGAGCATCCTCCAAGCATTGCGTTGGGATTTGCAACTCACCTACAAAAATTTTCCTCTGTCGGGAGATCTGACTGCCGTGGATTTGGTTTAGCCTACAGATTTTGCATATATCCCCGAGAAGCAATCCGAAGCCATCTTATTTCAAGGATTCTTGCGTAGGTAGGAAGACAATCAAGACAACCGCAGCTCCCGTCATATTCTACGCCCTTCTATTACTTCCAGGCACCATAAAAACTAGCTGGATAGGAAAAGTAATCGTATGACCTCCATAGCAGAGAGATAGAGAGATAATTCTAAGGGAAACGGTTCACTTTTCAGCAAATGAAAAGAGACATTTCCCCCGATACATTAACCTTAATCTAAACCTTAAACTCTTTTTAGCGGATAATTGTTGCGAATACAAAAATTAAGATATCTGGTTCAAATTTGGCGAAAACAGTGAAAGTTCTTGCATATAGGTTGGTATTACAACTTAGCCAAACCGGTCGGATACGCCTAAACTATAATAAGAGCTAAAAAAAGCGTCTACTTTCTTTTACTCACAACCCATAGGCTACGTAATAAAAATTTCGTCGGTGTTCTATAAAAATGGAAAAATCTGTCACACCTACTTAATACTATAGAAAATCAATATTCAGTTTTATTGCCTTTTTTTAAGATAAAGTTGGTATAGCCGAATATAATTTTCTTATTTGTTTTTAATTTACTGATGACAAAACTAGGCTAACCAGAAAACTAAACCATGTTGAGTTGTCTTTTGACAAAAGATAACTTTATATCTAAACATTTCATAAGTTTGACAACTTAAATTTTATACATAAACTCCAACGATCAATTTATATAATTTCCAACCATTTAATCAACTAATGCATAAATTTTTTACTTTTTCATATAACATATCTATATCGAAATTTATTAGAATAGCTTTTTACTATCTTTCTTTTCCATTCCGTTCCATTCTACCATCTTTCAATTCCATTCCATTCTACCATCTTTCTCTTCCATTCCATTTCATTCTACCTTCTTTCTCTTCCATTCCATTCCATTTTACTATCTTTCTCTTCCATTCCATTACATATCACTGTCTTTCGTTCCATTTCACTATCTTTCATTCTCATTCGTGTTTGTATTCAGGTATGATTTAAAATAAATTCAAGAATAATTTTTCTTAGCTGAAGACCTAATTCCATGAAGGTTTTGTTATTTATTACTACAACTCAAGCAAATGGACACCTTCTTTGATCTCTAAAATATTATAGCTGAGTAAATCCGATCTATAACTACATTCCAGCATTTCATCAAATACAATAGTTCAGCTATTTTCATCATAATATACCAAAAATTATAATTCGTTATGATACAAACTTTTCAGAAAACACCCAGAAACTGAACCGACGTAACTTAAATTTTGTAAAGTCAATTTTTTTTTTCTCAAAAACTTATTATGCCTAAAATTAAAACTTGTGATCATAAAAAGGTTTACTTTTCAAAAAGGTTTTAAACGAAGGTCCCCAAAAATCGACTTATGGGATCCAAATATATCACAATTAATTCATATGCCAAATCGCCAAAAACAAATTCCATCACAAAATTCTACAAATTCGAGCTTTTTATTATATAAATGTTTAACTTGTTGCAAGACCGTTTATATGAGAGACGGTTCAGAAATGGTCTATTTCTATTGTATGCTAAAGTTCTATTTTCTACCGATTTTTATGGAGAATAACTAGTAATTGCAATTTTTTTTTTTCATATAAAGACTTATTTGAATGAGGCGCTATAAGATGAACGATCGTAGGTCGGTTCGAATTCATTCTTGTACCGAAACACGTTAGTGTAACAAATTTCGTCAAAATATTTCAAAAATTACGACCTATAGGTTCAACACAAGAATGCGTGGACAGAGATCAGAAGGTCAGACAAGCTTTCAATTAATGCATAAGAAGATTTTGAATAGATCGATATATCTGCTTGTTACATATATATCCGCATAAACTTAGTATGATTTCTAACACAAGTGGAGTAAAGTAACAAAATTAAAAATTGAAAAGTTACCCAAATGACACATCTATAGTAGAGACGAATAATATCAGTATAAATATTTCAGAAATTCAATTTTGTTTTTTAGCTTAAAAGATCCTTTAAATATTCTGAGGGAGATAAAAAATGTTTCGAGACAGAATTTTTCAAAATCGCATTTAGCAAACAATTCAAACAATTTTCATCCATCCATTTCATCCATTTGAATTTTTTACAATATCATTTCCAAAAATCCCATCCGTACTTCTTAAATGATCTTTTTTCTAGAATTAAATTTGCATCAGATACATTGTGTACCGCGGAGCCTCTTATATATTAAACACGCCCTTATATCTTATTTAAAAGAATCATTCGATAGAAGGGGTACGGTGTTGCCATTTTTTAATATTATTCAAATATAATTTGTTTTATTACTTAAAAATATACTTAAAAACATTTCCAATATTTTGCTGAAGTTTTTTTTTTGTCCTTGCAGTGACGTTCCCCCTTAAAGACAAAGTGTCCGTTTTCAATTTCAAGGGTTTAATTTTTCACAGCAAAAAATTGCTACAAAATTTATTCTTGTTTTTTTTATTTCACTTACACATATGCGTAGGTAGATAGGTAGGTAGGCATATACACAAAACTACATCAATCATTAATCAATCAATTTTAGGGGAAAAAAGTCTTCCATAAAGAACTCCTTGCGATACGTACGTATGCGTACACACACACACACATACTCACGCGCACTCGCACACACATACACATAGTTATCTACCACATTCTTATTATTATTATTATTATTTATTCACATGTCAGGTCAAGTTCAACCCGATATGACAAGACTGTGTGGTCGGTCAATTGCATGGGCACGAACTGGACGCAAGTATAACCTTTAACATTCCATCTAACTAAAAAGAAAAAAAGAAAAGAAGAAAAAAATTGCGTTGTTGTTATTTATTTTGTGACAACATTGGTAACCAGATTTACAACTTAGCTGAAGGTTACCAGGAACTCTCTTTTTGGTAACACCTTTGAATAATAAACGCGCGTTACGCACTATCACCACCACTTTCAAAAGATTCACTGTTACGGTCTGGTCTCTCTACTGTTTTCATCGTATATGTTTTCTAATCCTACATTCAACATGTACTCATGTACTCGTTTAAATCATATATATTTTCCTTAATATTAATTTCAAATTTCACCCTTAGATATATGAATGAATGTAATGCTTACTTGAGTTTCGAACGCATGACGACTGGTGATGGACAAGGGTCATTTGGTGGTTAAAAATATTTTGAAGAGGGTCGAAAATTCAGCATGAATACGCACAACGCCATATCATCACGCCCAATATTTCATATAACATATTTGATTATGCGGACATTCGGGATTTGCGCTTGAATTATGAATTTATGATAGAGCTCTGCTGAATGCGTGCAAAGGCAAATATATGCAAAAGCGTATGCCTTGCTATTTTAATAGCAATGAAATTCAACGAAAATACTTCAAATCAGGTTAATAAGTTTACATCTTGAAAATTGATTTTTAGGGTAAAATGCAAGGCATTCACTCACTCACTATACACGTCAGTAAACCATTGGTTGATTGGTTATGTTACTAGTACGACGGGAAAATGGCGAATAACTGCTTACAGATCTAATTTTAAGATAACATTTCGTACATAACTGCGGCACATTTCATTAGAAGAGGCAATAAGCTCCATACATAAATATTACGAATTATACAAAAAAAAAAAAAAAACCCTTAACACCTTTGAAATTTTTCAAATTAAAAAACTTCACATTTTTTATGCGGTTTTAATGTAAATATTTGAAAAATCTAAAGATCTACATAAGATTAAAATGAAAAAATATGTGTTTTTTTTTTAATTCAAAAAAACTTTGTAAAGAAATTTTTTTTTTTTAAATTTAAATTTTTTTTTAAATTATTTATTTTTATTTTTATTTATTTATTATTATTTATTTTTTTAAATTTAAATTTTTTTTTAAATTTTTTTATTTTTTTTTAAAAAAAAAAAAAAAAAACTAAAAAACTGAAAGTGCGTCTAATGCAATGATTTTGCAAAAAAAAATTGTATTTCAAACAATTAAATGAACATCTGAAAATACAACAAAACTTGGTAGAAGCCATTAAAGATCCGTTGCGAAGATGCCAAACAAATGAAAACAAAATAACAAACAAAACTTGCATTAAATGATTTTTAAAATAATTTTCTAAATAATATTTAAATATATTTTAAACTACATTTGTGAAAATGTTCTTTTTATTTTTTATAAATTATGAAATAAATAAATTTTCATAACAACGTATTTATATAGTAAGCTCTCGTTTTTCTTTCTTCCCTTTGAAACTCAATCAAAGTACTGATGCTGGCTGGCTATTTCAACATCAATGCTTTAAAAAGAATATACTCTTTTTTTTACACGAAAAATTATTTTAATTTTCCTTTTCGATATTCAAAAGAAAAAAAAAATTGCTTACAGAGCGCGTAGCTTCAGATCGGAAAGCGTCGCTGCTGCAACCACTTAAATGTTTTAATACATTTTTACACTTTAAGGTAATGAAAGTATTTTTATAGAGTTTTCTTTCTTTTAATTTTTTTTTGCTTATTCTTCATCTTCTTTTCTTCTCTTCTTTTTTTTTGTTTTTAAACAGCGTTCTACTCAATACAGAATCATAAAAAGAAAAATTCTTTGTAACCGTTTGAATAGTTGATGGAAAATTTGTCATTTTATTGGAACTTTGCAGACATAAAAAACCAAAAAATCACACAAAATGTTTTGAAGTTTTCTCGTGATTGCCCTGTGATTGATGATAGTTCTACGATATTGACCCAAGGAAGTTTCTTAGTTCCAATTAACTTCTAGATACTCTCGAAGCTCAAAAAGATTGTTTATTTATAGGTTAAATTTATATAAAATTAGAATGGTACTACCCGCGTTCCCGCGAATAAATCATCTAAATTTTTCGACTCCGATAACTCAAATATTGAAAAATAGTAATATAATAATTTTATTATAATGTTATTATATAATAATTTCTCTCCATTTAGCGGTCCATCCTATCTAAATTAAATTATATTTTGAAAGTTTACATTCATTTGAAAGGATTTTTTTTGATGAAAATTGCGAAATGTTGGCTAAACGTATAACAAAGTGAGAAGAGAAATAAACGAAGTGGCCGCAATGTGGAAGCTGTGTACCTGATCGTTAAGTGTTATGCATTTACTAACCGGACATTCACATCGCAGCTCATTGTCGTCAATATCGGCCTGCTATGTTTTTGCTAAATTTGAACCCGATATCTTAGTTTAGGCGATCAGATAGATGTATGATTGCATTACAGACACGCAGAATAAAATTATTACATTAGTAGGAAAAGTGTCTTCATGATACTTAAAGAAGTTTCTCTTCCCGCAAGTTGTGACTTTTCATACCAAAAAAAGTATACAAACGATTTTGACATTTGTCTTTCTCTCTCGTCTCTCACGTTATTTCGGTACTATAAGTAAATTTTTCAAACATTATTAAGAATACATTTTCCAAGCCTAGCGACGTACTTTTAAATTGCATGATATGAACATTGATAGTACTATTATTTAAAGACAAAATTGTTACAAATTCAAAAAAAAAAAAAAATGATTTTAGTCATTTTTTCAAATTTAAACTTTTCTTCTATTTGAACAACTTGAAGAGAATATTTTTTAACGAACGCTTAGCTGCGGTATCGCATAGCGGTTAGGACGTCCAGCTTATGCTGCCAAAGACCCATTTTCGATTCTTGCTGCTACAAAACGAAAATGATGCTTTAATGCATTAGCGGAGTAATGAATTTAAAAATTGCGAGTTTTTTTTTTTTTTTATAGAACAACATCTAATGCACTTAGAAGTCGATTTTTTCCTTTTTTTTCTACAGTTAAATATTACTCCAGAAACCTTTGTCAGCCACATGATTACGAACTTAAAATCTTGTCTGACCTTAAAATTTCTCCATTTTAATTTCGATAAGTTGGATTCAAAAAAAAAAAAACGTCCCTGAAAATATTTGAAGAAAATTCTTACCAAATGTAAGAGTAAGGGATTGCATTCAAATATATAAATTTGACCGGGTCTTTTCGATCATTTATTGCAATTTGACTTCAGGTGTTGCATTCATTTTGTGTCTTCAGTAGCAATACATGACATTCTAATAATATTTTTCTTCAAATGTAAGACTTTCCACAAAAATATAACTCATTTTGGTCGCATAAGGCGTCATATTCCAACTAAAGTTGTAGAAATATTTTAACGATTTTGTGCAGATGTAGTGCAAGGTTAACCCTAAAAGCAGTACTTTATTCTGATATGGAGAAGTCATACTCCTGTGCAACACAATATGTTGTAATATTAGTTTTGTTTTCTCTCGAAAATCTCTTCATATTAATAAAATCAACTAATACGAAGAAAATTACCATTAAAATAGTGTAACTAAACATTGAAATAATAAAATTAAATTAAATCTGGATAGAAATCCAAATTCTAATTTATTTTCAAACTCAAGCCTTTATGTTACAACATTAAAAGGAAAACATACGTACGTATGTTTGATAATTTTAATAATTACCGGCACATGTATTACAATTACAATTACATTAGTATCTACAATAAAAATAAAAATGAAAATAAAAATAAAAAGGACCCTTTATATGAAAATGAAAAAATGTAAAAATAAATAAAATACTGCTTAAAAGCCATAAGGAAAAACATCTGCTTGGTTATATGCAAATTAGATATTTTCGTGTTTTTTTTTTTTTCTTTTTATGAAAATCATAATAACTATCGCTGAAGCCGTCGGTCGTATTGATAGAAATTTAATTTTTCAGATTGCAAACTCTCCCTTTTACTGTCTCAGCTTACACCGCACTAAGCAATTTCAGCGCACATTATAAAATATTTTTTTGTTTTCTCTCTCTCTATGTAAGCGAAAAATGAATGGATACAAAGAAATGAAACATTTTTTTTTTTTTCAACCCGAAGTATAACTAGATATTTGGAAAATGCAAATTCATTCGCTTAGATTTTTCTACCTGGTTTTGGATTTGGATATCAATGTGTACTGTTTTCCGGAGCGTATACCAGTATATTTATATATATATATATATACTTCTCTACGATTACATGATTATACATATATATATAAGAGAAATGATATAAAAATGATTTTGCCAAAATAGAAGCAGTTACGTACGGTACTTATATTTGTATGTTTGAATGGATAATTTTTTTCTTTTTTTTTTTTTTTAATAAATATTGAGAAAGCACATCAAATTGTTTATAGATTTTAAAATTGTTTCAGTTTCAGTTTTTTTTTTTTTTCATGCTTATGCTTAGCTATGTTTTTTACATACTCTACACGCACATAAAACAAATAAAGAAAAAACAAAAAAAAAAAAATAATACGATATACTACTATCGCTTGTATGGCATATTCAGATCTTTATAAATTCTTCCATAAATTTACTTACAATCCGTTGACAAATAAATACGCATTTGAAACAATCGATTGCACGTCAGTATAGTTCGATAGACTTATGTGACTGACTACACGACTTACGAAAAAGACATGAGCGTATTTAAACAACAAACTTAAGGGTAAATATGGAAAATATATTTAACTCATGTATCTATTTCGTACATCGAAAGGAAAATGAATAAGAAAAATAATATGAGATTGAAAGGAAATTTCTCTCAACCAAAGATAATAATTCCGATCGATCAATAACGGTCTATTAATTCATTATCTGAACAACTGAAGAAGTTGCAAAAAACTGCATACAACGATTAAATCCCAAATAAAATGCTATCATACCCTTAACATCGGATGTAAAGAACTCAGTTTAATCATTATATGGTTACTTGTTATATATTTTAATTCTTTTTTTTTTGACATGACCAGAGTCACTCAGGAGATGTCTCTTATACATGTACACGGTCAGAAAAAAGTTGCCAAAAATTGGGGATTGAGAAGTAGGGAGTTAGAAGTAGAGAATGAGAAGTAGAAAGTACAAAAAGTACAGGGAACAGGAGAAATGACCGTAGCTTAGTGAGTGTGTGTGAGCGATCGGGAAATTCAATTTTCATGCTTTTACCAGTTGAGTACTTACTATAGTTACGACCCAGTATGATCTAGTGCAGCGAGATATAAACCTGCTAACATCGATTTGGTAGTCGCGGCCGTTAGCTACTCCTCTTCCATCCCCTCTCACTCATTCTCCTTCATTACCTTTACAATAGCGCCTCTCCTTACGTTAAAACATAACGCTAATGATTAGTACACACACACACACACACACACACATACACACACAGAAGACTGTTTTAAGAAATTTGTGCCATCGAATGTATGTATTCCTTGAGCTCTTTGATAAGAAATGAAATGTGGTTGATTCCATCGATCAATTCGAAAGCTAATAATTAATTTTACGCTTATGCATGCATATTCGTATTGATTGGCTCATAAAACGAAAAATACAATATTTCGTAGTATTTCATAATAATACTCTACAGCGACCTTCAAGTAAATCAAGCGTACCTTAAAGGTACAAATATCGTTTATTGTGATTCATTTAGCATAATATTTATCAGTATAAACTTGTAAAACTAAAGTAAAATGAATGCTTGTGCCAATCTAATCTAAGTCAAAAAATTAAAAAAAAATCGAAAAGAATACTTATCTTTGGAAAAGGACGTTAAAATTTTTCAAAAAGTTTTCTATTTTTTTAAAAAGAAATGAAAACATTGTTATGTCTGAATATTATTTTTGATTTAGTATTTTTTTTTTTTTATTTTTATTTTTGATTGGTTGGAACATGTTAAAGTGGAGACATATTATGCTACACTACTTAGTTTAATGCAATTCTTTATATATTTTTGTTATAAAATGAAAAAGATTTGTGACCCTATAAAGGTTTACCTTTCATGAGAATATGAAGAACGGTTGGGACATATTGGTTCGGATATATTGGATCAGACCACAGATAACAAAACAGCAGCCAATTATATGGATAAATTTCAACAGATATACAGAAGTAAGGCAAACAGACATACACACACACACACGCGCGCGCGCGCACATTTATACATATATATATATATTTATTTATTTATATATATATATATATATATATAAATTTTTTTCATTTGCTTGCAAAGCCGACGGCAATTAATATGCAGTAGTTTCCTGCGTATTTTAACTGCTTTTCTTAAATCTGTTGTGAAAAAACGGATCAAGCTCTAGAAATTTCATATTTATTATAGTCAGATAGGTCTATATAAACAATATACGATAAAGTTATGCTTATTTATTATTACTGAAGATTACATTTTGCATGAACTGATTTCGAATGTATATTCACATCACTCAATAAGTTTGTGGGATGACACATAGTTATCGAAATTATTGATGAATCCATATGGCTTTTCTGATGATACCACTTATCAAACCATATGTGTTAAAATTTTAGAACATTCCGACAATTATAAAAACTCTTTGGCATACCAATAAGCATTGTGTATGTGTATGGTACTACCTAAATAGATGATGGGATTTATTTCGAATTTTTTGTTAAATTTTTTTGTCTTTTTTTTTTTGAATTTTGAATTTTCTGTTTCTTAGAGAAAATGACATTAGGTTTAAAAAATAAATTTTCTAGAAATAATATCAAATATAAGTTCAAAAAAATTTGTTACCAAAATTCTTCAGAAATTATCGATGTCCAGTATAAATTGTGACAACTATATGTAAGCACAACGATTAGGAGAATAACGATGTGTTTGGCGAATGATCAAAAAATCTTTTGAAAAATGTCCATCCAGTAATATATCAGAATATTTTAAACTATAAGCAAGAAGAAGACCTGTACAGGAAGGCCTGGAGAGCCTATAAAAAAAAAATAAAAAGTTTTTAAGTTCGAATATGAAAAGCGGTAAATTATACTTGATCGTAGCTATAATGGATGCTCTATCGGTAAAAGTATAACACTTGTCGAACAGGCATACATCCACTAAGCTTCGATCACTCCGTATTATTTTCTCTTCCCTCACTTCTTCCTAACTAATTATCGGGTGCAGGTAGAGGCGACATTCATTGAATGATTAGTGGATATAAAATTTTAAAAAAATTTTGAAACTAAACCGAATCTGAAAATTTTATTCTAATATATAATATATTCCTTGGAGTTGTTATAATTTTTAAAGCAGATAAGTATTTAAACATCTGGGAGTTAAAATTCATGTTTGAAAAATTTTCCAAAACTAATTTCGAATGCCGCGTTGGCTTTTTATTTCTATTTTCGTTACTAAATCAAAAATGAAATAATGTTCGCTGCAATCTAGAGACAAAAGTGCAGTAGAAACATTCAAATTTTGCTAGCTTATTTCAGAAAGGTAGTGCATTTGGCGTTGAGATCAAATTTCTATTTTTCTCAAAATTGTTTCAGAAATCTTGGGTTGAAAATAATTAGGCCCGATACATCATTTGTGGTAGAAGCATACTAGATTAGTGTGGAATAGGAGTCGAATCAATATTGTTTTCTGAATCGATTTAAACATGTGTGTCCGTCCACTTTTTAATGTCATTCCGTGTATTTTTATGTTCAAATTAAAGATCGTACTTTTCTAAATATTTTTTCTTGATTCTTCCAAGATTGACTCTGACAGTTTTACGCTTTTTTAAACAAAAAAAAAAAAAGAAATCGTTATAAAAAAATTTTTGCATTTGTTGATAAAAATTTCTGGACAATAATCGTTAAGTAATATTATCTCGTTATACTAGATCGAGGTGAAAAATTTACATCGCGAATGAGCGAATTTTTTGAGCCTGCTCCCAGGTAAGCCCTTATATATGCAAAAGATCTAATTTTTAGTATTTCTTCATGGAGAGAGTAATATGCCATAGCGAAGCGAATTGTACCAAATTTGGATCACGTAAATATATTTTATAGATCGCATTTCATATAAGACTACATACGACAACACTGAGTAATTTTTGAATTTTTTCATGAAAACAAATTAAATGAAGTAGTTAATGTAGGACATTTCTTGGTTTCAATATTATGTAATGAAAATTAATCTATAATAGAAAATTCAATCAATGTTTCGAACTCAACATCTTAGAAGGGTCCTCCTGACCTTTTATAACAAAAAAATCGAACTTTTTAATATTTAATGATAACAAGTAGTCCATAATAGCAATTTGACATAAATATTAATGGTAGCAAATTTGTATCATATAGGTTCATTTGTGAACCCCATTCTCTTATTTTCATTCTCATTAAAAGTGAACCTTTTAGGGCAAAAAGATCTAATTTATCATATTTCACGATGAAAATAGATGGAAAATAAGAAAATGTTTAAGAATAAGATCAAGTTCGCTAAATTTGGATAATGTCTGTTCATGTTTTGGATATAAGATAAAATTTTTTGAATTTGAAAAGAACTAAAGTTGTACTAGGCGAAGTGATGTAAAGTATGTAATGGTCGCCCTTGCCCGATTGTTTTAGATTTTCAAGTTAATGGTTTGACTAACTATTTTGCTTATTTATGAATCCATTTAGCTAAAAGTGTGCCTCATTACTCATTGACATTTTTTTTCAGACACAATATCCGAAATGATGTCGTTTGTAGGACTTCATCGACTATTTTAATGCTTGAGTCAGCATCTTATAAGTAACTAAGTAAGTTCAAGGTTTCTGTCGAAATCACATAAATATCGTGAAGAGGTAAAGAGTCGACAAATTCAAATCATTAGTGTTCTCGCATATACTTTTTGTTCGCTTCTATCCATTAGACGACCAGTTCAAAGACGTTGAATTAATCCCATACCGGAACGATTACATGATGATCGTGAACTCTATCCTATTATGGCACTCGTGGATGCCATAATCAAAAAACGTTGATTACAAGACAAGCTATTAAATGAAAGATTTCACAAGAAAACAGAAACAAATTTAATAACATAACCTCAAAAGAGGAAAGGAAAATGTTATAGACCTCTGTTAATGCGTTAATATATTTGGTAATGTTTAGAGATTTGTTAAATCTCGCAAGATTGTCTTATCTGATTGTATTAATTTTATAAATTAATTTAGAAAATTCTTAATTTGATAGGACAAGAAATGCTTCTTATTGTCTTCAAGCAACAGAAAATTGAAATTAGCATCACCTCGTTCGTTTGTTTATATACTGAGGTGATGTTTTTTTTTTTTTTATTATTATTAAATTACAAAGAAAATATCTTTTTAAGTTTAGAGTTAAACTACCTCAAGTTTCTTCACCTTTCAAGGTTTTTTTATGTCTGACCTTTTTTTTTTCGCACACACCATACACATTATTTGAAGAGGAGAGAAAACTGCAAAAGCGCATTTATTTTAAATAAAACATGCAGCATACCGTAATAATAATAAAAATAGAAAAAAATAAAAAATAAAAAACAGAACGCTATAGAGCAAACTGTAGATGAAAGTGAAAGTATAAAAAATGCAAAAACATGTAAAAGAGGAAAAATAAAATAAAAAGTGTGTACGCATATATATAAAAAAAAAAAAAAAAATGCAATATTTGCACTCTATACTGTGTTGGGGGTTAGATGGGAAAAATTGGGGGCCAAGAGACAAGGCTAACTGCAATATAGGAAAAACAAATTACATACATATATACATGTTACATATATACATATTACATATATATATATATATATATATAAATATATATAGATATATAATAGAAATATATATATATATATGGGTATGTGTGTATGTATGCATGTATGTATGTATGTATGTATAACCATGAATTTATATATAGCACATAGATACACATTTACCCATTTATGTGTTTGTTTGTGTTGCTAAATTTATAGTGTAACGTCATCATCATTCACCTGCAATTACCAACCCTAGTAAGGCTCAGTAGCTCAAGTTCAATGTAACGCATTCAACAGCATGATAAAATATAAAACACATACCCCCACACACATAACATTCCGCACTAGGCGTATTCCATTTTGAATCCAAATAAAAATACATAGCATAACTTGGTTAAGAAAATTTTTTAACAAAAAAAGAACGTTTTTTTTTTTGTCTTATAATACTTTCTTGTGTTTTGTTTTATAATATTTTCTTTTTTCCCTAAATTACAAAGAAAAAAACTGTAGATATATATTATATTATATATGTAGAGAGTTACTAATACACTCACAATTTGACAAAACGTTAAAATGAACTGAATTCTTAGGAGTACGCATAAAAATTGTTAAGAACAATTGTACGCATATACATATAGAAATGACAGCATACACTTAACCTTATATATATATATATATGTGTATATATGTGTATGCATGTATGTATGTATGTATATATATATATACAAAATGTTTCCACGAGATACATATCAAAACCATATACGCACAGAAAACAGATATAAACTCATACACAACCAATATATTGTCTTAAGCTACATCCCTGTATTCGCATATATGGGCCCGCGTATGAATACAAATACAAGTATTCATTGACGCCTTGCATACAAATATATAAGTAGTGAGATTTTTACGCATACAGATATTTTCACATTAAAATATGCTTACGTGCATACATATGAATACATGTACGTCTGTGTGTGCGTAATATTGGACCACTGAATTGAACTTGCAGGATTTTCGATTTTTTTATTACGCACACACATATACATGCATATATGTGTACAATAAGTGAAACATACATTTCCATTGATTCATACGTAGGCATATGTGATGTGATGCTCAATCGTTTAAAATGTGTAATAAAAGGCGTGGTTTCGCTCACTTTTTATTCCTTAGCATACGCATGCATAACTAAAGGGTTGCTAGAAAAATCCTCTCTGACGCAAAAACATATTGGAGAAACAAATAATTTAATCGAATTGATCGAAAATCATGGAAATCTATTTTGTTTTATTTTTCGTTTTTTTTTTTTTTCGTAATTAATTATTATAATAACATGAGTACATGAGTAAAAATCATTTATAATTTGTTCGATATTAACCTTTGATGTCAATAACGCTCTGAGCAATTTTTAATATAAGCTATTATTAACTTGAAGTTGTATTTAATTCTCAATGTTTTGTTTGTTTGCTTCTTTTTGTCATAAAATACGAAATTTCCATTTTTGTTTTGTTCCAGCAGCACTTCGTTTTTGTTTTGTTCCAGCAGCACTCCGTTTAGCGTAGACACAATCCATAAAGAAAAATGTTTTCTTTATCAAAAACATATGCAATAAAAAGGTGGGTGCATAAATTGATACAAAATCTAGAAATTGAAAAAAAAAACATTTCCTTCATGAGTATAAATATATATATAAATATGAGTTAAACATAATATGAGAAATACTATTTTCGTTGCAATATAAAAATCTTTAAAGATAATATAAGAGTGAAATATAATAGAAATAATAAATTATGCAACACATTATAAGAATATAACGATGATGCACATTCGATTTCCATACATTTAACAATGAAAATTCTACATCTTTATACAATCAGAAATGCTGTCTTGATCCCCTAAATTGTGATTTTTAGTACAGAAATGCACCACCGTGTTATTATCATAGAGTTTTTGGTTTAGCGCATTCATATAATTTCCTAAGTAAGCATACAAATGGATTTCTACACAAAAACTCTATATATGCAATAAGATAGTAGTACATTTCTATACTAAAAACTTTGTTTCAAAAATCTCCCATGAAATCAACGAAAAGATATGAAATAAAAAATTAGAAAGAAAAGAAAAACAAACTAAAGGTATGACAGTAAGAGGGAGAACAAAACTGAAATTGAAAAACTGACTAACTAAACTAACTAAATAGACAAAGATGTTCCCCATTTACTTTTAAATACTCCTTACTTTTAATAATGAATTCAGACAAGTCCGCCAGGCCATCGTCTAACTTTCTCGTTAAATCTAAACATTTTTCGCACTTGACTTTTTCAACTTATTCTTATACATTAAATATTCTGATATATATTGTATGCTTGGTCTCGAGTCTCAACTAAACTACTTTCCCTAGTACTAGTAGCTTTTTGTTTAACATTGATTATGATAAGCCTGTTCGTTTACCATATTGACATAAAATAAAGCAATTGATCCAGTTGGATAGATTAGTAGATCTAAGGAATTATGTAATAAATAATCGCCCATTGGCCTGAAATATTTTCCGGAGAAGTAGTCACTTAAAATAAATGATAAAATAAATGGTGCAATACTTTACTGGTGATGTGGACACTTGCACTCCTTTTTAAATTTGCTCATTTGAAAAAAAATTTAAATTGAATTGAACAGAAATGCGTAAAAGCCAAGTATGATACAATTTATACGATCCGAAGTGAATATATATCATGGTGCAGTCGGTATGAAATACGAAATCCATCTAGATGTATCCGTTTGTCCGTCTGTTTGTTTGCTTATCTTTACAAAGTCTCTGGTACACATTCTCATGGTCACAAACCTGAAAATATTGGCTTTAAATTTTAACAAAATATTTAACGTTTTTGCAGATACGGTGCTATTGAAAATGGTCCAATATCGATGGGAGGCTACGCCTACAGTATAAAATAGACCAGGAAGATGTTTGGTTTCTGAGTGTTCTTCTCACTGCTCATAGAGTTCACAACAAAAATTTCTACGGTACTCCATAAAAATAGAAAATATCTGCCACGCCCACCTGTTAAAATTTAGATGTTGTTTTACCTTTTTTAAAAGACTCGGCACAGCCGAATATAATTTCCTTTCTTTTTAAATCGTATCACTCTTATTCCATAAACCCCACGTATCATATACAATAATTCGATATCATTCAAAATGTCTGCTGGTACAACCTGGTAAGTATCTCCACATAAATTACAAAAAATTTATTTACCAAACAGTTGTACTTGCAATATAAATCCCTAATGGAGCCCGCGTTAATCAGGGGGACTAATCTCTAGTGCCATATTCCAGATTAGTGCTGTTAACGTTTCCTGGACGAGTTTCGCTTTAAACGGACGTATATCATTCATTCCGAAAACTTACAATATCATGACTTTCAACCGTCTTTCGTGTTAATTGCATCAGTTATTGTTGTTATTAGTGTTCTCTAGGTTGGAGGGGATTATATATCATTACTTCCAGCTGATTCTCCGGCTCAAATTGGGCCACTAAGGTTATTAAGTTTTATTATCAATGCTAACTAGTTCGCCTACCCTGCTTTATGATTATTTGGACTTTGGATACCGTAACGCATATATTAGTTATCACCCTTTACAATCCAGAACCACTGTCCTTCGAATTAAGCAGGAAAAGAAAGTGGCATTACCCGCATATGTTATGTTTTTCGCACAGTACTCGATCTTTTCAACATTACACAAGAACGATGTTGGATCGAAAATTCTATATATATAAGATGGTATTTTTAAGTCTTAAGCTTTTACCTTAACTCAATCCCATGCTAAGTAAAAGGAATTATCGTTAGCTTGAAACGCAACTTTCTCTTTTAAATTGAATGTAAAATATAGTCTTTAATTTTGGATTTTTCAATAACTTGACTTACCATCGAATTCTTCTTTGGGGGGTGATTCAATTTGTGCCGTATATAACTAACTTTACTGCTTCTGGTTATTACAATTTTCGCGACCACACCTTAATATGTTTGTTTTTAGCTCACGCTCATACACAGCTTGGAATCTAATTAAATCGAATATTAAAACCAAAAAAAATGAAACACACAAACACACATATGTAATGTATGCTTCAGATACTCGTACATATGACGCGTAATAAATTTTGAAATATTTTACTAAAAAGAAAAAAGAAAAAAAAGAAAAACTAAAGATGCCAACAATGTTTTAGCTTAGTTTCATGAATATTAAAAGGAGTAAACGTCTTCGATATATATATATATATATATATATATTCACATGAGCACACATACATTTTTACTTACTTATCTAAGCGGCCTTCATACTTGTGCGTGCGTACACACATCTGATACTCTTGTTTCTCTAAAAGTCACAACAAACAAATTTCTACTTTCAGATTGTCAAACATGCGGCCCCCTTTACATGCGGCTGCTTACAAGCGAAATGTATACAAAAGTAAACACATCCGATATAGAATTATTTTCCGAATTAAGCAACTTTAACAAAAAAAATCCATAACACATCACTCAATAAGTCTTTAGGATCAGGAATAAAACAAAAAATTTTAGGCAAAATTCGACTTTATTCTTTAATATAATCTCCTTCAAGAATAATTCATTCATTTCATAGCATTTCTATGCCTTTCTTACAGAACGATTTGTTGTGCAACCTTTCAAAATATGCTTCAGTTTCGGCGATCATTTCTTCATTGAAGCCATATCTCTTTTTGGCGAATATTTTTTTAAGATTCGCGAACAGGTAAAAGTCGCTGGTAGCTAACTCCATAGGATACAGTGGATCTGGAAGCAATTCGAAGTGCAATTCGTGCAATTTCGTAATTGTTGTGATCGATCTGAGACAGGGTGCATTCTGTTGGTGGAAGAACATTTTTTCCTCCTTCATTTGGGGCCGCCTTTTTTACCGATTTCATCATTCAAATCCACTAATAATGCTCCTTTATCGCTTTTCAAGATATTAGATGAATATTATATCATACGCAAAATACGGGCGTCATAACATACCCAGCCGATTTTTACGTTTTTGTTCTCTTTGGACGACTTTAGCCGATTTCTGTGCATCCGGCTAACTCCGGATTTGATAATGCATGTTTCATTCATTGCCACATATCACATATGTGATAGTCGCCTGAGTCAGAATCTTTTATTCTTTCTTGTTTCTCTTATTTATATTTAAAAGTTGCCTTGCCTTCGACCAGAAAAAAGAGAAAGATTTGATATAAAGTTAAGATATAATTTAACTAAAAACTAAATTACACCGCAAATTTTATGAAAATGAACTTCAAGCAATTGTTATGACTTAGACGGTACATATGCCATTCACTTCATGAGACTAATGAGGATAACAAAAAAAGTGCATCACAATAAAACTTTGAAGTCACAATATGAACCAACATCAGAATAGCAAAGCGGTCAAGTAATATAACAATTACAAGTGACTCGTCTGTTATGGAATCCTAGTGCAAGATTAAAAAGAGAGGAACTATGAAGTCTTTCAATACGAGATGTCATATTAAGCTTTTCACACTTGTACTTTTACGTCAAATATAGTCTGGTACAATAGTCGCAAGAAAACAATCCTAAGTCCAATTTTATTAGAAAACAAGTTAAAACGTTGTAGTCGGTCAAAGCCAACCACTTTACTTAATACAATTCTTCATTTACTTTCGTGATAAAATACTAAAAGTTATACCTTGTTTCCTTGTTATTGTAAAGCCATGCTTTTCATGGAAGCCCCTTTAGGGAAGGCAGTATAAATTTACCTGATCCAAATTGAACAAATTAAATTTTTTTGTCAAAAATCTTCTGAGTTTCTACTACCAGGTGAGCTGAATAGTTCGTAAATTAACATAGATAAAATTCTTTTTTTTGATAGAATTTGATTTTATTATTCCATACAATTGCCTTCGAGGTCGATGCAAGAATTATAGCGGTCATGTTTCACATGTTTCTACACATGCTTGCAAAGAGGAATTTTTTTTGAAATGGGACTTATGTGGGGAATGGCCTTAAAAACGATCCAATGAAATCTATTTTAAGCCGGATATGCTGACTTTATACTCGCACTTCTTATATACTTTGTTAGCAATAAACTTATGTCAACGATTAGCGACGTCATCGAAGGCCTTTTTATACCCATTTATTTGAATTAGCTGAAAAGCTAATTGTTTTAGCGGATACCGATTTAACGAAGCAACGAAAATCTATGTCATAACGCACTCATAAAATAACATATAAATTTAACACGTTATGTAAGTGTAAGTATCTTTCATTATAATACATAAATCCATATATATGTATAATCTAATTAAAAACTTAACATATCTGAATGGTAAGATAACAATACAATTACATCAATATGGTTACATCAACAGCTCTTGTCTTGTTTAATACTTGATTACAAGTATTTGATTAACTGATTATATAGTGGCCCGCGTTATGGAACAAGTTCGACAAGCATGTTTCATTTATTTCTTTAAAGCCACTAATGAGAGACAGCAAGACAATGAGTTTTACCGAAATTGCGTACTAAACTACTATCAAATCCACTTGCATAGTTATGTTATATACATATGCATTTATATATATATATATATATACATATATGTATATATATGTGAGAGTGATGTGCGTTAATCACAATCAGAAATAAGTTTCAATTGGTGGAAATTCATGTTTTCTCAGTTTATGCAAAAAGGAATAAAATGTACGCTGAGAAGCACTTTTGCAAAATCTAGTTTAGCTCTTTTACAAGTGCACAATAATCGTGTGCATATATATATATATATATATATATATATACATGTGTGTGTGTGTACCAAAATTTAGTAATAGTTCACCAATTTTGAATTGAACACACCTCCCATTTTCATTTAAGCAGTACACACATACATATATACATGCATACATTCATACATATGTGCATATATACATGCATTTGTCTATATATATGCATATGTGGTCTAAATTCCTTACAAATGTTAAGTAATAATAATTTCGAAGAACTTTAAAAAAAAAAAGAAAAATTTCAATGAAATTTATATAAACGCAACAAAAGGAACTGACTCGAAGCATTTACAAAAAACAATAATTACTACTCAAACTGCAGTGTGGCAACGACGATCTTTAAATACCTTACACGTACACTTTGCTTAAAACAATTATTTTATTATTTTTTCAAAAAAAAAGCTACAAATCATATCTTGTTTCCATAAAAACGTATGTATTTTATGAAAGCTCTTTGTACGGAGAAGAGTCTAAAGAGTCGAAAGATTGAAGGTTGATTTGAATTTAGCAAATCTAATTTTTCTATTAAAGATTTTCTTATTCTTCTTCTACTATCTATTTCTGTTATAAAGTATTAAAAACTATATTTTATTGTCATATAGGGAACTACTACAAAAAAGCAGACCAACGTCGTGCAAAGTCACTACATTTTCTTTTTTGTTCAAATTACTACAAGGAATTCATTTTTTATTACAAAAAAAAGTATTAAAAACGAGACTATTTACCATATGAAGGCGAGCTTTTCGTAAGAATGGTTACACAGGATATGGTTATAACAAAGATCGCGTTAGATCCAAATTTTTCACGTTTATTTTTATACACCAAAACGACCAATGTTTATCAATATTTGTCATATGAAGAGTTATTTCGAATGGAATGTTATATCGAATTCGTTGAATCCATTTTCAATAGCATTCGAACGTAAACCAAAATACGTTTGTATACCAAATTTCATCAAAATATTTTAAAAATTTTGAGGTTCAACGCGCAAGTTTTCATAGGCAAACATCAGACAGACAAACGAAAAGATAGACAGACAGATCATCGACAAATCGATTCAGGAAATGATTTTGAATCAATCAGCTTAAACCAGAAGTGGTGTAAGGTACAAAAATATACAAAATTTTAAAAAATAAAGTCACAAACATGAAAAAAAATATTAAAGTGAAAGAGTAAAATTTTGAATTAACTGGCAGTTATAAAGTATCCAGACAAAAACATCGCGCAATAAGGTATATAATATGGTTGATCCCAAATACGACGACTAACGTAGGAGAATAATTTTCAACACTAGAACTACCGGATGCGTCGAATTAACAGTTTTCAGCTTTCGAGTGTCAAAAGGTTACTATCAGACGTTCAGTTAGATCGGTCTATTTGTCGATCTGTTTTCTTTTATCGTTTTGTTAGTCTATCCGTTTGTGAACTGGATGATCGACCGCTTCGCCTCTTTGTCATTCTGCCCGTTTTCGTCGGTTTTTCAATTGTTGATCTGTTGATCAATCGGTCAGCTCGTCGTTGATCATTGGTCGTCGTTGTGACGGTTTGTTAGTCTGTTGCTTTATCCGTTTGTCAATCTGCAACTCTTTTTGTAGATCTAGTCACCCACTAATCAATTTATCAAATTCCTATCCGTCCATTCATTAATCAGTCACTTTGTTGATTCGTCAATTTGTTAGGTTTCTCGCCTGTTCGGCAGTTTGTTGATCTGCCCCTTTATTTCTTTATCAATTTTTCGATCTATTAGTTTGTCGATTTGTTGATTTGTCAATTTGTCAATCCGTCAATACGTCGGTTTATTTATTTGCTAATTTCTTGATCTGCTGCATTTTTTCCGTTTGTTTGAATATTCGAAGTTCTATTACTGCTATTTTGTTCCCGTAAATACAAATTTAGTTCTTTTTTACGATATATGAGATAAGAATCCAAACTGTTGCCCTGAATGTTTGGTGTTATTATTAAGAACGTAAAGTATATGACTTTCAAGTGATACGTGAATGTACGATAAAATAATAAAAAAAAATTATATTCAATAAAAACTCTGTATATAATAAAACGGTGCTTTTTTATATAAATCATTATTTTTGTACAAATATCTGCCGTTGAAATTAGGACTTAAGAGATAAGACAGAGATTAGGACTTAAGACATAAATAAACTAGAAGTATGTGAGGAAGAGAGCGAAAAAAACTGAAACATGCACGAATATGTTATTGCCTAAAGGCCAAGCAAAAGTAACATATGGACGGTGGAGTTTAAAACACAAGAAAAGTTACCACAAAAATATCTTTCAAAATTAGTTTTACACAAAAAAAAAAAAAAAAAAAAAAAAAAAATGCTGTGCAAGAAAAACATAAAAAACTTAAACATATTGTTTGTTTACCGCACCTGTGCTATTTATTTATTTCACATTACATTATATTCGAAATTAAATTAACTCTATGCCTGCCATTATTTTAATTGTATAATTCCGTTTTATTAATGTATATATCTTTGTGAATCAATTATCAATTAAAGATATAATAATAATAATAATAATAGTTAAAATAATCTAAACTTCTTCTGGCGCATCATCTCCAAATTGAAATCATCTCCAATTCAAATATAGTTCCATTCATGTAGGAATAAATTAATAATATTTTAATAGTTGGAAACATTCTGTAGCATGAAACATTTACGTTCCCGTATAGTTAACATTTTACCTTTCATCGATTATCCTATTTGTAGATTAACTTAAACGCCTACATAATTAACGTCGTGCCTGTGATGAGGCCATTTCATCCTTCAAAATTTTTATATGACTAAATAAAAGTTGAAATATCAATAATAACTTCTACTTCTACTTTTTTTCTTCTTTATATATTTACTCTTCCGAATGCTTGATTCTTTTTTAGAAACGTTTAGTACCATCTCCTTGCCGTAGTAAACCATTATCCAATTGTAACTGTAAATTTTTGGTTTCCAGGCATGCTTTTAATGCTTCAACTCCTGACAATTTTGCCTGCAACTTTTCCATTTCATTTATTAACTCTTTTGCTATTGACTTTGCTTTTATTCTTGATCAAATTTGTTTGTTTATAAAAAAACAAACATCAGATTGCAATTAATTTCCGGTTTTATTCATGCAAAGCAAAATGATAGCCGAGATAGCTACCATGATAATCTAACAATCTCAGCTTGCAAGAATCTTCGCTATCATCGAAGAGTTAATATAAGTTGATCTCCACGTAAAATATTTATACTAAAAATGTTTAATACATAAATTCACTATCTATCTATCAAAATATAGAGTTTTTAAAAAACATTATATATGTTTAAGATGAAATATCTTCTTACGCTAACAATATTCCTACAACAAAAAGATTAGCAATTAAATGAATTTTTCTGTTTACAAATGCTGTGAAAGACACTGAAATAATGAAAAACAAAACAGCAACGAATAGGGTTATAGAATATTTTGTGACATCTGTATATAAGCTACCCACGATGTACGTGTGAGTACGATCGCGCGATGAATATGAGACTGCGCAAGAGCATATGATGTAACGTTCATAAATATATAATACTTGTATACGCTTGTTATGTTTATGGGATAATACGTAAGCATAAACAAACATAAGCAACAAATTTGTATTTGTGATGTCAAAAAATAAAAATTGTTTACATTTCAATTTATGATTTGATGATTTCTACCTTACTTTACTTTTAACTTAAATTTTTCTATATTTGTTCTATTACATCTTAGAAACGTAAGCAACAACTTAATTAAATTACTTAATATAAATAATTATGGCGATGCCTTTTACAGTCGTTGTCTGTCCCAAACCAAAGAAAGTGCTTATTCCGTTCGTTTAAAGATATAATAGAAGGAAAATACAGTAATAAATACATTGCATTTTATACTGAAAACTACATTGAACCATCAGGTAAGCAAATTAAGTTAAAAGTCATCATAAGATGTCCTAAGCATGTACAAGCGCCCACAAGTATTTCGTCTATAGGGGTAATATTAGTTTGGGGAAAAAGAAATCCATTATTTTTATATGAACTTCAGGACTTTATTTAACATGCTTCGGATTGTCCGATTTGGGTCAAATATGCACCGTTTTGTTGTATGCTTTGTTACCATTTTAAAGGTAACTTCAAAAAACTCTAGTAGTCGATTTTCACAATCCTCCCTAGATTCCAATTTTTTATCATTAAAGAAATTTTGCAATGCAAGAAAAAGATGATAATCGCTTGTTGCCAAGTCCGGACTGTATGGCGGATGCATTAAAACTTCCCAACCAAGCTCCCGAAGTTTCTGGCGAGTCACTGTAGATGTGTGTGGCCTAGCGTTGTCCTGGTGGAACACGACACCTCTCCTGTTGGCCAATTCTGGCCGTTTCTGGTCAATCGCTATCTTCAAACGGTCCAGTTGTCTACAGTAGAGTTCAGAATTTACCGTTTGGCCATATGGAAGCAACTCATAATAAATAATCCCCTTCCAGTCCCACCAAATGCATAGCAAAACCTTCCTGGCCGTTAGTCCTGGTTTGACCACCGTTTGAGGTGCTTCACCGCTCTTTGACCGCGATCGTTTTCGCACAGGGTTATCGTATGTGATCCATTTCTCATCTCCAGTCACCATCCGTTTAAGAAATGGGTCTATCTCATTCCGTTTGGCCAAGGCTTCGCAGATGGAAATTCGATCCATCAGGTTTTTTTCTGTTAATTGGTGTGGCACCCAAACATCGAGCTTCTTTTTGAATCCAGCTTTGTGTAAATGGTTTAAAACTGTTTTATGGTCGATTTTTAGCTCCTGGGCGATGTTACGACTGTTAACATGCCGGTCAACTTCGATCATTTCTGCGATTTTATCGACATTTTCGACGACCGGCCTACCTGTGCGAGGTGCATCTTTAACATCAAACATTCCTGAACGGAATCTACGAAACCAAAATTGCACATAATTGGCTGTTACAGTATCGGAACCATAAACACCATTCACAATTGTAGCCGCCTGGCTTGCATTTTCGCCTTTGTCAAAGAAAAACTGTAAAATGTACTGAATTTTTTCTTTGTTCACTTCCATTTTTAACACGCTGTAACTCACAACTGAATGCACCAAACAAAAAACAACAAAAGAATTTTTTTTACTGCGAAATGTCACCTTTCCAACGAGCATAAATCTGAAATTGTTTGATCGATACTTTACGAGAAATCTACCAGTGTAGCCATCTACCAAAAAAATAATGGATTTCTTTTTCCCCAAACTAAAATATCCGTGTGCATTTCTATATTAAATACATTTTGCCATCGTACACATACGTACGTCATGCGTAGCTTATATGTACATGTGGCATAAAATTCTGTAGCTGTGCTCGTTTCTGTTTTTTTTTTTCGATATTTCTCTTTCATAGCGTTTATGAAAACAAAAAGCCTTCCTATTACCGAAATGTAATGTTTTTGAGTATTTGAATTCAAATATTTATGCAGCCACAACAGTACTTAAAAATTTTGAGGTGAAAGACGTGATAAACATATCTTCCTCAGGAAGCGTAATGACATTGGCAGACGCTTTGAAATAACAATAAAGAGATAAATTATTTTATTCTCTTTAGTTGGAATCAAGTACTTTTGACGCAAATAAAACTTCTTTTATTATAATTTTTCACCTTAACAATACAACGAAGATTTGAGTTTAGAGAATATTAGCAACAATAAATTTAATTTTTATTGAAATGTTAATAAATATTTATTAAAATATATCCTGCAGCGCAGGATAAATTCATACTTTAACTTGCTAAAGAAAAATGAAAAATAGCTAAACATTGTTACGCCATCTGTTAATTAATATGATCAGAATTCGTTCTCCGTTTTTGTTATTGTTTCTTATGAATTCGATTGTTTTTCGTTTTATTACATAAATGCATACAGAGAGCGTGAAAAAAAAGAGAGCAAACGCACATATATATAGTTTACTTTCGTTCAGTTATTTATTCATATGGAATGAGATGGCAAATGTGATTCGTTTTTGTTATTTCATAGTTTGTTATAGTTGCCCGCTATTTCAAAATTAATTTCGGTCGAAAACCGCAACAAAAAAAGAAGATTTTATTTCACTTATGCATACAATGTTTCTTGCTGTGTAGAATATAACATAAATGAATATATATAAACAATAAACCACCATGAGTACATATACTAACTATTCGTTCTGGCAGCTTTCCTTTAGATTTTATCATAACTTTCTTGGTGTGTTCTATAAAATAAAAATAATTTTGGTCAATTTTGGCACGTTCATCTAAAAAGTTAATATGTTTTAATTTTTCTGTTTCGTATTAAAATGCTATATTTTATAAAAATTAGAGTAACTGCATACGATCGCCGTATTCAGTGCTACCACGTAATTTTCACTTCTTTTTTTTCTAATTTGAAAACTAAATATTAACATCATGATAACAAAGTGTTGGCAAATTTCTTAATACAGCAAAACATATGTTAAATTACGTACGTAACGTATGAGATATGTTTAAATAAAGTGGAAATAGATAACACTACTCAAATTGGAAATCTCTAGTTGTGTAAAATATTCTTCAATTGAAAGAAACTATTGAATGTTTTTTATATCTGCAACACGAATATCGCAGTTCCCATAAAAACAACTATAAATACTTTTGGTTGGCTTGACCAGTACGATGCACTTAACTTTATTTATTTTAGAAAAAAAAAATTCGTTTTATTTTAATAAGCAAACTTGCTTTTAGTTTCATACAATAACTTTTTAATGAAATTAACGGAAACCCCTTATGGCGTTTTTTACAGCAGACTGCCCTTAGGCGGTGTAACTTTGGTAATCATCAACCGATTTTATCAAATCAAAAAGCGATAAATTTGTTTACATTAATGGTTAAGTTTAACTAGATAGAAAAAAATACGGAGAAAAACGGAGCTTTCAACTTGCAACACTTTGTTTTCGGAAAAAACGGTAAGCGAATGATCAATGATCAAATGTTATTATTTTCTTAAGAAATAAATAAAAGAAAAATACACAAATTTAAATTCTTAAAGTAAATTTGTTTTCAAAGACACTCAAAAGGGAAAGAGAAATTATACGAACCAACAAGGAAATTATGAAAGAAATCCACAATGTAAGTAATGAATACACAATGTAAGGAATGAATTTACAATATAACGAAGGAATGCACAACATAAATCCATACACATCTAGTATAACAGTTTGCTTCAGTATTTTTGAAGCTTGACAACCCTATGCTTTCGTATTATAATTGGCAATTGGAAAAAACTCAGTTCGATCGATTGTTCGGGATTGTCCGGGCTGGTTGTATATTTCTTGCCGTCGAATTTCTATTTTTAAACAAGAAAGCAATAAACAAACAAAACACAATACAAAAGACATTTATTTACGTAAATCAACAACGAATGTAAACAAAAGATTTTATTGTTGAATTTTTCAAAGAATCTAATAACAAATAATTTCGTTTATGCGTCCATTCGTTTAAAGGAAATGAAAGGCGGAGATAATAAATAAATAAAAGCTAGAAATAATTTTCTTGTCTTGGGGATTCTGTGCGATACATTTTTATTTCAAATAGTAGATACACTGATATACACATGCGTGTATGTGTTTATATATAAATCTTTTTAATTGGATTGGGAAGTGGGCACGAGGTGTTTGCTTGTTTTCGACTGTGTTTGCTGATCATTGATCGTTGCTCACAATTTGAATTAAACAACAGGAATTTCCGAAAGCAAAATTGGTTCGTCTGCGCGTTTGTTTATTGTTGCTTGTTATTTACATCTTGCGACTTGTTACTTACTTACTTGGTTCACTGGTCGGTTGAAAACTGTAAAAAAAAAGTCGACAGACCACTTTTGGTTTGAAACGACAAACAAAGCTTCAACACTTACTAAGAAGAAAAACAACAACTATAACTACAGTCATAACAAGACTCCTGAAGCCAAACAATTAAATTAGTTTTGCGACTGGTAAGAGAAACGAACGCGATAGAAGTGAATCAGGAAAGTTAACGAGTTAACAAGACATAAACTGCACGAAACATTTCCTTACGCACACTTGCTTACACTCGCATTGGTTAAGTAAAAAAAGTGTGGCAGACAATATTGATTGGAGGATATTTCTACTGTGTGTGCGTTGTGTGTTTTATCTCGCTAAACCAGAGAATAGTGCCAGAAATTTGCATATAACAAGGAAACTGGTTTTTTTTTTTTTGACAATAAAAAGAGTAACAACACATAAACCCACCATAATTAGCAATGACGTGCAATGCTTACTAAAGAAATGTATTAAAAATTGTTCTACTAACGATTGAATTGTGTGAAGCATAAGCGTTGCCTTTTTCGTTACTTTAATATCAAATTGCTTTCCATTCGATATAATACCTTTGACGAAAATTATGTTTACTTGGAATGTTATTTTTGGAATTTTGGTATTAATTTTACCTATTTGCCGGACCGACTTCACTTTAAGACAATGTGAACCGATTCGCATTGAATTGTGTCGTAACATTGGATACAACGAAACTTCAATGCCAAACTTGGTAGGAAATGAATTGCAAAGTGAAGTTGAATACACTCTTCAAACATTTTCACCATTAATTGATTATGTGTGCAGTTCGCAATTAAAATTGTTTCTTTGCGCTACATACGTGCCCATGTGTACACCTAAAGTAACGGAGGCGATAGGTCCTTGCCGTTCACTTTGTGAAAGTGTACGTGCACGTTGCTATCCAGTTTTGCAAGGTTTCGGTTTTCCATGGCCTCCAGCCTTAGACTGTAGTCTATTTCCGAAAGAAAACAATCAAGAAACAATGTGTATGGAAGGGCCAGGGGAAACCTTAGATTCACCAGCAAATCATGATCTCTATCCGAGCTTATCGAACGCGAAACAACCCACTGAGGCATCCAGTTTAGAATGTCCAGGTTTATCGAAACTTTATGTAAAACTACATCGCTCTGGTCGTTGCGCCCCGCTATGCGAAGCCGATATATTATTTAGTCAAAAGGAAAAACATATTGCTGAGGTATGGACACACACTTGGACGTATGCAGCACTTGGCATTGCCATACCAGCTATTCTGAGTGTTATTATTAGTTCAGATTCGAAATCTAAACCAGAAATGAATAAAGACACAAAAGTACTTAGTCCAGTCGTGTGGTGTCACACAATGGTAGCCATTGGATGGACGGTTCGGTTTGTAGCTGGCCGTACTGCTACGTCATGCGGCTTTGATCCTCAACTTCCAAATGTCTCATTATTGCTAATTGATGGCCTTTCGAATGTTACCTGCGCTACGACGTTTATTCTACGCTATTACTTTGGAATGGCTGCTTGTGCTTGGTAAGTGCGAAAAATGAATTTTTCATTGAGTTATCCTTAAAAAAATTTCTACTCTGCAAATTTAAACGCAATTAATTTATTGTAATTAATCAAGGTGGGCAATTTTATGCATGGGATGGCATCGCGATGTACGACGCCGGAGTCCCGACTCACAAGGTCATATAAACTTAGGCAGTATTTATTCTACAAAAAGCGCCACTAAATCGGGGCGAACTTGCACAAACTCGAAAATAGAATCAAACATAACCGGGAGCACTTTGGCTCGATTTTTGGCATGGGGTTTACCTGCTTTTCAAACTGCCGCTGTAATCGTTGCACGGATGGTAGATGCCGACGAATTGCTAGGTAAGATTGAATCAGAATGAACATAGCATAGGAAAGGAAAAGCGGTAAGAAAAAAATATAAATGTCACTAGAGAAATCTCTCAAATGTTAGTGTAGTAGGTACAGCTTCTTTTTTTAAATCTCTTAGAGTAGAAAGTATGAAAAAGAAATTAATAATGAAACAAGAGGAATAAATTCTAAAACAGATTCTGATTTATATTCAAGCAAAATGGCCATCAAACATTAGTTAGTAGATACTGTGTTCTCTATAAGCCCCTCTTGATGAAAATGTTTACACAAAATCAATAAATAATCGAAAAAGATTTACTTGATTAGCGCAATAGTGTGCAGTAAAATTTACTAAAATAGTCTACAATTCTTGCATTCCTCACCAGGTCTATTACAAAGTCATTTAAGAAACACAACGGATTCGAACCCTTTCGTGTAAAGAAATCCCAATTCATAGTTTGTACAAAAGCGATTTGAAACAACAGCTAACCAAAATTGGTTCGAAATTAATAAATTAAAAAAAAAAAATTTAATACGCCCAAATAAAGTATTGAAGACAATGTCGCTTTTAGTGCTTTACCGATTCAAACTTGGTTGAATTCTTTTTTTTTTGCTTTAAATGATTTGAACGATATTGGCAATGTGGGAACGATTTACGACTAAACAAATCGGCTCGAAATTTATTCTTTTAAAAGCTTAGTCAATGTTTTTGATACGTTAACTCATAATAAGCCACGCATTTAACTGTATATTTCATGATCCTACTCATTACACTATTACATTTTACAATCGAGCTTATATTGAATCACTTCCAGAATCGTTTGAAACCACTGTAACAGCCTTAAATAAAGCGATTTTTTGGTAACTTTTTTTTTCGCATGAAAGGAGGAAGACTTGTGGGATAATAATATTGGAGACGGTTATTAAATATCAAAAATTAAAAAAAAAACAGTTTTCGAAAATACTAAAAAAAAAATGGTAAGACCTGAACCATTCTCGCGGAAACCTCCGCGACTTTGAATTTAAAAAAGAAAAAAATACTTTTAATTTATATTTTTTTATTAAGCAAAATGAGAGAAAAAAAAGGCGAGAAAATATTTAATTCTGAAAGCTGAATTGATAATGAACTCTAAAAATTTTCTCTCAGACTTTTAAATTCGTATCAAAAGAATTGAAAACTTTCGAATCATCTTCAGTCTTATATCCACTCAATTATCGCCTCGATGAAGCTATATTGCCGTATCTTTTTTCTTTGAGATGCTTCTAAATGGACTCCCTAAAGGCATATATATGTTAATAAATAAAGAAATTAGAAATAGTCAGGTAAAATGTTAAGCTACAGCATTTACAGCAGGAAAGCATTTGATACAAGTACATAATCCTTTTGGAGCGTTTCAGGCAAAACTCGAAATTTAAAGCCAAAAATTTACTTGCAGGTGATGATGCAGGTGGTGAATATTGTTCTAAACGATATCCGATATATGATAGTGTAATAAAAAGAAAATCTTTTTTTGACAAACCTAGCTAGAGTGGTGATTTTCCTCTTAATCAGAAAAATCAATACCGCATGGAAATACATTTAATAAAATGAATGAATATTCATATGAATTTTTACATTCTGAATGGTTCCTTATTGTAACGTTAATTTCGCGTAGGACCAAAAAAAAAACTGATTTCAAAATAGCTTTTTTAATTAAACAAGTTTTTTTTAAATTTTAGGTGCTTGCTTCGTAGGAAATCAGTCCGATAAAGGATTACAGATTTTGGTGGCTACGCCATTATTTTGTTACTGGATTTTCGGTTCAATGAATTTGTCATCTGGTTTTCTAGTTCATCGACGCAACAAGGATGTATTACAAAATATCAATTGTCCATCGTATCAAACATTATTACAAAAAAAAGCTACTATACCGGGAGTTTTTCTTTTTATCTACTGTATACCGTGTGCCCTGCTTTTATTAGCCGTCATTTATGAGTTTGCGAATACTGATGTATGGCTAAGTGTATCGACCTATGTAACGTCCTCTTCTTCAAAATTTATAAATGTTCAGACCGGAACACCAATATGGCCATTTTTAATGAAAACTTTCATGGAACTAATGCTGGGGATAACATGTTCTGCTTGGATTTTAGGACCCAAAATTTCAACTTTATATAAACGCCAAATGAATCATCCCCCACCTATTAAACAACAAAACAATAATCCTGTAAGTATGCTGCATTTAATGATGAATTCCAACAATCACAATAGTCGACCAGCCAATAAAACATGCAGTAATGCCTCATATCAGTCGGTACGACAAATGCGACAGCATTCATCTTCTCCTCCCGTAAAGCAGCAACATTCTAACGGTGCGATATTCATGAATCATATGGCAACAAACTATTCTTTAAGTCGAACAAAGGCGCATTCAACCAGCACATGCTTTACATCTCCAATTAAGGGCAGAGCACATAATCAACCGCCTCAACGTTATGGAGACGAAACAATTTTATAAAAATGAGTTTTCAGCAGCTAATTACCGACGAGCAAGGCTATGATTGTACCTATCACTGAAATCACAGAGAAAACCGAAAAATATTTTCTCAGTCCGTTTATTATAATTCTTTGCAAAACGTAAATCTAGATAAAATATCTAAAGATTGTTAAAACTGAGCGAGAAACTCTGGCTAAAATATGTTTGCATTCGTTTTGTTCAAATGCTTGCAGATAAAAAAAATGAAATTTAAAGCAGACACCCGTGGCTTAACTACAAGCATTAATTTTGAAAATTTTTCGAAAATGAATAGAAAACAATTAAAAATTTTTAAAATTATCAAAAACTTATAAGAAAAAATCAAAAATTCGATACAAAAACGATCTTAATAAACCAAATAATCCGGCCCATGTTCAACGTGAAAGCGTGATAGGTATTTGCGGGGAGATTCGTCCTGAAACGAATACATTTTTCTTCCTTGTTTTATATTAAGTTTTTATATTCATATGTGTATTTAATAATAAGACTGTGATATATGTATGCATCAATGTATGTTGTGTAGTATTTCTCCAATTCCTAATCAATCCATACAAATATTGTATGTGTTTATTATATAAAAATTCTCGTTTTACAAAAGTTTAGCAAAGTGTACTTAATTTTATTTTTTTTTTATATATGAAATCTATTTATAAATGCAAGAAAGTACTGCTTAAATGTGCCATTAGATTGTAAGTGCAAAATATATATTTCTTTATATTTTTGGTTTTATTTTTAACACTTAGGGGTTCCAGTTCACTCCTATACTGTTATATTATTGTATATTATAAGTGGTAAATTGTTACACTACACACATATTGAAAAGCATAGTATTTGTAGTATTCGTTACGTTAAGTAAACAAATGCTTTCCTTATGTTATTTTTCTAACAAAATAATATTCATGGTGATTCTAACTAATACATGTGTAGTAATTGTTTATTGAAAATTATTTTTATTTTTTTTTCTATATGTCGCGTGGCTTGATTATATATTTTATTAAAATTTATAATAAAAATGATAACAGTAGAGCAGATGTGAATGTAAATGTCAACGACATATATCAAGAGAGGAATGATTGTTTTGGCAAAAGTATTTGACAAAAGCTTTGATGAACTTTTTTTTTTTTTTTTATTTTATGAATTTAGGGCATTGTTCAGAAAGCAACCTGTAGTAGTTTTTTTGGAAACGATGACATGGTTCGTTTGACTGTTTGTACCTCTTCCGAAAAGCATAATATTAGCCCCCCCCACCCCTCCCCTAACTGCACACCTACCCCAGCTCTCCTCTC
>KK351028.1:1725254-1754196 GCA_000671755.1 Glossina brevipalpis | reverse complement strand
TAGTTTTTTATTTCCTCTCTCTTTAATTTCATTATGTATTATCTGATCTCTTCATCGATCGTTTAGATCTTATTTATTTCCTGGAAAATATAATTAATTTTAATAAAATATAATAATTGAATAATGTAAATTAAATTGCATGAGCTGGTTACAACGAAGAAGGCATGTTAATCGCATCGAATAGCTCCAGAAAGCAATTTCTATTTATCCTTTGTGCTGCATGATTAAAAGTTCATAATCTTCATTTTCTCTTGGATGAAATTTTATTTACTTTCGAAATATGCTATAATCATCATTTCTCCAGCATCGTTCTTTATTTCAGTTTGTATAAAATTTTGATCTTTTTGAAAAATAATTAATTCTTCTAATAGCATACTTACGACGAGGAATTTTTCTGTTTCTTGAATGATTTATTTCTATTCAAATTGAGGAAATTTTTATTTTCTAATTTCAAATTTAATCATTTCAGTCCACTTTAGGTAGAAATATGAAAATAAGAAAGTGATTTATTAATTATAAGTTTTTCAATTGGACCATTTTAATTATTGTTACATCGAAAAATATTTCTTGATTTCTTAACAAATCAAAACAAAATAATCTCTTTTTCATAGTCGATCTATAGACCTAAATTGATGAGCCTCATGTCGAATTTTACTTTCTATTATTTCAATTTTCGTGATCATGAAATATTTTTAAAACGGGCAAACGAATGAACGCCTTCCATAATCTTATGTTAATTAACAATATTTACATTCTTCATAATTCTTATTGTTAAGTTAATCAGTGTAACGCGACCTAAAGTGTCTGTGATACTCCCCCCTTTGCCTCTAGCAGTTTTAGAATGTCTTTAAATTTTACTTTTTTATACCCTATGTCACCCCTGATAAATGGTATGAACGAATAAATTCAGTGATCTTTCATAAAGTTTCTGCTGTTTGCGCAAAGCACCAGCTGCATCTTTACCAGATCAATATATCTTCACCTTCAATCATTTCCCGTGACTTATAATTTTGATTTTATGGAAGTGACTTTGCTTAACTAAAATGATAGTATTTCTGCTTTCGTCCGAACGTTCGTCAACATACCATATCCATCTTCTAAATTGAAAAATCTGCAAGTAAGTTAAATTTTTACTATTTCCATTTGAGTGAGCACATAGTTAAACGACACCCTCCCACCCTCACTCCCAAACATAAGAAAAAACAACAACAAAACTTGATTTCAAATTTAGACACATTTATTGAATTTACAATTAAAAAAATGGATTTAACAAAGCCAACGACATGGAAAAAAAAAAGCAAAAGATGGAAGCGGGGCAAATCTCTTTGCTTGTGGAAAGCATACCAAGTCGATTTCTCAGAGATGGTCATTGACAACAGCTCCACCTCTGATAAACAGTTCAAAAATGAAAATGAAAAACAAATAGATATAAACCTCTATGATAATGATGATATCTGATCCTGTTTTTTTTTTCGAAATCCTTAAAAGTTTCCACCAATTCACCATATCTCAAATGCGGTGCACATCCGACTTGTAACAAAGAGTCTTCTAGCATCAAATGTCTTCTCTGGATCACTTTCCTACAATACATTGTGTAAAGAATGTCCGATACGAAAAAATGAGGATTAAATCGAATTATAGCAATTCAGAATATTTCCCATAAATAATGTTGAGAAAAATAGTCTGAAAATTATCATGAGTGCTTCAATACAATTGAGTATGAAAATTAATTTCCCACTCTCCAAATCTGTGTCCTCTGAAAACGTAAGAAATGTTAATGAGGAGGTCAATAAAATACCGACGAAACACGGATATAGCCGTGTTGTGAAATCAATATCCCTTATAACACCCAAAATCTCCACCTCTCAGACTAGTCGGCCTTTTAAATTTCCGCTTGAAAAAGGAGATTTCTTGAATATTCATCGTTCGTTCGATTCTGAGAAATTGCACTCTCAAGATCATTCAGCCCTTTTTGTCCACAAAATCCTCTAACCAAATAAGCACCTTTCTCGAACTAATCAGCACCTACACATTTACATTTGATTATCTACATCCAACTGTAAGACGATACCGTCGTCCTCACCGAATTGATGTCCTTCCTACAATATAATATTCAAAGTCTTAGACGTAATTTTGATTCGCTTGATTTCTACCTGAACTCAAAGCGAGTTGATTTTTGTGTTCCCAGTGAAATTTTCCTCCTTAATGATACTACCTCTCGTTTTAAAACGTTTAACTACGCCGTTGTCAGTACGTGTCGTAATGATGGCTACGGCGGTTTCTCCATCCTTAACACAAAAAACATTAAGTTCAAATGGATTCCTTATCCTACAGTTGCCGACAAAACAACAAATCAAAAACATCCTGCTATTTTGCGTCAAATATCGATATTCAAATTTTCCGCGATGAGACAGGCGGTTTCTATGACTTTCTGGTGAAGACTTTTGCTGGAGACTTCTATGTCTATATAACTTGTCTCTATAACTTGTTTGATGATGTCTCAGGCATAAAGGGAATGCACTTGTCAATATCAACGTATCAAGTAGTTTTAGATCCCTAAATGACCTGTCTCCAACTTTTTACTCGTCGCTCAATGATACTTCACCGCGAAGTGCCCTTCACTTCATTTTCAGCAATTCAGGTTCCATGTCTTTTAAATGATGGATTGATGACACATTTCTTGGTAACAGTCACCAATCGCCAATATGATTCTAAGTGCGTAATAACTGAATGCAGTCAATCAACAATTTCATCCCTCGTCGAGTCTTATTGAGCAAACTTGTCAAAATTTCCATCTCTCCAGGTATCTTAGAAATTCAAAAGGTTTTCTTGATGAATTGTGTGGTGCAGGGACGGATCTTCACAACATGAATTCGTATCGTTACGTAAACTGCCTCTATGCGTTTTTACTTTTCAGCTTCGGTTCGTATCTCTAAATCGCGAAAAGCTTGGATTTTGGTTATTTACAATTTTCTTTATTTACGAAGTAATATTTACAAACACAATTATTTTATAACTTATTACAAAGTAAGTATTTCTTCAACGCTTGGTTACTTGTCTAATATTTTTAATCGACTCTGGTGTTCTAAGCAAAATGCTCTGCTTATAAACCCTACGAATATCACAAACTCTGCATACCTTCTGCTTTTAACCTGAATTCGTAATTTCATTAATCCCTTTCTTGTCAGGTTTCGCGGAAATTCTTTGCTAATCTTTGCCAGCTGCTAATATGTCTTTTTATGACCGTCGTAGGTATTACATTCAAAGGAATTTCCACCCCTTAGATTTATCAAATTTGTTATAGTTGCCTTTTATCAGTTTGTGATTTTCGTAACAGTATTCTTCTAAACCGTGATAGAATCGTTCCCTTATGGCTGTTTTCCGCAGTTTTAGGTCTAAAATAAACAAATTCGCGTCACCCACCAATTTCGTTGAACACTCTGATATTCAGAAGGAACGAAAGCTTGCAGTGACAAAAGCAACACGAAAATATCGGGCTCATACAATCCAAGATCGCAATGGCAACATAAGATCTTTCTAGAACTATATAAGCGGTCACCGACTGACCAACGCAATGCGTTAGTTCATTCCCAAGAAAGTCTCAACTTGCTTAAAAGTCAAATTGCTGTTGGTAATGAGGTAATCCTTCCATCTATACTTTAAAACCTATACGAAAGCAACCCCTTCTCGTATCAGAACTTTTCTAGTGTCCTTCAATCGAAAAAGAAGCCTTCTCGTGCTGGCTATGATCATATCAAGTACTTTGTCCAAAGTCTGTCCAACTCGGAAAGAAGAGATTCAGGTCAATGAGATTATGCCAATTGAAAACATATCATTCAAAGAATATCGTGAAAAATACTCGCACAACTACTTCCAATCTCTAAATTCTACTGATTTTGAAGTTGAGTTTCCCTCTCTCCCCAAATTTGCGCCATATAAGAGTGCAAGAAATGTAAATAAAGAGGTGAACAACAATTTAACAAGACAGCCGTTTAGCCGTGTCGTAAAATCCAATATTCCGCAACCTAAAATTTCCATCTCTCAGCTCAGTCGGCCCCCTAAGGCTCTGCCTGAACCAAGAGAGTTATCAAACATTTATCGTTTGCCCAAGTATGAGAAATAGCTTTCTCAGATCATTCAGTCCTTTCTGTCTGCTAGATCATCCCCAACCAGATAGATTCTTTTCTGTTGGCAATGAGGTAATCTTTCCATCTATGCTTTTAAACCTAGACGAAAGCAACTCCTTCTCGTATCAGAATTTTTCTAATGTCCTTCAATTGAAAAAGAAGCTTTCTCGTGCTGGCTATGATCGCATCAAGCACTTTGTCCAAAGTCTGTCCGACTCGGAGGCAGGAGACTCAGATCAATGAGATTATGCCAATTGAAAATATATCATTCAAGGAATATCGTGAAAAATACTCGCAAAATTACTATGAATTTGCGTCACCCAACAATTTTGCTGAATACTTTGATATTCAAAAGGAATGGAAGGTTGCAGTGAGAAAAGCGAAACGAAAACATCGGGCTCATACAATTCAAAATCGCAACGACAACATACGATCTTTCTGCAACTATATAAACGGTCACCGACTGACCAAACGCAATGCAGTTAGTTCATTCATAAAAAATGTTTTAACTTGCTTAAAAGTCAAATTGCTATTGCCAATCAGTTATTCCTTCCATCCATGCTCTTGGATGGAGGCGATCGTTTCTCATATCAAAACTTTTCTAGTGTCCCTCAATCGAAAAAGAAGCCTTCTCGTGCGGGCTGTGATCGCATCAAGTACGAGTTGCTTGTCTACAAACTCGTTACCAGAAGAATATAAGCAGATAAAAAGTGTCCATTCTCAAACCTGATATAGACCATAATGATCTTGCCCTCTTCAGGCCGATTTCTTTAATCTCGGTTCTGGTTCTGGTAAGAAGCTGATCTTATTGTTACTTGACATCAGTAAGGCATTTGACTGTGTCAATCTTAAAATATGATCAACAACCCTAGTGAGATTCAACATCCCTCTCCACCTGAGATTGCTGATGTTGAACTTCCTATCGAAGCGCTGTTTGGTCATAACTCTGTTACGATTAATGGTGGTCTACTACAAGGCAGTTGCCTGAGCCTGTTTTCTTTAATCTGTACACGGTAGACTTGCACCAACTTCAAATTGCTATATACACATTTTTCCAATATGCTGATAACTTTCTTATAGTCTGGATATGAATTTTAATGATTCAATAGAAAATCTCTCTTTTTATAAGGAATGTGAGAAGCTGAATTTGTCTTTTAATCCTAACAAAGCCAATACAATTTACTTTACCAAAGGATGCAAGAAAAATCATCAGTCTTACAATTCATGGAATAAAAGTACATCAAAAAACGTCAATCAGATTCCTTAAAAAAATTTTAAACTCAAGTCTTAGTTTTTATTTTCACTATCAGAGTGCATTCGAACAGCGCCAATCGGGTTTATGTAATGTAGTCCCTCTCCTAACCAACCAATCCTCGAGTCTATCTACAAATGAAGCACTCAAGTCAATGCGTTCTGAAACACAGCCTTCGAGACTTATCACTTCGTATCACTGTGGATTCCATGTAAACGAGAAATCCAATTTATCTGCAAGGGCGGGTCAGATATGGATAGAGAGGTTCAAACCGTCAAATATCCTCCTCAAGAAGCGTATCATACGCAGAACCTTACTAAGGGAGTGGAACGCTGAATATCAAAATATTGCACGGAGCAAACCATACCAGCTTTTTTTACAAACTTTATCAAACCATTTTCAGATTCCTTCTTTTCGACCTAGGAAATCAGAGTTCTAAATAGACTAATCACCAACCAAAGGTATGATGGACTTTATATGAGACTAACATGAGCTGTTGACAATGACACATGTGCTATCTGTTCGACGGCTGAATCGGCTGAATATCTAATCTTTAGATGGCGGTCTTTTGCTATTTTCGATACATGTCAGTCTTTTTGATATCATGCGTGCTTGCAATTTTACAGATCTTAAGGAACTAAATTTTTAGATCAAAACTGCTGACTACTTTTAATTAATTTTTATGGTTTATTCAAACCTATACCTTTCCTTTATCCAGTTCCATGTCCTTAATCCCACTCTAATCAGTGCGGTTCTCCTACCATTATAATATATTTTTGACATCACATAAACAGATCACACCAACAGTCTCGGTTGGACACAAGAATCTCATCAAACCGTGGATCCGCCAAAAATCTGTTGCATGGCTTTATATCCTGGACTGATCATCAAATCAATTAATAGTACATGTGGACATTGGTGATGTAAGCCTACGTCACGAAAGGTTTCCTTCATCCTTTTATAACCAAAAAAAAAAAAAGAAAAAAAATTAATTAGATTTCATTTAGTTTTTTGCTATGTATTTACTTGCTTTTCGTTTATCGTTTTATATAGAAATGTATATACAGATATCCCGCATATCCCGCATATCCCGCATATCCCGCAAAATTAGCCGCCAAACCAGTTACGAACGCCATTCATCATATTTGATATAACGTTTGATTCCGTTATTTTCTTCCGTCTTTTGTTGGCTTGCATCAATAAACAACATTAGCATTATGATTTTTTAAGATATTCGTCCACATAAAGTCCATCCAAATATTGTGTTTTGTGCAACAATATATCTGCGACCAAAACGTTTTTTCTCATTATCTGATTTTACGATTCGAGAATAGATATCGGCGCCTAATTCTATAGTGATTTCACGACTGCTTGTAGGAAAAGGATCAGCTAACGTTAGTTCTGGAAACGAACGTTCGATCTGCGGATTTAAATCGTAGGGATATATTTTTCGTGGCAACTTAGACGTTATATTTGCCATTACGGGTATTTTAATGTAGGGCCCTTTAATAGGGCAGATGTTAATTGAGCAATAAGACTTTCCATTTTGTGTGATCCAATCCCACTCGTTTAAACGAACATCGGTCACAGCCACCTGGGTTATTGGGATACTAGGACTGATTAGCGCTCGTCTTCGATATGTGTTACCAAAACACATGACTGATAACCACACGGTAGGGAGTAAAGTTTGCGTTAAATATGTAATGTCTTTTGAAAATCGCGTCGGTATATCGCAGAGACAAGCAGCGCCACGTATTCTTGTAGACGAATCGCTCAGATTGCCATCTACATTTTGCATCAGAAATGGATGGCCATGCAATGTGGTGTGATGCTTATTTCTACAAATAACACATTGATTTTTAATCAGGCATTCGTCTACCAAGTGAGTAAAGTCCAAACAATTCTCGCAATATTTATATCTACCCACGATCTCATATTTTTCCTTTAAATTACAACTGCGGTACTTCTTGCAAACAGCAAGACGATGTTCCTCACCGCATAATTTACATCTAACATAAGTTTGCTTTTTCTGCTCTTGGCGTTGTTGTTGTAGTGACCGCAAACGGTTAATTGGAATGGGGTTAAATGGATTTCTAAAAAAAATATTTTTTTTATTAAATCAATAGCTCCTTCTTATGTAGAGTGGAGTGTAGTGAAATATTTTCTCTATTACAAATAATATGAGTGATTTTTAATAGGAATAGATTCGGTTAAAATATTGTCACTTTTAACAAGAAACCAAATGTAAAAATATTTTCTTCCGCTCATCACAACAAATAGATATCGACAAGGCGTACTTAAAGAATTAATCTTACGGTTACTTTATACGCACAATAGCAATGTGAAATAAATAATTTTAAATCTATTATGAAAGCTTTCTATGGAATAACTTAGACAGTTTTAAAGATAGAAGTGAATCCTCTAAGATTGTAAAATTTTCAAGTCTAAAATAATATTTATAGGAAATGAAGCTGTACCTTGCCTCTTGACAATTTTTCTCGGATCTCGTATGTCCTGGTGGAGTTTTAAGAAAACATAGCTCATGTTCAAAATCGCATTTATTGCAGCCATTGTCGATGGGTGAACTACATAATTCACATCTATAGGGGTTTGCTACATCATTTTGCAGATTTTGGTAATTGCGAAAGGAGTCCTGGAAAAACATGTTACTGAAAAACACAAACAAATAAGTGACTTACGATTTGCAGAAGAACCAGAAATTACAGAAAAAGGGATTAAATGTTTTTTAGACGAGAAGGTATAGACACAAAATAGCGAACCTTTTCTTTCTACATCTACAACGAAAACTGGAACTTTGGATTTTTACCGCAAACAAATCACCTGCACCAATATTTTACATACTTCACGCAAAGGGAAATGAATATATTGTAAATCAATATATAAAAATCGTAATTTAGCCCCATAAAGCATAACCACCTTTTTAGCTTGTAAAATAAAAAATTGCGACTGAATCCCACCGATTGTTGATTGAAACTTTCGAGGAATATGTTACTTTCTAATCTGTCTATAAGTATAGAATGACTTGGAGACTTCAAATTGTCGATTTAGGCGAGGTGAGGGAAGATAGCACTTATAACATTCAAAATTGTTTAGCGGCGAAAAAATTTTAAGAATAAATGAAGATAAAAATTAAATTTTAAAGGATTAGAATAAATTTTAGTCTTTTACGAAGAATTTTAAAGATTAAAGGCATAATTCACAGGCAGGAGAATTGAATGTCGTGCGAATTTGAAATAAAATACTTTGGATCAAAATATTGCTTTAAAAAATGTTGAAAAAAATAATTTTCGAATTGTCATTCATGTCGAATACCAACGCCTTCAAATTGATACATTTAGCAAGAGCAGCTCAGGAGAATAACAAACAATGCAATAAAATGCAGCTATGAATGAAGTCAAAATTCTCTTCTAGCAGAACAATGAAAACGTGGAAATAGGATTCAAAAGTAAAGAAAATTAAACAGGAAAAAAAAAGTTGAATATTTTCCCCTTAGGCCGACAAAAAATTTTACGTATCTGGCTCAATTATGAATTTATCATTTACTGGCTTCTGCCACAATCAATTAATGACAAATTGATGACAACGAATTGATTAAAACTCATGGAAGAGAAAATTTGGTTATTTGTCAGCATTGTGTAAAATACATTAAATTTCCAGGAAATTTTTGAGGCAATTCCTTACTGGCATCTTCGGCACTTATAATGATGATTTTTTTTAAAGCCTTTAGCGGTTTATCAGCGAAGTGAAGTAAAACCGAAACTTAAAAAGAATATCAAAACTTTTTTTTTATTAAACTTTTTCTCATTCCAAATGCCTTTCCATTAATATTGACAAAATTTTATATTCTTACCTGATTTCTACGGTAAAACCTTTAACATTATTCGGTAGCCGTATATTGACTCCGTTAAGCAAATCTCCGCCTGCATTAAAATGTACCTTATCTTTGGTAAATACGTTAGTTATTGCTTGTTATTTGAAATTAATAATTAAAAATATATATATACATTCTTTTCTAAATGTGTTAACCAATTGTCAGACAATATTGAAATAAATGATTTTCATTGATGCATACACAACTGTAATGTGTTAACTTTGCTACAGTTTTATACGCATCCATTTTTTCTGTTATAAAATAAATTAAACGTTTACTACATGCGGCTACCTTATTTGAAACTGTCTCCTTTCAAAAGGCGACAGTTGATTGTCGCCTTTTTTATACCATGTAACATTGTCGGCAAATCATCACTTTCTGTCGCCGAATTGTTAGGAGGGTCATCGTGTAACGTTCTTACTATCAGTTTCCAAATAATGTCACTTAAAAACTGACACAATAGCATCATGTAACCAAATTTAGCTGATGACTTTTACTTTGTAGATTCTCTTTTACCTTAAATTTGGTCATACCAAAATTTGCATTAGTAGTGAGCATACACCATTAAAAATTACTACCAAAAATTATTTCAAAATTGTATTTGCAACATGAAACATCACACATACACATACATACACAAACCTAAATATATTGTTCAACCTTTGTAATTAAAATTTTTGCATTTTGTTACGCATTATATGTTTACATATATTTATATATAAAAAATAAAATATATTTAAATATAAGAAATAAGAAATTTATTTAAGAAAATATAAATTTCCAAAATAAAATTTTGTAAAATTCTATTATAAATTTCCTTTTGCATGCTTATTATTTTTTACCATATATAGTTTGTTTATACAAAACAAAGAAACGTCAATTTATCTCTCATTTTTTACGGCTCTCTCATTATATTGGAAAATTAGCGATACTGTTATATGAAACTAATGAAATATTAATATTAGTTTTTAAAATTGGTTCTAGCTACATGATGATCATCCTCTTCACAATAAAAAGCGACAAGAAATAGTTAAGTGATTAGCCTCCAGAGCATTAAAATTGATGCAAACCTAATATAACGTCCCTGTTATATAGCGTTCTCGCTTATTTAGGTTTTCTGTAACTGTCTATCTCTGTCACTCTTCAGCGTGGTTATAATCGGTTTTTGTAAACAGGTGTTTAGATATTTTTGAGAATCGATTTTATAATAAACATTCAAAAGATAATAAAAAGAGAAAACTTGTAATATAAAGCAAATATTCTTATATTATTACATATACTTTAGTTTTCAATCTGAACTTGTGATTAATAGTCAAATTAACCGCTTTTGATTGTTTTTGTGTGTGTGCGTCTATTAAAATTACAATCAAACTGTTCGATTGCCGGCAATTTCTAAAATGAAATGAAAAAAAGTCGTTAGTGAAAATAAAAAGTAAATAATAAAGACTTGCGGTGACAACTGCAATTTTTTCCAAGCATTATAATAAGAAAGGCAATGGAATCGTTAAAGTTTACCCAGTTGGCTATGGGAGAATTCAAATTAGATTCTTTAGCAGATTTTTGCCTAAATTCTTATGATAACTGCATTGCTATAGTTGGTTCCTCCACTGATGTTTACCTATTGGAATTGCTTGAAGATCGATCCGCCAATATATCCTTACCATATCGTATTAAATTTGCGAACATACCACAAAAACGGCCTTTTGCAAGTCTCCTAAAGCCTTTAAGTCTAAGCCATATATATGCGCATTCGAATACACAAGCGAGTCAAGAATTAGCTTTAGATCCTATTTATGTCAGTGATTATTCAATAGATCCGCCTAAACCTCGTATATTACAGGCGGAATGGATGCCAAATCGAGCGCAGCCCACCTGTATGGTACTCACGACTTATGGTGTTTGTGAATTATACGAGAAAACTAATATATCGGAAGAATGGGTGCCTAAGCAAACAAATCTGTTCAGTATTTTACTCGAACATGATTTTCCTATAACTCAACCTCTTACAAATATTAAAACATTTGAGAAATTACGAGAGTATGTTAACTATTACTTTATAACTAGTTTTTGTTGGGATTATACTGGACATACCATTTATTTGGGAACAGCAGCTGGTTATATTATCTCATTAAATTTTGATGAATCTCTGAGTGAATTCAAAAAACATTCTCAAATAAAAACTACCTTGGAAAAAATCACATATTTAACGAATTACGAAAGGATGTTATTAGGTGCTTGTGTTCAAGGAACTATAAAAGTATTTAAAATTGATCGTGAAAATGGAAATCTTGAGGAAGTTGAATGTTTATGGAGTTGTAAAGATCGTATGGCATGTCGTAAGGCTTTTATTAGATTTAATGCGTCGCTGAATTCGTATATTATTATATTTTGCAAGTCAGCACACGTTTTAGTGTATCGCTTAACAAACGAAGGTTTATTGCAAAGCAGTGCTTCCGTTTACGTGAATGGCATTAAAATAACTGGTCCGTAGTAGATGAAATTTTATTAAAACTTCAATTGCTAATAAAGTTTTACATCTCTTTCAGGTATTGAATTATTAAATGACATGGAATACATTATAACCACAATAATCGGCCAAATAATATGCATACGTATATCGTGTCCTTCTCTAGAGGAACTTAAAATCGATGAAAATGTTATTCAACATCATTTGGATACTGTGAATATGCAAATTTTGGGCATTTGCTGTTCGAAAAATCGATGCCTATGGTCTGTAATGTTATATCGCAATAAGGAGTACTTACATAACTCGAAATACTCGAACGCTACAGCGTTTCTTTCCGTCCTTAAATTAAATAATGAAGATTCTCTAATACGCTTACGTAACTGGAATATTAATGTAATGGACGATGTGCAAGACTTACTGATGGCAATAGGTTTGGATATCTTCAATAATTTGCAAATAGATAAATATAATGAATTTTTCAATATTGGACAAATTAAAATTCCAAAAATCCTTAATGATACATTCATGCAACAAATGCAAATAAAATTATTTATTACACGTAATATAGCTAAACATCAAAGGTATGTAAAATTTATTGTTACATAACATCACAATAAACGAAAGAAATTTCAAATTTTCAGACTTAGATTCCGCACATATAAAAGTCAGACAACTCTAGAGTTGGACTTCCTGGAGCCTGCAGTGCAAATTTTGCATATTCTGGCACGTTTAGAGTATTTACAAGAATTTCGCAAACGTTCCAATTTAACTAATTTTCAACAATTATCAATTGTTTGTATGCAAAATAAATTCGAATCCTTGTTAATCAATTTAAAGAAAACTATAAATGAGGGAAATACTTTTAATGAGACCACAGAAAACTTCATTAAAGCAGTCAATGAACAGTTAAATTTATGCACTTTCGAATCAAATGATCTACAATATAAAAAAGAACATTGCAATATATGCAATGAAACAATTAATATGAATATATTTAATGTATGCCCTAAACAACATGTTATACAGAGATGTTCAATATCTTACATACAAGTAAGTCATAGTCATCATCATAATCATATTTTGCACTTTCAAATATTCCCGATTTTATTTTATTTATTTACAGTTGCCTTTTCTTTTATTTCAAAAAAGCTATTGCCCGCAATGTTACGCTTTGGTTTCAAGTTTGCGAGATCAACTATTGCAAGAATTGTTCGCTGACCATGAAAAGATCAAATGTACATTTTGCAGGTTTCTCTTAAGAGAGGACAGTTATTAATGCATGGGTGCGTATGCACCCCTATTCGTGTGTGTGTGTGTGTGTGTGCGTGGTGTCGGCAACAGTTTTTCAACCCACTGTTGGCTATGTTTAAATTTAAATATATATTAAATTCCTTTAAAGCTTGCTTTTGAAAATGTTCTCATTCATATTCATAGTGTTTGGCTACAAACATGTCATAGTTTGAATTTTCCACCAGGGTAAGATAACTAAGGAAATCCTCTAGCAGCAGTGAATCGTACTTTTAATTTAATTACTGTAGACATTTTACTATACCGAATGAAATATTTCGATACCTTTGTGCCCATTATTTGTTTAAAAAAAATAGTTCATATTAAAATCCTTTGCATTCACCAATTGTTTTGAACGATCCTTGTTTTGATTAGAAAAAAGTATTACGTAAAGTATCAGAAAAATTCAGAAATCGCAAAAATATAAAACCCAAGCAGTGATGGATCGAAATCTTCACACCTTTAGATCACTTGGTTAAACGAACGAATGTTTTCGTTTACATTAGTTTCCATTCATTAAACAATTTTTATTTCCAGCCCTGAAAAAAGCGCGGCTTTAATATGTTTACAGCCTTTATTGTTTAAGGAAATCTAAATGTATAAGAAATGTTCAAAAACATGCATTTTCGTACATAATTTATAAATGATTTTCTTTTTTAAGTAAATTATTATATATTTTTTATGCTTCTTTCATTTTATTATAAATATTAGGATTTAAATTTACAAAAAAAAAATTACTCGCTTTATTTCATTACTCTAAAAGCCGTTTCCTTAATCTTTTATAGAGAGAAGTTGAAAGAAATTGTTTGGCAATAATTCCCGCAAAATCTAACAGGAAATGAGATTAATGAAACTACGCCAGGAAGTCCAGCAGCAAAGTGCTAGCAGACCACAAATATTCGTAAGGTTTATAAGCAGAGAATTTTCCTTAAAACAGAGAAGTTGATTAAAAATATTGGAGAAGCAGCTAAGCGTAAAAGAAATAGCTCCTTTTAGTAAATTGTAAAAATCATTGAGATTGTAGATATTATTTCATAAATAAAGATATTATAAATATAAAAATCTACGCTTTTCGCGATCTAGCGATACGGATTGTGTCTAAAGGAAAAATACAAAAGGCAGCTTTGTCACAATATATTAAATATACAATATTTGCTGAAGAAGATACTCGTTGCTTTTGATAAAATTTTAATATTTTCCTTTTCGTTTTAAACTTTGTCAGCATTGCCATCGCTTCGTAGTTTGTAGGGACTCATTTCTAACATAAAATATAGAAAATTAGATATTTTTAGCATATAAAGCCTCGCTCTTAATAGGAACACTTATATAGGGAGTGGTGCAGAAAATGGTCCCAACCAATCGAAATCTTTCACATTTCAAATAAAGATTCTTCCAAAGGAGCGTTATAGAGATAATGATCGTAAAAGCCATCCGATCAAATACATTTTCAAGAGTATTCGTCGTTGGGCCAAAACACGTCAATGTATCAAATTTCGTAAAAATATTATAAAAATTTTTGACCTGTATATTGACCACAAGAATGCATGGATCGCCATCAGACATACAGACAGACAAAGGTTCAAATCGATTCAGAAAAGGTTCTGAATAATAAAAAGTCAGTCTGTTGCAAACCCTTTCTGGTTGCCGCACAAGCTTCATATATGCTGTACCACAAGTAGTGTAGGGTATAAAAACTTTATATCGCATATCAAAACGTGAAATCAGGCGAATGGTTGTCGCTTCGCATCTTTTGGTCAATTTTCATCTTAGCGTGGTTAGTTTTACGTTTTCGTGCTCTTTATGTAAGAAATTTGGTTGCATAATGCAGGATTTATTCTGTTTAGCATTTTATTCAATTTGTACATAAATACGGTGAGGATTACTTGTAATTGCTCAGTCGCCAATAAGTTTTATTTGCGGGTTATTCATAATTGGAAAACAAAACATCTTCCCTTTCATATAATTTCCCAAACACATGCACTCTCAAAAACCCTTAGTAGAAATAACAAACGAAATGCACATCTTGATTATTTTAAACCAACAACAACTTTGGGCTGTGAGAATTGAAAAAATCTCTAGAATCTCGAAATATTCTCAGTGATTGCTAATTCGGCTTTAGATGCTCCGAATCCACTCACGACAACATCATCACGCTATGGTTCGCTATTAACCCCGCCTTTTTCAAAGGTCAAAGTCTCATTGAATGTTTTCTTGATATTTCTTCAGCATTTCACTCAATAAATATCGATATTCTAAAGTCCACTCTACTCTCACTTGGACTATCTAATAAATTTTGCAATTTGTTACACGGTCTTCTTCAATACAAAAGCATTGTGATCAGCAACAATGACATCACCGTTAATAGAAGATCTTTCATAGGAATCCCCCAAGGCTCGGTATTAAGTCCTATATGCTTTGACATATATATCAATAAGGTTTTTAAATATCTACCTGTTTCTATATTAGGATACGCAGATGACCTTGTTATTTTCAGCTTACATTCTAACCCAGATGTAGCTAGACAAGTAATACAATTCACTCTAGATATAATTTCTACCAACTTCAATTGAATTCATCTATCACAGAAAACGTAAATTTCCACACATCACACCACTTTCTATCAACAACTCTAATATACCATACGAAGATGCATTTAATTTTTTAGGTTTTACATTGCACAAAGTAGCTCTCCCTTTCTTCCCATATTAATATGGTCGTCAAGGACTGTTTTCTATTGACGAACGTATTAAGGTCTATATGCGGCATTTCTTGGGGTTTTGAACATTCACAGATAATAAAATTGTACACAAATCTAGTAGGATCAAACTTAAAATATGCATGTTCACTCTTTTTAGATGCATCACAAGGCAATCTCTTAAGACTTTATAGAATTCAATGGAAATATCTCCGCCTAGCACTTGATGCTATGACTTCTACCCACACACTTGGCTTGGAACAGTTGACAAATATCACGCCTCTACCTAAAAGATTTCGCTTAAATGGCAATATTGTTATTAAAAAAATATTATCTTCCGTTAATTCCCTTTATTAATAGTCTCGCATTGTATAATCCAACCAACAGCTTTTTAAAAGACCTTTTTCAAAAAGTTGACTAATTGTCTAAAATTAACATAGTTAATAGTTCCTCATACAAATGCGGTGCTATACATTCCGCTAATCATTTACATTTCGCTTGTCCGAATCTTAGCACATCCTACTGGCAGACCATGATTCACAAACTGTTAAGTTTATGGCTTACATAAACACCACGTTATTGACATAATTTTATCTCATGACTTCGCAGCTTATACCAACTATGTTTCTTTTTTAAGGCCTCCAATATAAATACATAAAAAAAAAAAAATGTTTAGTCAAACTTCGAACCTACTTCAACATCATATATATCATAAAAAACCATACGCGATTGTAGCAAATGTAAACCATTATTTATAAGACACACAAAATTCATCAGAATTAATATAATATTAGTTTGGGGAAAAAGAAATCCATTCAATCTTATGTGAACTTCAGGACTTTATTTAACATTTCGAATTGGAAAATAATGGATTTCTTTTTCCCCAAGCTAATATTTTCATTACATCAATATTATTATATAATTCTCCACTTATCTAAATATGAAAAAGAAGAGAGAGGGAGAGAGCGAGAGAAAAAGAATCTGCAATACAATCACGATCCAATAGATCCAATAGAACTCAGTTAAAAGAAGAATATGAAATAACACTTAACCTAAACTAATCACTGTTTTTACTAAGCCAAATTACCTCGTGTTCGCACTAAGCCTTTTTTCTTTTTTATGGCAACACAGCAAAAATCATCTGTTGTTAGTTTCTGAATAATTTAAGAACAGAAAAACAAATTGAATCGAATAGGGTGAATATCACAAAAAGTTTCGCAAAGTTATTACATATCATTTGTACAAAAAACTAGAAAGAAAAAACCAAATTGAAAGTTTTTTTTTTTTTCTATTTAGAAAAGCAAGAAAATATGCCTTTTGCTTTATTTCATAAAGTGCGTGAATGCAGTAGTGAGGATCAGGTAAACAAAATGAATTTCTACCTCAAATGTGCTTATAATTGACGAAACTTGAAATTTTGAATAAATAGATACATGTGGCTGAAAATTTGATAAAAGGGCAAGCGGGAAAAAAATGGAAAACAAACTTGGCTGGTGAAAAGCAAGCTTACGTTATTTTGGAAATGGCAGAAGCTCAACAAATTTGCGGTATTGACATCGGAAATGAACATTCCGCATTTGTGGAAGTATTAGTCGGTAGAACAAATTGCGCCGCTAACGAGTTCGCGGTAAGTTTCTCTTTTTTTTTTTTTTGTTTAGTTCCTTAACAGTAAAATTAAATTTTTGCTTTTTAAAGGAAATTTTAATAACGTGTTCCTTTATGACACCAATAGAAAGCAGAAACTCCACAAATATAAATCGTGTACGTTGCTTTAATCAGGAAGCTTTAGTGGAGACAGTAGCTAGCAACAAATGGTCACTAGTTAAGATTGTTTGTACGCAACCTTTCAATAGGCACGTACAATACGGACTCTCTTTTATAAAAGTGCATGTGATTGATAACTGTTCTGAGAGAAATAGAAATTCTTCCAAGTTACTAGTGCCTGAAAATTTTCTTACTCGACGATTATCCAATGAAAACCAACGAATTCCATCAACTGATGTTGGTAGTCCGATGCAAATAGGAAAGTTTAAATTTCGTGAAGACTCACCAGACTCAGGTAATGAAACTGTATCGAGTCTTTTTAAACGTTGGAAAACAAACAAAGAAGTTAATGACTTTGGCGTGCAAACTACAACTGCTACCGCCATAAGGAAAGCGTCAGACAAAATATTCAATTCTCAGAGGCCAGTAGGAGGAAACCAAACCACAAACACAAAAAGAACGTCAACCGACACTTTACTTGATAGAAATCGGGATAGTCTAGTTTTTGGAGATAATGATGACGTACAAGATGTTAGTGAACGTGAAGCTGAGAAAAAGGCTCGTCTAGCAAAGCATCTTCAAGTTGATAAAGATAGAAGACATTCAGAGCTGCGGAATAGAGAACAAGAAGGCAAGGCTAATAGCAAATGTGCGGAAAAAAATCGAATTGAGACTAATAAAACGGTTAAACAAGAAATAAAGAAAAATCATTCCAATAGATCAGGGAAGCAAGAAATTGAAACCGCGAGCAGCAGCAGTAAACGAAATAGTTCTCCCGTAAGTGGGCCCAGTAAAAAAACCAAATTTACAACTGCTGATAGAATCAGGTATAAAGCATTCAATCAATTATTTGATGGTATTGTTTTAGTTATTAGCGGTATACAAAATCCGGATCGTGCTGAATTGAGAAGAAAAGCGTTGGCATTGGGTGCTAAATACAAAACTGATTGGGATAATACATGTACACATTTGATGTAGGTCAAATAGAAATTAATAGAAAATAAATGTTTTAATAAGATAATTAATGATTGCAGCTGCGCTTTTAAAAATACTCCCAAATATAACCAAGTGAGAGGACAGGGGAAGATAGTTACTCGCAGTTGGATTGAAAAATGTTATGATTCAAAAAAGTATTTGCCTTGGCGGAGATTTGCTCTCGATAGCAGCGATTTAACAAAAACTGAAAGTGACGAAGAGATTTTCGATGAAACATTGCGACCAAAAAGCGTTATTCCTAGTAATACGGGTAATTATACGAACCTAAACATACTTAGCTCGATCAATTAAAGTACGAAATTTTAGATGTTTTTGCATCGGTGAATAAAGAATGCGATGAACAGAATAATACCTTGGCTTTATACGATTTGGAAGATCGAATTAATTCACGTAATTCCTTACAAAAATATCACAATTCCGATAGTGATACAGAAGATGAAATTGAGCGAATTAAACAAAGTAAATGATTACAATTAAGTAGAGAAAAATATTTATTCATTTTTATATCCACCATCGAAAAATGAGGAACTTACTTAATTTCAACATTCCGGTCATCGTAATATTAGTTTGGGGGAAAAGAAATCCATTATTTTCCAATTCGAAATGTTAAATAAAGTCCTGAAGTTCATATAAAATTGGATGGATTTCTTTTTCCCCAAACTAATATTTTGGCACAAAGTAGACGTCTCTCCGTCTGTCTGTTACAGAATTGGACAAAAAGTCATAGAAATTTAAATCGAAATTTGAAATTTATCGATAACATATTTTATATTATTCACAGCGAAAGTCATAATCGCCACCACAAATTTCTACATACTTGAATGGTTAATGTTATTGTTACGTCTGGCCTTAGATAGCAATTCCTACTTGTTCAAATTGATGTTAAGGTCTACGTAATGCTCTTTCTCACATTATTTTCGAAACACATTTTCGTTTACGGCATTCTCTAGACGGCGGCGTATGTTTATTCTTTTTTATGTGTGCGGAACTGAAATAAACAAAAACATAAATCTTGAAAGGCGTAACAAATTTAAACTTGCACTTGATGTTGGTCGCTTCATAGGCCTTGCAGAGGCATTCATTTGTAAAGCCTCTAATAGATTTTGATCTAAAGATTGGATAATTACTTGCTAGACATATTCAAAATTTTATTTAAAAAACGATTACATAATGGCCCAAAAATTTTTGCTTAGAACCTACTGATTGGTACAGATATATTTTAGGGGCGCCTGGAAGTTTCATGCGTATATTGTCTTAATCATGCGTTCACTTAGACTGGTGGATATAAAAAATTCGATCGAAGCAAAGCATAACTTTCTTATTTACTTTGCAGACAATATTTCTTCCAGTACCGTTGTAGTCAAAGAGGAAAGAAGTGTATATGATGTAACCACCGATGAGGAGGATTATTTACAAGAGAAATTAAAGGAAGTAAATTTAGTAGAATTTTTTAAGCAATTAAAATTTTTTATTTGCGATGATATTGCCAGTGTGGATAAAATCAAGCTGATTAATATAATCGAGCAATATGCTGGTTGCATAGCTAAGAAATTATCCGAAGCTCAATACGTTATTTCGAATGAATCTGTTGCTACCTGCCATACATTTCAAGGCGAAGTAGTACGTCCCCTCTGGATTTACGAATGTAACGATTTGAAAACGAAATTACCCACGAAACGTTATTTATTATAAAAAGCAAAAATTATTAATAAAAAAAAATTTCATCATTTATAATAATAAGAACTAAAGCATTGATACACTTCAATTGTAGATATACAAATGATCTTTACGTCAGTTAACTAATTTAAATATGATCTGAGCCAAATGTTTCTTACCCAGTTGAAATACATTTATATTCTTTATAATTGGAAGAAACAAAATTAATAACCTATCCGTATATAAGACATATGGCAAATAAATATCTGAATGGTCATCACATAATTTTTTTTTATCTAGAAACGATAATAATTTTTTTTATCATTGTTAACCATCGTTTGATTATATATGATCACATATTGCTTTGTGATCTCTATGTGACGCATTTCTACGGCTTTTGTTTAGATTTAATGTAGTCCTTGTGATTCGATATTTGGAATTGATGAATTATGGGCAACCTCGAATTGACGACTTTTTTTAGCATATGGACATAAGCAATTATTAATATCTCACTGGAATTCGGAGTTTTAGAAAAAAATGTTCAATCAATTTTTTGCTCTAACTCGTACAAACTTTTAGCCTCGAGTCTAAACAATTTAAATTCCTTTTATTAATTTAATAAATTATATTCATGATCTAAAACCACATCGGCGAAAAAACTTAGGATAGATATGTTATATACGGAAACAAAGTGTTAAATTTTATTAAAATTTCTTATTATGAAATATACATCTTGCGTGGCTAATATCGTCGGTCAGGCCCACGTACGAAGTTTGCCGACTTAAAAAAGAAACAAGACATTTTTTCTTTATATTTATTTTTCTACATAGTCACCTGATAAGGCTATGCACTTCTATCAACGATACTGCCGTCCCTTTAACGAAATAGCATTTGGATTCTTTCTCGACAGAATAGTAATCAACGGAATTGATGACCTCAGCGAACAGGAAGAGTCGAAATTTGAATTCTGGCAATAGGTAAGCTGACGCATTGTATTGTTGAAACTATTTTTTTTTTTCAAAACGTTAATGTGGCCGTTTTTATGCCGCCAGTTTGTCAAATAACGACGCATCGTATACTCCTGTCAGACTTTTTAATCTCATGTTGAAAACTTCACACGTGTTCATTTGATCATACCATATAACGTTTTTAATGTCGGTTTTCAGGTGATGTCGAATAGAAACCGATACTATAGCATCATGTAAACAAATTTAACTGACGATAGTCACTTTTTTCGCTCTCTTGTTACGTCAAATCCGCCGTAGGTGACGATTAGAATAAACTTGCATTAGTATTGAGTATGAAACAAGAAAATTTACTAACACAACTTCTTTCAAAGTTGCATTTGTAAGAAAAAACAACTGTAAAGGGAAACATAACTAAATTTAAATATATTATTCAAACCTTTGCAATTAAAATTTGTGCATTTTGTTTGGATAATACGTTTATACATATTTATATATAAGAAATAAAATATATTTATATATAGAAAATAAGAAATTTATTTAAGAAATTGGAAATTTGCAAATCAAATTAAATTTTGTAAAATGTTATTCTCATTTCATTTTACATGCGTAGTATATTTTAACATATGTGTTTTGTTCATACAAAACAAACAAACGTCAATTTATGTCTCTTTTTTATGACTCTTTCATTATATTGGAAAATTTCCCGTACTCTATTAGAATATTAGCGATATTGTTACGTGATGATAACGGAATCGACTATCGCGAATCACGTTTCAAAAGGATAGTACAGATTTTTAAAACCGACACAAGTTACATGATGACTCCCTTTATTTCTTTTCACGGGGTTTTAGTTTTCGATTTTGTTCCATTTCATTAATAAATTTTCTTAAAAATTCTGCCAGTCACAAGCAAATTTCCTTGCGAAACTTATAAATGACCCCTTTAAGTTATAAATAGCCGTTGCAATCTTTAAATTCCACATCTTCTACATTTATATATAAAAGCCCTCTGCGCAATTTATAAATGTATATACAAATATCGTCCTCAACTTATAAATGCACTTACGTATGTCCTCTACAGAGTATTACAGAAGTAAAGTATTTTCTTTGAATATTTGTATTTACTAGCATCGATAACATTAAAATCATATAAGTGATACATAGAAATAAGTGAAGATTATCGTTTTGTTTGCGATAACGATTATGATTTTCATAAGAGTTTTGGTGTTTGGCTGCAAGATATTTGATGTTTAGCCGTGCTTTTAAAAATCAAAAACAATTAGTTCAGTGAAATTGCTTTTAATATATGAGATAGATAATTAAATGCGAAAATATATATTATTACTTAAAAGATATTCGAAAAACATTGAATCAAAGAATTGAACATTACGATGAAATATAGTCACGCGATTGTGGCAAGGTGCGTGTTTTGTGGTGCAGTTGGGGCTGAAGAGGCCAACTTTTTTCTGTGTTTGTAAACAATCTGTTATTTATGTGAAATCATTAGCTTCGTGTTCTTATTTGTACGGCAGATAAAAATAGATCTTTTCTTTTCAAATCCCGGTTTCTTCCATATAGTTTTTTTTTTTTGGAAATGTTAATTAGGTCATTGGGGCGTTGGTCGTTGATTGATACCAACATATTTTTAATTTGCATTCGCAAGTATTAGCATATAACACTAAAAGCAAATTAAATGAAAGGAATGCAATTCGGTTGTATGTGTATGCAGTGGAATCTTTTTGCGCCAAATTATATGTGAATACACTCGCACTCAATAAAATTCAATTAATGCATTTGAAAGAAATTTAGTTGCAATTGAATTATTATGGGTGTGACGATTAATAGCAAACTACTTAAATATAATTTTTATATATTCATTGTATGTTGGCGGCCCGAATTTTTTATGCATATTAATGCGTTTATATTTCATCTGGCTTATCCGATGTCTGCAAATGAGCGATTGTGACTTGCAAACAATGTAAATTGTGCGTCAATTTAAAAAATTTGTTTGAATGAATGTACATTTCAATGTATTAATTGCTTGCTATTTATTATTATTGTAGTACTAAAAAAACAACTCACAAACGATTTAGATTCATAAGACAGAATTGTACGCTTTTGTTTTTAATGGTAATATATATAATGTATAGAATATGAATATATATAGAAAAATTATGATTTTATTTAAAATTGTTTTAGGACTGAAATAATATAACTATAGGATTTATGGATTTTGGAGGACATTACGGGATTTATACAAAGTTCTTCTTCTTCATTCACTCGCGCCAAACTCATATTCCAATTTTAATTGAACCAATACACTGTTAATTGATTTAATCTTGGTATTCCGTCTAAGCAAGCTTTATCGGTTCAGCGACATATGACTGAGATCACGAATTTCCAATTTGGAAAATCATTTCATTTTGTATTTGTCTTATATAGGAGAATTGTTATTTTTATATGTCAGTTCAATTGCAACAATTACCGTGCACAAGTTTTGGTATAATTTGTTATAGTAAATAGTCAGCGGAAAGCTGTGATACTCGACATTTTATCAATTCCCTACGTATAGCATATTGAGCATATTGTGCAGTTTACACATTTGAGATATGAACATCGATTTTAGCACTCATATGAATTGATAAATGTAACGGGTTTTTGTGCCTTCTCCTATTCTTATTTTCATTTCTCTTAATGGGGATTCAATTCACTATACACATGCTGTTCATTTCGCTTTGTTTTTTCTACTTTTCACTTATCGATTCCATGTTAAACAATTAACAAAATTGTTGACATGATAGAGTTTAAAGCCTATGCCTCTCCTTTTGGAATTGGAATAGTTTTTCGTGCAATATTACTCGTTTTTGTCTTTAGTATTTTTTGTTTTTTCTTGCAATAGGAGGGCGTTTCTATGAACAGCATATGCTACTTAAGAAAGCTTGCTCTTTACATTTCGATGTGAATTTATTTAAATTTCCAATCCATAGAAGTGAAACATAAATCGTAATAAAACGTGAAATCATGCAAATTAATTTAAGATTTAAACGAAATCTTTCTTAAATTATTATTTATTGGTTCGTTTACATCATCAGCAACGCAAAGACGACAATTGGAAAATCATTAACGTATATTATGGCGTCATTTCAAAGGAAAGAGCAAAATTTTCTGTTCCTGAAATAGAGTGACTGCGCGAGCACCAACTTTCACGTGTTTTTGCATCAAGTTACTAAGTATTATTTTCGAATGCAAATAAACAAAATTTAATGTTAAAAAGTAGTAATAAAATATGTAGTTCAATATAAAACTTGAAGTCTTGTCGAGTGAGATATACATTGCCTATTTCTATTCCTCAGCCTTAGTTGCTACAGAAAATTTTATTTCGCTAGCATATATCTCCCAGCTACATAACGCAGGCTAATCAATTTTTCATGATTTATTTATATTAGCAGATATCTTTGATTTTATTAAATTGTATAAAGGAAATGGTTTAAAACAAACTGTTTACTTTAATGAATTAAAAGACGGAAAATAATTTATGTGGCCACTACATAAAAGCTTGGAACACTTAACGTTTTAATATGTAAGAAATTCGATTCTTTTTAAACGACTAAATGTTTTATGTATGGTTACATAAAAGTCACATCAAAAAAAACTTACTTTCCACCGTTTTTTTTGTTTGTGTGTAACTTTTAACTTTACATCATTTCGCATTCTACTCTCTCAGTCTTTTTAACGTGACACCCATATTGACGGAATTGTTAAGGAGAAGATTATTGGCGACGTCGTGACAATCAACATATTTAACTTAGTGATATCCGCCATATTTAATCTAAAATAATAACATTAAGCTTATCGCATCGTACTCTCAAGCTTTTCAAGCTCTTTGAATTTGTTATCCATATCAAGCTTATTGATCGTTGAGAAAAAGATCCTCGATTTTGAAATTACAAAAAGCTGTCAAAACATTACTTTGTATCGTATGACCACTTAATGTTAGCAATCATGATAAACCTTCCTTCCCTCTTACTATCCAGGTGCAGCTGGATTTTTTGTATTATTTGTGTACATGCGCTTTAAAAAACCGCAAAATGTTTTAGATTTTTAATTGTGATAGAGATAGATAAACTTTTCACTAACAATAACAATATATTATAGGCAGCTGGTATTTTGAGTCTCTATCCATAAAAGAACACATGTTCTAAATTATTGTCCTGGGAATAAAAACATTACTTGGACAGATACCAAGTAATGCATTCAAAGTAGTGCCGATTAAAAGGACTAGCGTCCGGTGATTGAAGCGGAAAGCTAAAGTTCTAGGCTGCCGTTTTTTCGGTATGAGATCAAGCGCCATCATATTGAAAGATCATGATAACACTGCTTTTATACTCGTTTTTTTTTTTTTTTTTTTTTTTCTCAACTGTTAGTAGCCTCCTACAACTCTAAATATAGTACACATAGATGATTTGATTGTATAAACTTTGAAAGTTTTCTACATTTTTAAATTATTAAATTATTCTTTCTGTTTTCTTACACGTAAGATTTATCAGATATCTCGTAAATTATTATATCAGTTACGGGTAAGTGTTCGTGGAGTTTTTCGTGAAAATTCAAACGCATAGTTCTTACATTTTAAATAGATTCTATTAAATCAAACGTATATTTGGATGGTAATCTTTTGTTATTTTTCTTGCAAAACCATTAACCATTAAAATCATCGGTAGAACTTTTGGAATTTTTAAGTGAAAACTGAATCAAGTGATTTTCACAGTATGTCTTCGAAATCTATATTAATTTCAAAATACCTAATAAGTATACGTTTTTCTTTACATTGGTTTTATAATTTTTTAAAATTAAAATTATTATAAAAAAAAGTACATTTTTCTAACAACTCATCTGGCAGAGCATATCAATTTTGGTCTTTCTTGGGCCAATTTGAGTTTATCTCTTCTTTTCTTTTAGTTCTTCTTTCACTTTAATAACATCAAGACAATTTGTTCGAATATGATTGGCTACTAGTTGAATGGTTAGAACGTCCAGTATGCTCTGAAAACCCAGGTCCGATTCTTAGTGCGGTAATCTATAAATTGTATTTTATTATTATTGTTCGACCCCTTGAACGTTTCGTTTCATCTGTTCGTGTTAGAAAATGATGACTTTTTGTTTTAAAACAAAATTTAAGTACTTTTTTTATACTTCGAACGAATTTTAATAAAATCACTTTTGGGAAAACCATTAGGCTACCTTTTAGGATTTTTGAAAAAAGTGAACCAAGTGAATTTTATAGGTCCTTTTTTGGAGTCAGCTGTATACCATGGAAAGAGCTTTGCAGGCAGCGAAACAAATCGTTCTATATGATGGATTCGTTAAAACTTTCTACTGAAGCTTTCTCAACAGCTGCCGAGTTACTAAAGGTATGTGTTGTCTGATGTCACCCTTATGGAAGACAACTCCTTTGCTTTTAATCAATCTGAGCACTTCATTTCAATCGGGCGTTTTAATCAGATTAGGTTTTGATAATAGTGAGTGAAATCAATCAAGTCTGTCCGCATTGGAATAGCTTACGGTAAACGATTTTCTTGTATTTCTACCACAACACAATGCATTACCGTATCAGATGTTGTTTTGCAGCTTCATGCGTTTTGGATCACGATTTCATCATATGTTATTATTATATGTGACCATCTATTCCTGTCGCGCGTTATCAATCTCTTTAAAATGGTATGATTTCATTTCGTTTCACCAGCGACAGGCCTTAATTTTCCATTCATAACTTATTTTCATTTAATTCACTTCTTATCAATGATTTATTTGGTTGCAGTAAAGAACATTTTTACTATTGAGATTTCCAAAGCCCAAAACGAGTAAAACATATGCATGCAACTTATTTCAATAAATCGCACATTCACTACGCATACCATTTCGCCATTTCGCAAGCCTACGAAATATCATTGCCTTGATCGCTTGATCCCCGTGATATTGTAGAATATAGCACATAGTTTTGAATTTTCGATTCGTTCATTTCAAAACTCAATTATTTTCGATTGATTTAATAGATGTTACAATTTTACCTTTTTTTTTGATTTCTAATTTCTAATCAATGTCCGTCTAACTTCCTTTAATAATCTTACATTGCGATCCTGCGACCGATCCTGCTAAAAATTTGAATTTTTTCTGCTTGTGCCATATTTAAAGTTCTCTAGAAAAAAATATAACAAATTTCAATATTCATAACACTGGAATTTTCGGAGAATTAATAATCAACTGAAGAATATATATCAGAAGCCATAAACAAATCCCTGATATACTAATATATGGAACATATCTATAACGGCAAATAAAAAATAAAAAGGAAGAAGCTATTACAAGGACATAGTTAAAGGAGGAAAGTTACGAAAAAAAACGGAAACAAGTAGCATTCTTGAAATCCCAGATTCACAACCCCCATCCCCTGATATAGGGCGACTTACTTCGACGATCTACTTCGTTCTGATAATTATAAATAATATATGGAATACGCAAAATATAATAATACGTTTTTAACATTGAAATTGATTCTAAAAGCATAGCTCTGTTTGCAGGCAAATCTAAAGAACTTGACACATTTTGAAAAATATCGGAAATAATCCAGAACACTCGGAACATAGAAGCAAAGCCACATTTAATCGAACACGTTTTCTTTTGCAAGTTATCTCTAAGCGTACAAATCACACTTGCATCGAGTGAGACACACACACACACACACGCTTACAGATAAACATAAATCAATTAAATCAATACTTCAACTATTCTCCCTACTTATACACTTACACATAGAAAGGTATAAGTATAACGGGATAGAACGATAGGATGCTGAGTATTATTGCAGAATTTAATGATCTACAAATTAAAGAATTAGTTGTCACTGCATTGATCATATGCAAGAATGGATTTGATGATCACATCATTCGTTTGCTTTACTATTAGTATTACATACAGGTGACGTAGCTGGAATCATAGCAAAAAGCACGAACTATAGGGTTATCCATTTCGTGGTCCAAATTTGGGAACTTTGTTTCAGCAACATGTGTTAAAAAGAAAATCCAAATTTATCCATTGCACGGGGCGTATAACGTTTTAATCGTTAAATTCACATGATTACCAACTTTTTTGTTGTTGTGAAGTTGAAGATATGGATGTTGGACAGATATGGATGTTTCGACACGCCACAAGTCACACAACACGCTCGGACGTTAAAGTACTGTTGCTCGAGAAATTTCCCGACGTGTAATTTCACGTTTCGATGATGTGAATTGACTGACTAATATCGTACCATTTCTCGCTACAGAGCTTTTTTATGGAATTGCGCAAACGATCGAATTTATGCGTACAACCTGCAAACTCTTGACGATTTGAAAACTAACGCATATGAAGTTATCAGAAATGAACTCAAAACGATTCAGCCTTGTAAGATGTCTCATGGAGGATATTTGAATGATCACAAACAATACAATGAAAAAAAAAATGATCTAAATCTCAATCAAAATGTATTTTATTTACGTTTATCAAAAAAGTACAAAATGAATGACCCTATACTAGATGTACGCAAACTTGATTAAGTTCCGCAGATACAGCTTGAGAACATACTGGATCTGTCTATTGTCTACTCTCGCTCTTGTATAATATTCGAGAATTTAAATCTAAAAATCGAATAAAAAATAATTGCATTTGTTATCTATCTATCATCTATCTATCTATTTGCTGATGACTATTAGAAATTGTCCCTCTACTTTACAGACTTTTAATATTAGTTTGGGGGAAAAGAAATCCATTATTTTTTCGGTAGATGGCTACACTGGTAGA
>KK351028.1:1692814-1724357 GCA_000671755.1 Glossina brevipalpis | reverse complement strand
TGAAAATCGACTACTAGAGTTTTTTGCAAATAGAGACCAGGACTTCTATGAGAGAGGCATTTTGAAGTTACCTTTAAAATGGTAACAAATCATACAACAAAACGGTGCATATTTGACCCAAATCGGACAATCCGAAGCATGTTAAATAAAGTCCTGAAGTTCATATAAAAATAATGGATTTCTTTTTCCCCAAACTAATATTTGTGAAGGAAGATCGATAACATTTATTTGAAAGTATTAGTACTTTTTCTTTCTGAATCTTTCTGATCATTTTGTATCACAAATAAAATTATCAATTATTGTTGTTGTTTATATCTCTTACAGAATTTCAAATTCTCTTAATGTACATAAACCGTGCGACTTAGAACTGGCTAAAGAGCAACACAGATCGTTTTGTAGTCTATTACGTGAAATAGGTCTCGACGTTATAGAGTTACCGCCAGATGATGAATTGCCCGAAAGTGTTTTTGTAGAGACTGCCGCGATTATATGCAATGGAGTGGCACTAATTGGAAAATCTGATAATCCAATGCGAAAAAAGGAGGTAGGTTTGTTGCGTCGTTATTATTGATAAATGTTTAGTGTCAAGCGGGATATGTTTGTGTTTGTGCGCATGTATATCTATTTGTTTACATGTTTTGGGTATGTGTGGTTTTGTCTCATATGTTAGGCGGATAGTATGGCTATAATACTAAAAAAAGAATTGGACATTCCAGTAGAAATGATTGATCATTCGAACGCACAATTGGATGGCGGTGATGTTTTATTTACAGGTACGTCCGAAGGTATTTTAATAAAAGAAAAAAAAAAACTTAATGTTTCTTTATATATTGCAGGACGAGAGTTTTTTGTAGGCATTTCAAATTTTACCAATGAGGAGGGTGCTAGAGCGGTGGCTATGACTTTTCCCGAATATCCGGTTACGCCCATTAAAGTAGGTGAACTACGATTAAAAAAAAAAAGAAAAAAAAAAAATCCAAAAACTAAATAAAAAACTTTCATATGCAGGTTGGTGGACCGCAACGTTTGAAATACTACATAACAATGGCAGGACCAGATGTGCTTTGCGTTAGTAAAAGTACAATCTGTCAGGAAATTATAAGACGTATGGAAAGAGAAGCTAGTTTTAAGTATCAAAAAATCACTTTACCCGAAGAGCATGCTGCAAATATGCTTTACATTAATGGTACTCTCGTGCATCGTACGCCTTCCGAAATACCTGCATCCTATAAAGTAATTAATCAATAAAAAAAAAAAATGTAATTTAAATGTCTTGCTTATTTCAATTTTTTTTCTTTTGTTTCACTTCAGGTGATCAAAGAAAAAATAGACATTCCTACACGTAACATAGATATAAGCGCATTTACAAAATTTTCCAGCGGATTAACATCAGCGTGCTTACTGTTGCGACGCTGGAAATCGATTCGTAGATTATAGAATTACGGCAAACTGAGATTGGATTTTGAATTAAGTGTTTGGCTGTATTTCGATTGCAGATCTGAATCGTATCGGTTACGTGTGTTTAGCTAATTCGTATTTAACCTTAATTTTTACATCCACCACCCAAAACATTTCGGGTTATATTAGTTAGTTTTGTCTATCCACCTGTAGCAATTAAAAAAAAAAAATGTGCTTAGGAAACGGTAGGGAAGTACTATACGCAATTATGATAAGCGTAAAAATCGAAAAGTCGATTAAAAAATATCCGTTTTTGTCTGCGAATCTCGGTTTTTTTTTATTCTCAATTAGTAACCATAGATAGAATATGAATGTATTCACATTGTTGTCACAATAGACTAAAATCTCAATTTCGAACGCAGAAACGTTATTAGAGTTTCAATGTAGAAATTGTGTCGGCGACTCAACTGATGCATCTACTATAACATACATAATAATATTACATTTTGTAGTTTTTTTTTTCTATTGGTTTACGGTGGTGGTCAACAACAACCATTTGCTTCAAAGCGAATACACGTTATTTTATTTGTTTTTCCTTTTCATTTTTTTTTTTTAAATGTCATATATGTTAAATAGAACAAATGTTAATAATAAATTATAAAAAAATTACCTTCTTTTTATAAATATCAATCAATCAATCAATCAATCAATATTCAGAAATACTTTAACTGGTTTTTTTTTTTTTTTAAATAAAACATTTTTAAAATTTATTGAAACTAAGTTTTGTTTTCACATTTGTTTTTACTTGTGGTTTTTCTTTTTGGTTTAGGTAAATATATTTATGCCTACTTGTTATTGCATAATTATGTGTTTGTTTAGTTTTGTTTTTGTTTTTTGTTTTTTTTTATTATAGTTTTCTTGTATTATTATTATTAATATTATTGTTTGTTGTTCGGTTATGTATTTTTATATATAACTTATGGATTTCATGTTCTAATTGTTGATATTAGGGTTTGCAATGTATCATGTAAGGGAAAAAGTTCTGGAGAAGGAGAGGAGAGGACAGATTTTGGTGATTTATTTATTTAGTTCACATAGTATTTATTTTCATTAAAAGCTATCATTATTATTATCGTCATTAAAGATAATAATAATAATAATAACAACTATAACAATTTTTAACTTAACTATGGTAATACAAGTTTCTTTTTTAAGATTTTTTTTCTATATATAGTTCATTAAATGACTTTATGCATAAGTATCTGCCTGCATTCGAATGATGCTAATGTAATGTTATAGATTAACGCCTAAGCGTTTTGTTTGAGTTATTTACTATTTTTTATTTTTATTTTCCTTTTCCTTTTATTTTTTTTTTTTTTATCACTTTCAGCGATGCGGTTCATAAGTTAATTAGAGAGCCTGCGAGATTCATAAATTAAAAAATAAGAGAAAGAGAAAGAAAGAAGGAAAGAGAAACAAAAAGGGAAAGCGAGAAAGAGGGTGAGAAAGAGAGAGAGAGAGAGAGCGGAAGAGAGAGCATCATTCGATACGAGCCCATCTCTGAGCTCCATGTCCATCTTAGTTTTTAGATATGCATGAGTTAGTAAATAAAAATTTGACTATATTTTTTTTTTTTTTTTTTTTTTTTTTTTTTAAATTATTATTATTACTAAGTTCTAATTATAGCATTTTTTTCTGTAGGCACCCTAATGTTTAAAGCTTTTTGCAGAACATTGTTTTTTTTTTTACATTTTTTTTTTGTTTTTCTTCTTTCACAATTCAAGTTTTTAATAACTTCGACTGTTAAGATCTGTTGTTTTATATTTTCAATGTACGTGTATCTGTGTGTGTGTACGCTTAGTGTTTACAATTTAGTTTAAATATAAATAACAATTCTTATTAATTTATTGATTTAATGTACAATTTTTAGTTGGTTTTTTGTTTATGCAAATATAATTTAAATTTTGGATTTAAGTTTATTCCTTTAGTAATTATTTTTGAAATTCAATTAATTTTCTATTTATTATATTTTAGTCATTTCGTCATTTCTCCGCTTTACCGTCGTTTTTATCGTCACTTTCATTGCCTTATGTAATTGCAATCATTTAATTTTTATTTGTATATTTTGATAATATCTCGTCTGTTTTGGTTGAATTTTTGTTTGTTTGTTTGTTTGTTTTAGCTTTAGATTTAGATTTTGTTTTATTTATTGTTTAAATTTTCATTTTTATTTATTAAATACTTTTTATGCACGTTTTTTGGATATTGTAAATGGGTTTTTGTTGTTCTTGTTGTTATTCTTGTTTATTATATATATTTATTTATATTTTGCTTGCATTCTTTCTGTATGTAAAACGTACATTTCTATATAAATTGGTCTTTGTTGTTGTTGTTGTTTTCAATTCTAATTATTTTTTTTTAGTATTTTTGTGTAAAATAGTAGAAAAACGAAAAACTTCAAAATAAAATAAAATTCTCTGAAATATGGCTTCTAATAGAGTTGTATTTGTAACGGTTATTTGAATTGATTTGATTTGTATAATTAATTTATTGTATTTTTTGTTCGCTTTTTTTTACACGGTCATCTTTAAAGTGTTACATGTAAAATTTAAATTTCCTTAGTTTAAAGGGCTACGAAATTTGTTACTAGTTTTTAAATGGAAGAAATTTTACATTTTTTTTTCCAAAGTTATCAAGAATTATCCAATTAAACAGTCCGTTATGTTATTGTTAAATCTTGTTGTATACACTCTCCGCGAAGGAGTACAAATCAGCCTCGAAGACTACATAAAATGTAACGTTTTTTCATGCTATGTATATGTCTTCTACTATGTCCTTTGGAAATTCTATTGAAATATTTGTTTTAATTTCTTTCAAAGCTTCAACTTCTTAAAATGTACGAATGGATTCATTGAACGCCCTTTTCGTAATGGCGTATTTACATAGAGTAGTTCGAAAGGAGAAAAAAAGGCAATATTCGTATGCTACGTGAGACACGTGAAGAATGGAAAGTGAAGAGACTAGTGCGCTATAGACGAGAATGTTAGTAATCATTCGAATTGATGGGCTATTTACTGTTCTGTGAACAGTAAATTGCGCACTGATTCTTTGTCAGTTTTGGATAGTGAACAAATTTCTTCAGAACAAATACTTGAAGCTCTGTAAACAAAGAAACGAAACATTTTAAGACGTTTCCTCTTGATAAGAGTCATACTCAAAGGGTGAAAATGCCACATATGACTTACGAGTTGCTGTTTGCCGACTCTTAGTTTGGAAAAACAAATTTGAACTAAAATTTTTCCTTTTTTTCTTTTTCCTATCAGTATTAAAATAGAAACCATCTAAATTAGCATATGAGCCCGAGGTCAAAACCTTGTTTGGAATGTTAAATTTCATCTTAGACTTATTAGATATGTATTAAAACCACCCGGTCAAGCTTAGAAAATTAGTTTCTTCGCATAGTATTGTGACAGATGAACTTTCATTGACTTCGGAGACGCCAAGAAATTATTCGATTTCTGTATTAACGAATGAGTCATTATTGCCCCAAGGAAGAACTAACGAATGGCTTATCTCGTACCGTATTTTGGTAACAAATCTTTTTCACGATGTGCTTCCAATTTTTTTTTTTATTGTTGGTTTAACTCGTCATAGAGATATTGTGAGGACTAAGTCACTTCTATATAAACAATCGCGTAAGCAAAAAATACAGCGAATTGAATTTAGGCGAAATCTCGCTATAGAAAATATAGTTTACTTGCTACTTCAGATTATATCTAGCATTCTTCACTACCTAGCGATACAATCATCAATATATTGAGGCAGTAGTAGCAAGTTAATCACTTTACAATGTAAGGAAGAATGCTGAAGCGCTAAGTATTGAAGTGAAATTTCTCGCTATAGAGCACACTGCAGCTCTATGCGGCCGAACAAGTTAACCGGATTCTTTATTATGATTGAATATTCTATTGAATTTTATGTGAATAAAATACTTATGCAATCAATTTTGATAAATAATTCTGATTGCAAAAAAGTAGAGCCGATAACTTTAGCCGTTAGTGCTCATTGCATATTACTCCAAGAATTTTATCTTGGGTCTTCATAAAATATAACAATGATAATAATAATAATAATAATAATAAAAATGAGTTATTTGAAACGTTTATCATTTAAAATCATAACTTCGAAAATTTATACATAAACTTTTTCCTAAATTTTTGTATCTTTAGTGTATTCTCAAGAACAGAGGGACAAGAGCAGCAAAATTAAAAGGTTATGATGATGATGAAGCATATATGGTAAATATTACAAAGGGATCACCAATGCGGTCTATTTTTTCATAAGTGAAGTAAAAATTTAACCAGAATGAATTGAGAATGCTAGAGCTATTTGCTTTCTACTTTTATATCGAAACTCAATTTTAAAGGAGGTTGCAGTGCAGACACAGGATTTACATTAAGTACGAAAGTTATATTGTAAAGGATTTTTAATCTGTTTCGCAATTTTTTTTTTTTTTTTGAATAAATGCAGATCTAGTAGTAGTCTTGCCAGAATTATTTTTGAACTAATATAATAATAAATCATTATATAAATATATTCTACACTCTTTGTGTTAAAGGGTATATTTAATTTGCATGAATACATATAAGATCTGGAGGGACTTAAAACAGACTCTTTTACTAAACCGACGCATTCAGAATCATTTTCTGAATCGATTTAAGTTTATCTGTCCACAGTTTGCCTGATGTCTGTCAACATACAGATTGCAGGTTTCGATATATTTTAACGAGACTTGGTACGGTGACGTGTTTTGGCCCGAGGACGAACCCTATTGAAAATGTATTGGATCGTAATATATTTACGACCTCTCGCCAAATATTGCCGTATATTTGAAAATGCCGTTTACGTATGAAAAAACTTTATAATTTTTAAAAATTTGTCAACAATAATCGGGGAATAGTAGTATTTCAGCTTATTAAGTTGATGTGAAAAATTTGGAAGAGATGAGTTAATTTTTAGCATGAATTCTCTGCTGTATAATCGTTCTTACGAGAAGTAGGTCTTTATGTTGTGAAAAGATGTAACTCTTAATATTTTTCAATGGAAATCGGTACATATTAGCGATATAAAGATTAACTATACCAAATTTGGATGACGTATGTTATGTTTTTGAACTCTACACCCCTCTATACGGGTTCTTATGAGAAACGAATTTTTAGATGGTGTTATAATATTTTAGACGAAAATTCGTCCATGATAATAATTTCGAAATTAACTCTTACAAGTTTCGGCCATACAGATCTACTTTTTAGGCTTCACCCGGTATAAAGATTCTCACGAAAGGTGAACCTTTATATGGGAAAAAGTTTACTTTTTAATATTCTGAACGGATATTAATTAATTCATGATAATAATTTGATATAGAAATTAACATTTGCAAATTTGGACCACGCAGGTCTACTTTTTAGATATCATCGACACTTTGATGATTTATTTGTATTTTATATGATATATAATTGAAAAATAATACATTTTGTGAGAAAGAAATTAATTTGGAAAAATTTAGATCATATGAGTTTCTGCGTCCCTCCCATATAAGGCCTCCTATGGGAAGTATGCCTGTATATAGAAACGAGATATAATTTTTGATATTTTATTATGAAAATAAGCGAACGGCAGTATTAGGCGGTGTCTTGTAGGGTATTTAGTAATTGGGGCATGTTTTTACTTGTTTCTTGAAAGTTTTTTCAACTGATTTGTACAAAATTGTGATACGATTTTGGATGTAATTCGAAGAAACCATTAATATTTCGGAAAATTTTTTTTTCTTACTGGCACAGGTCACGCCTACAGTGTAAGCTGAAAGCACTTCTGTTTTCTGGATCTTATGTTCTCGTTGTTTTTCACGGTATTCCACGGCTGGCTGTATTCCACGGTATTCCATAAAAATAGAAAGAAATCTGCCGCGCACACCTATTAGAATTTCGTTCCCCACCCTTTTTTTTGAAATAACGATAGTGGGTATAAAAGATTTGGCACAGCCAAATATAATTTTCTTAATTGTTTTTATACGGTTTTACTTATTATGGGCGGAAATAACCAACGAAAATGTATGAGCAAAAGTTTCGCACTCAATCTCAATTTGTATAAAATAGAAAGTTCAACATATCGTTTGTGTAGATATATATTCAAATAGATTTGTAATACGTATACATGTATGTGTATGTATGCATTATATAATATATATATGCGTTATTATGCTATATACGTTTTATACGACATCTGATGCGAATTAATATAATTTGACTTTTTTGTGAACTGTCGCATACAAATATTCTATTTTATAATCGAGAATCTTTTCGTACATGTTTCTTCAATTTTCTTCTTGTGTTGTGTGACGTTTAGTTTATCATTTAATACCGTTTAATAATGAAATAAAAAATGGTGGCAAATTATCTAAAGTTTTTATAGTATTTGACCGTCAATTTAGGAAACGTGGGATAGACCGCCAATATAAGGTGACTGAATGTCTTTGCGAAAAACCTTGAATCGGCATATTTATCTCATAAAATTAGTGCTGATAAGAAATAGATGGATGTGAGAAGGCTTTATTAGGAACACGAACTTTTTAAACAATTTTCTGTGATCAAAACTTTGAAAAATTTTAATTAGCTCAAGTTTAACATCGTACTGATTGAAGAATTAATGATACACGATTATAATATTATTCGGAATATCATTTCCGAAGATAATGATTTTTATCGCAAGATGTTTTTCTACCCACTTTTTACTTAATTTGTTTTTTAATCACGAAATTGTTCCACTTTTGATCTGATCAACAGTTTAGTAAGCTTTTACATGTTGTAGAATTTAAGGCAAGGGCCTAAGGCAACAGATCGTTGCGCTGTTAGGTTTTATTTATATCAAGGTGCCAATTTCATATAAGCAGAGGAAAAAATCGCTTAATTAAAAAGGACGCTTCGAATGAAAGATTCGATATCAACAAAATAGCCTAAATAAATCGTGGGCATACTTGATTGATTGAATAAATGAAAATCGTGATTTTGTTTTCGTTGAAGTTTAGTGAGCTAATTAGAATTATTTTTACGGAAATTTAGGCCGCAAACAACATTGAATATGGATATAATTTTAATTTCCTTTTTAAGCATTTTTTCAATTTTTTTTTTTTTTTTTTTTGATAAAACAAAACTATAAGTAAAACTGAGTATGTTAAAACGGAGCTGGGTGTATTTATAAGTGTTTTTGTTTCATGTTCTTTTTCTGCTGCTGGTATGTTAGATAGACACCGTATTTCATGTGAGTTATAATTATGTGTTTGCTTATGTATGCAGTTTTTCTGCTTTAATATGTAAATGCAATGAGACTCTGTTCTATTTATTATAAAGAAACTCCCTGTTTGGCATAATTAAGTATATATGTATGTATTTTATTTTTTCGTTTTTTTTTTCTCATAACTATTTTTATTCATTTATTTATTTAATCATTTTTGTTTTTGCTTTAGCTTTTATTTTATTTTATTTATTTTTTTTATTTTTTTTTTGATTTTCAGATAAAATTCCAGACAGGTTAATATTGTTTGTTTGCAAGGGAAACCACGAATTTAGGGATTGGAGGTTAACAAATTTACCGTTAGTTAGTTAAATATTTGAAACCCAGGCATATCGGAGTGAGAGAGTGTTGTTCTGTTCTGTTCTGTTCTGTTCTGTTCTGTTGGTTGCGTTAGCGATTCTTTTTTGTTGACTGCATTACAATACTTTCTCTTAGCTTGTACATACGTATATATATATATATATACACGTGTACATTAATACAATATCCGGAGTGAGTGTTTATGGTTCATTTTAAAGTTGTTGTTATTGTAAATTCTTTTAAAGCTTTACATTGATTTTATTTTTGTTGACATTTTGGTTGACAAACAGTCTTTTTAAATATTGAATAAATGAATGCATTGACTAATGAATGATTTTTGCTTTTTTTTTTTTTTTGTTAAATTTATTAAAATTTATTTTTTCGAATTTTTAATTACAAAAGATTTCGTAAATGGATAGCGGGAAAAAGGAAAAAACACTTATTATTTCTGAACATGGGCGGATAACTTGAAATCGGTCCTATGTTATTTTGTTTTCTTTTTATTGGTCCTTCAACTAAATCAATAAATCAGATATTTATTTTAGCAGTTTTCTGATAAATAAAATTTTTTTAAAATTCAAATCTATTTTTTTTTTTTTTTTGTAACGCTTCTTGAGACTGAATGAAAATTCGCTGACTCTTTATTCTATGACTTTTCAAATAATTTCAGTTTTACTCTCTCGAGAGAGAGTTTATTATTATTTTAGGAATATCTTTCTAATCTCTTTTATCGTAGGTTTGTTTTATTTATCTATTCTTGTTCAGATTCTATTTAAAACTACTATTATTCTTGTAAGTGTTTTCAAAAGTTCTTATGACGATAGTTTGTCAGCGAGACGCTGATATTGTCGTCTGGCATATGCTGATATATCTGCATGACTTGCACGCATGTGCGCTTTATGAGAATAATTTTGTTATGATATACTAACGTTTACTGATTGTTGTATTTTATTTTATATAACAAATTAATTTTTTTTAACTTATAATTAATTGTGTACATAAACATACATAAACGCACGCATATTCGTTTCGAAGATGACGAACGAAATCTTTAATTGAAAATAATTCATTTTACATATATTGCACTTAATTCCGAAGAAAGAAAACAAAACAAAAAGAAAAAAAAAAAAATTGGTTCGTATTGAAATTTTCTTCTGTGCTCGTCCGTAATCTATGTAAGCTTTTCGAATGTCAAACGTTAACAAAAATTTTAATTGTACATCTATAGCCGTAGTCGTCGAAAATGTAGCTATATTGACGCGACTGTAATAGTTATTGCTACAGTCAAAGTACATGTCTGGTTGCTGCTATTATTAGTATGAACTGTAATTGTAGTTATAGTTACACCTGTAGATGAAACAATGATTGTATTGTGATAGAGTGTTCGTGTTAGCTGCAGTTGTACTTAAAGTCGACTTGTTTTTGCACTTGTAATTATGTAATCATTTAAAATTAAAAAAAAAAAAAGTGTTTAAGAATTGTGCTTTAACTAATGTTCAAAACACTTAAATCCATATTTGAATGCAAGGAAGTCGACTTTTCTCTACATACAAATCTATGAGTTCTATAAGAATATTCTTTCAAAAATATAATAGAAATAGTAGTCTAATTAAATGTAATCAATCAAATTCTTCTTATTCGATTTTGTTAAAATTAATAAACTTTTCAATTAGCAGAACTGTAAAAACTGGTAGCAACGTTGTCTACTTTAAAAGAGATCTATACAAACCTTGAGAGGGATTAACTGAGAACAGGGTTTCATTTTTGACCCTTCTGTGTATTTTTTTTCTTTTTACTTTTAGGATGAATGAATACTAATTTAATCATCTGATACTATTTGCTATTACAGCTTCTGGAAAAGAATGCAAAGAATTGTGAATCGAATTTTAATTTTGTCACAATAAAATAATTATAAAAATTCCATTTTTTTCGAGATTTAATTGCAAACATACGAAATAATTTTCAGTCCATTCAATCTCGTGATTTGTTAGATTAGATTAAAAATCTCCTCCTAAATGATTGATTACAACAATTTACTAACAATTTTATGAAAAGCTGCATAATTCTTTATTTGTATCGATTGCTGTCTTAAAGGAAGAAGTCCAAAGTGAGTTGGGCATAATTAAAATTTATTATTAACTTTTTTTTTTTACCAATTAAGCAGCTTGCATTAAGTAATCGGAATATGCCTTTTTCTTTTTTTTTTTTTTTTGCTCTCAAACTAATGTAGCTTAGTAGTAAGTGATTTTGTGATCTCTTCTCAAATGGTTTAGCTTGCAATTGCTCTGTACACTTTGCAGATGATCTCTCATTCGGAATATTTTGATCACCTGCTATATCGCGTATTTAGACTCAGGTCTAATCAAATGTCATAACGCTCTTTGCGAATGTGGATTCACTAAATGTACATATTGTGAACAAATGTATGGAAATGTATGGAAGTTCTCGGTGTTGTTATTAAATAAAAATCAGATTTGATGGATTTTTGTTTTGTGTTTTTGGTAACTTCTTTAATATTTCCAAAAATATTATTCTTAGGTCATTTTCGCGAGACTGTTTGTTCGGAAATTCCTCGAATATATTTTGTTCAGTATATACTCAGTTTAGATCTCTTTAAACAATTTCAGGTATTTGAGTATTTTTGCTACGGAAATTGTTGATCTACTCCTAGATTCAAAGCTTCACAATATTTGTTGACTGATCCTTATCTATAATTACAATAATATGTTTAGTAAGGTTTTGTAATTAAATAGTTTTACCTAATCCCCAATCTCAATGCCCATAGATACGAATTGCATGCGTGATATAAATAAATGCGAATAATCCATTATCTTCTAAAACGATCGATATATTTGGACATTAAGTTAGCTAAATTTGATATATGTACTTAATAAAATTCTTATAAATGTAATACTTTCTGTCTAAATTTTTTTTACTAAATTCTACAGAGCAAATTAAAAAAGTTCCTAAATCTGACATAGTTCGCTAAAAATCTGACGTAACATATAAAAAAACACTGAAACCAATTTAAATCAATTTCGCTATTAACCTGCAACCCATAATGGTTATCAGTCATTGGATCATCATCGTAGTCATATATTTAATCGGTCCATGTTTAAAAGACGCGACTCTTCCGATAATTTTCGTAACCGTAAAAACGTTTAAGAAAACAGTTTAGAGGTAGTGATAGATATTAGTTTGAAATTATTTAAATTTCGCAGCGAAAATGAGTTCAATCGTTTAATTGACATGCCTACATCCATGCTTATCGAAATGCAAATAATGCAACTTTCTTTCTCTGTTTGTTGCTACGAATTTGGTGAACATATTGGGATAACTACCTCATAAGTATTTCTAAAGAAATTTCGCATTAAATTCAATTTGATTCGAATTAGAAGCATTAAAAGCTTTCGTTTGGAAATTTTCCTATAAATGCAACTAGTTCTTAAGAGACATTCATTATTATTATTAACAAGGTTTATAAAGACGTTGACGTTGATGACAGGCCTATGCATCTTAACATCTCAAAAATCTGATGACAATCTTAAAATAATGAAGGAACTAACAGGCACGATGATGAACTGATAAAACTGTAAAAGTTGTTGAATATAGGGAAAAGCAATGCGGACTGAACCTTGGTTAGGAGTTGCTAAAGAAATTAAAAATACAGATTTGCCGGAATAAATCTAGAAATTAAGTTAATTGAAAAGTTGACATCGAAAATAGAGTTAGACTGAAATTAAAGCTTCTTAACTTGACATATTATGATTTCCCATAATCCGATTGTATACTTTATAAGATATGTTGACTGAAACTATAAAGGAATTCAAAAAAAAAAAAAAAATAACGAACTTCTAATGAATTAATTCATAGAAATTAAGAGATGATAACGTCAATGGATACGTGTCCATTACCATCTGTCTATTACATGTTTGTTATGTGTTATGTATTCGCCAGACTTCCGTGAGTTAAAAAATTTAAAAAAGATATAAAAAAAAAGAAAATATTTAATCTATATTGGAGAAATAACGGCGAAATTTCGGGTCAAGTTGAATCTTTTCGATAAGCAAATACAAAGTAAGAATCTACCGTATGCCGCAAGTGTACTAGGACCAAGGACAAATAAAAGATGTATACAAGCATTACACCTTTTTCCAATCAACTCATGTAGTTTTCTAAAAATGCTTTCAAAATCTTGTTGGATTAGTTTACAGTTAATGCTTTAATGTAATGATGTACTATTTATAAAAATTTTCCGCGCTTCCGTTAATACGCGCATTTAATACTAGCGTAGGATCCTTGAATTTTGTTCGCCTACGTAAGAGTCTCAAGATTATCTCATAGCTTTCATACAATCAAGAAATAAAAGCACAAACATCACTTTTCATGTAAAATATTGAATCAATAAAAAAAAGTATTCAGTTTTGAAACTAATTCCTTAAGAAATCTTCAATATTAGAAATATAAGAAACTAAAGTGCTATTAACTTAGTCTTTTTAAAGCTAGCGAACTATGAACCGCAGAGACATTATCTAGCATTTCCCAGTTTTCATGGTGCTTAGTAAATATAAGAAAGTTTTATGATTTTTTTTATGATGACACGTTTTCAGGGACTCTGAAGTAAATCAAATTACAGTTTCTTGATTAAATCAAACTTTTTAACGAATCTATTAAGTTAAGTTTATGACAAAGTTTTATATTGAGTTCTCGGACTAATGATTTCGAAATTTTCAAAGTCAGCGTTCGCCAAATACTTATATAAATATATAAAAAATCTCTTCTTTTTTATTTTTTCTTCTTTCTGAAAAATAACAGCTGTTTTGATTACAATTGAATAATTATGTGATAAACTTCGAACAAATCGCGTCTTCGTATTCGATTCTGCAAAAACAAAAATTAGAGTTCAACCATCGATAATGATTTAATATCTAAATGTATAATTAGCCGTCACTTGATGATAAGGAAGTCATAGAAGCAGCAAGAGATCATTATATTAAAGGGCGACCGATATCATGTAATGGAAGTTTATAACTCGAATTTAATGAAAAGAAGAAAAAAATTCCGAAAACGTCAAAATTGAAATCCTTATGAATTAGCATAATGTAGTGAATGAATGACTAGAAGAGACAGTAATAATAATGATACCAACTAAAGTACAATATAATTATTAGACTATTAGACTAGAATGATTAGAAGAGACAGTAATAAATATATTTATTTCATATTAAGAAGTCCGAATAATCAGAGTGTTTAAAACTAGGTATTTAAAGGCAATCAAACTGATATTAACACGGACTATAGGATATTTTATGAGCGAAAATTTTGCATTGTATACGATGGGGCGGGCAACGATTAAAGTCTGAAACGGTGAGCTAAATTTGAAAGAAATCTTTCATTTAATAATACTTTTACTTAATTGTTTACTAAGAAATAATAGATAACAGATTCAGATCAGACGATTAATTCGAAAAAAAAGTACTAACACCGAGTGCCAAATAATAGGAAAATAAAAGACAGACAGCGTGACGACGTGAAAGGTATAACAACTGCAGAAAGTAATTTTTAATAATAACGAATCAAATAAATAAGTGCAAGCTTATAATGGAGAAATTTAAATGATTGCTTACCCGAAAAAGTAGAAAAAGTAAAACCAAGAATATGTTTGCGAAAGTTTTGTCAGAATATTATCTTAAAGAAAGAAAAGTCCGCTCTGTAGATAAAAAAAAGAAAGTTGAGATTTCAAGTTTACTAAATTAACTGATTCTTCCGAAAGAAATGAACTTAAAATATTTAGAACAACTGAATTGAACTGAACTAAACTGAACTGAATTGACCGGCATTTTGTTTATAGAAAATAAGCGTTCCAATCGCACTTAGATGGATTTAGATATGAATGACTTTATCCTGAAACAGGATACGTACGTTTTTAGTAAACAGCTCAGCTATGGACTTAGATTACATATTAACAGTACATACAGTCTTACAATGTTTTGGTCCAGAAGTGTGCTGAGGGTAAAACTAAACTGATTGCTATCGACCTTTCATTAACTCTCTTAACAATAAACAATTTATGTTTATGTGTGTAAGCTACAGTGTCCCGTGTAAGTACATATCAGTATTCATTAGTATTTTGTTTCGGTCCGAGTTGTTTGTTTCCAATTGCTGTTGTCTGTTTTCTTTCCTTTCTATTGGTTTCTTGATTAAATATCGCTTTTTATCTTATCTACATTGACATTTGTGTATGTGATTTAGTTATTATAGCTCTCTCTCTTAACACATACTACTGCTATATTTTTTTTTTTATATTTTTTTTAATCTGTTTATTATATTTATGTATCTAACGGATCTAACGGATGTATGTATGGATTCGTTTCATTTGGCTTTTTTTTTTAAAACAATTCTTTGAGTATTACAATTAGATTTTGAGTTTTTGTTTTTATTTTTAATATATTTTTTTATTCTTAATTTCTTTAACTAGTTTGGTTTTAATATGCTAAACTGTATTGTTGGCTGTAACAATTGTATATGGGCAACATCGTGTATTACATATATATATATATATATATATATTCACATATAATCGCTTATATCAAGTTTTACTTTTCGGTTTATAATTTTGTTTGTTAAGTGAACGTGTTTATCATATTTATTTAGTTTCTTTAAGTATTTTTTTTTTACATTTTTTTTATTTAATAATATTTTTTTTTGTTCTCATTAATTGTACAAGTCTTTTATTTAATATATATGTATTATATGTACATTATTAGAAATTAAGACTAATTTTGAATATTTTATTTGAAATTAAAATGTAATTTAGACCTGCGTGTAGTAGATATATCATTACAAATAACATACATACATACATACATACATACATACATACATACATACATACATACATACATAGATACGTATATACATAAGTATGATTAAGTAATATAATTATAAACATTTAAAATTAATTGATAATTAAATTTATATGAATCGTTAAATAATATATGTCACGATATCTTTTTTTTTTTTTTTTTTTTTTTTTGTTTTTGAAATCGGCTTAAATCATGCTGTCATTTTATATCCAAAAGCGAAATGTATATCAATTTTGCTTAACACTCCTCTATCCGACATATTGCTCAATCTCTCAATATATATATTGATCAATCAACTTTGAATAAATTGAACTATTTGTGTATGTTACTTAATAGTCCTTCATTTAAAAGGAAGAATTAAGTATTTAAGGTCTGCTCTATTAATAAACGTGAGTTAGGATGAGGGGAAGAGGTCGAGGGATAGAATTCTAGTTGTTTATTATTATTATTGTTATTGTTAGGAAGTAAAATGAAGAAAATTATTTCTATTTTAATCTATTAAAATCTAGAAAATTTACAATCTTACGAAGTGATTCATTCATTGGTTTTATTTCATAAATTCGGTTTTATGCCAAACATATTATAACATACGTCAGACGTACAACATTAGAAATTTTAATTGGATCTCGGACAGCAGACAGTAGACACGCAGTGAGAACAGCAACAACGGTATTCGATTAATTAAATTAATAAATATAACTTAGGCAATAATCATAATCAAAATTACACATGAAATAGGATTCAATTTGAATTCTTTGAATAGATGATGTTTTTTTTTTTTTTTTTTTTTTTTTTGAAAATCCAACAATATTCTGTAGTGAATTCTTTTTAAATAAAACTTGTTCGTTGATAATAATAAAATAATAAAACTAAACAATGAAATTACAAGCATTTCCGATGCCGGATTTTGTAAATCAATTAATGTACTCTGACGCTGCTACTGCGGTGGTTTTGTTTAAAGTTTTGTCCAACAACTGAATATTGCCTGACTTGTATACATAACATATTTCCATTCATAGAAAGGAGTAAGCAGTCGATTTGATGATCAATTTAATAACATCTTTGATGGGCTTTTCTGAGTGTTGCAAACGAAATAGCAGAATTAATATACTCTCACCTTTTAGGGGTAGACATAAAAAACACAGATTTTTTTTTTTTTTTTGCTTAACTTTAACAAGAATTTGTTCTATGTATGCGTTTGTAATAATGATATAATAATAATATTTAAATAAATTTATTATAATAAATAAATAAATAAATAAATAAATAAATAAATCTAAATAAATAGAACCGAAAAGAGATGAACACTTATAAAAATATTTTTTTTTTACATTTTAAGAATTTTTAGAATTGTTCTTATGTGCATATTATGTACATATGTATGGATTTATTATTATTATTATGTATACTTAGACTATTCATATAATATATAATCTTATGCAAACGATGTACATTTGCACGTTTGCATATTTGCGCTGATAATTTAAAACGTTATACCAAATTATTCATATCTGCATATTATTCGCTAAGCCGGATCAAGTTTAGGTTGCAAGACTTAGTAGAAACTAAAATTAGTTTCACAATTAGCAAAATATTGTCACAAGTTTTCGCTAAAAAATTGACGGTTTCAGTATTTTTTTTTTTTTTTTAATTTTTAATGAAAAATCTTCCAGAACTTTGCTCTTATAGTCGTTTATAAAAAAAAAGAAAAAAACGAAAAAAAAAAAAAAAATTATTTCATTTATTTAGATGCATTGATGTATGGAGAATTGTATTTTTTGGATTATCGTATAATATAGAAGAAAGGTGGAATTTTGTTCCCTATATTATTTCACTATGCAACGGAGCTCATTTGCGTGCCTTTATAGACTTATCTTATGCAACTAACTGATTTGATTTAATCCTTTCATGCCCTTTTATAGGGCATTTAAAAGATCATACATACATTTTATCCAACCAATATTATAAGACTTTCTCTCACCGATTCTTGAAAAATTCAATGCTGCTTGCCACTGTTGTACACGTCACTAAGCTATTCCACGGAATTTCCGGATTTTTTTTTTCAAAATAAGAAGACATTTATTTTTCAAAATTTCAAGATTATATTAGTCTGGAAACTTCAATTTCAAAAATTTTACAACCGCCAAACTATAAAATTTCGCAAATTTACTTATAGAAAGGAACGGATTTTAGTACATTCACTCCTTACGATGACATCGTCTTGTAGCTCTGATAAACAATTAAGTAACATTTTAAATGTTTGGAAAAGCAACTGCAGACCCATTCAAAGTATATATTTTAAAGGTGAAAGTATATTTAGTTTATTTTAACTCATATATATACCATAAATCGGGATTCTCCAATAAAATGGCCATAATGTACAGTCGATCATTTTGCACGAAGTGTGTTGTTGAAAACTTTATGCGTTCGCGTATATAGAGGGATAACTGGTCTTAGTAACAGCGACGATAAATCGTACAATTATATCGTTTTCTATTAATGATTGAAATCATAATGAAAAGTAATATTAAGAATTATGCTACAATTGTCGCTGGTTGACATAGATAAAGCAAGAAACGCTTCAAGTTATTTTTCGTTCTCGATAAAAATAATGTCAATTAGCGGAACTTCAAATGTCCATAACATGTCAAATCGGATCTTCTAATTGAAATGTGCATACACAGATGTACTTACATGGAACATTTCATGTTCTAAACTTTTTCTCCGTTTGAAAATATGAAGTTAACAGTTTTCGAAAGGAGCTGCGGAATTAACCAATTTCTTGTAAAATTTAAAAATTTTCATGTTATTCTTCATTTTACTTTATAAGTATAACTAAAACGAAGAAGAAAAAAATTGAAATTAATTGAAATTTAAAGAGTATAGCATAATTTCGGTTGGCGGAAATATCGTTTCTTTTATCATCTTGTTTGGGACATACTTTGTGAAGTCTTAGTACCTTCATGTTAGAGTTCACAGAGTACCTTAATATTCTCCATTAAACATTTTATGTGAACTCGCGTTAATGAAAATGATGTATATGACATGAGAATGTTATCTAATATATATATATCCACTTGCCAGAATAATGCCAAAAGCGAATGTACACAGAGCTACCGCAAAGAAGGTGCTATCCACGGTAATCACATTTCGAAGGAAGCAGCCCTGGCGTTAGTTAGAAGGCTCGCTTCCGATTGACATCCTGGCGGACGAGATTCGACTCATCCATAAAAAGAGGCAGGTAGATCTGCTACAAGGGAACGCTTTCAAGAAGGAGGAACACTTGACCTCAATCAATTGGTGGCAAGCGTGTTAGGAGAGCGAAATGAAAGGTAGATGCACATTTACGCTCCCCCCGAGCATATCGTTATGAATGTAAAGGCGATACGGTATGACAAACGTCTACCTGACACAGCTCACGGTTGTTTCCGCAGCTACCTGTACAAGTTCGATCACGACAACTTACCAATGGATGTGTGGGCACCGAAGGTTGTTTCGTTGTACTAGATTTGCGTCATAGATGAACATATGAGATGCGCTGGAAGATTACAAAAAAACTTGACGCATGGAACAATCTGAACGAGTTTGCGAGAAAAGCGCAGCAAGAGCTACGACAACTAAATTGACAACGAGTGAAAAGAAGAGGAAGTGGAAGGCAATAAGGTAGTCCACTAAGGTCCCACCAGAACTAGTCTTCCTAAAGGAATAGTTAACGGTGGTCCCGCGGAGGAGAGTGGTAGACGATGTATATATGGGGCAGGTTTAGACGCAGGCGCTATGGATGGCGAATCGTGCATGCTACTGGCACGGGCTAGTAGTATCTATGAAAATTTCCAACTCCAGCTCGCATAGCAAAAAAAAACCATACATACACGCAAACACACACACACACAAACACGTGTGTGGAATGATCAACAAAAATTAAATAATAACTGTAATAAGTCACAAATGTCTCTTATAGATCTGAGCCGACTGAGTTTTCTTTGATGTCTGAGCAAGTAATCCGTAGTAAAAGACATATTTTTTCTAGAAATTTATTAACACCTAATTAATTGTGTAGTGCACCTTGGGAGGTGTGTATGCTTTTCAATTTTTTTGTTTGTATTTTTTCATCCTTTAAACACATCTATTATACGTGCGTCAGTTCTTCAATTGAAAAGAAGCACATACCTATATATTATATATATGTGTATATATATGTATATATATATGTATATATATATTATATATTATATATATATATATATATATATATGTATGTATATGTATATATAGATATGACATTGCTTTTGCTTGTATTTACTCTACTTACATATGTTGGTTTAATAGTCGCTGTGCTACCCTAACATTAAATATTATTGTTTTTGTTATTTTTTTTATTGGATTTTGGATTTTGGGTATAAAAGTGGATGTGTTTGTGAACGAATTGCTTAAGACTATTTGATGTATATATGTACCATATATGCACCATACATATGCACGCGCGGTGCATGTACGCAGTTTCTATTTCGAATCCATAATGACATTTGATATATAAAAGTGTACATGCATGCACATACGTGTTTGTAAAGTATACTTCACACATATGCACTATTTTCAGTTTTAAATAAAAAAAAAACCGTTAGTTAATTCCTATTGTTTTTTGTTTTGTCTCTTGTATTTTTCTTTTACTTGGATGATATACAAATTGCTAGAAAAGGAGTCAGCATAACTTTGCACTTTTTTATATGATGTTGTTGTTTTTGTTTTTTTTCGACAACTGAAAATAGCGCAGTTAAAGAATTTTACCTGAGATAACCGCACTTCAGTAGTTATACGATTTCGACAAATCATAGAATGCAGCATAGTGAACGATTTACTGTGTCGGGGTTTGTCAAAGTAGTATCACTGGAGAAGTGTAGTCAAAATGTTTACAGTTTGCGGGTATTTTAAGTTATCTGCATCAGCCAGCTGTGTGATCTTATATACTTGTAATGTTAGGTTCGACTGCAGCGAGCGCGGCACTACGGTAATTTTGAATTGTTAATCAGACACTATTTCGAGAAAGCCTTACAGTTGGCTAATTGAGAAATAGTGCTGTTTGAGTTACTTTTGCACATTGGCTCTCTTTTTCGTGTGAATTTATTACTTGAGGCGGAGACAGCGACTGGTACCGATGCCGAGGTGGTCATGAACGATGTAGTTGCTTCGGTAGCGAATATCGTTGGAGAAAATGAAAACGATTGCGGCATGATGGTATATTGCACTGACGGTGAAGATGCGCTCATTGATAACGATGATGTGGTGGATATTTGCGGCAGCGGCGATGGTTGTTGCATTGTTGTTGTAGTAAGAAGTAGCTGTGACGACGATGTTGATTCAGGCGAATTTGTGTTAGTTTCAGCATCTTCGGTAATAACAGTTTCTATAATGCGTAAAGATTCTGGTGGTCCCCGTTTAGGGATTATGAAGTTGTTTAGGTTCCTCTCGTACGTTTGTAATATTGATGGCTGCCTTTGCTGCTGGTGTTGCATATAATCCGAAACGTTGCCAAGAGCGATGCTAGTAACGGATGGCGTTACTGTTGATAATGTAATTGCGTTTTTGATGTTGAGAGCGGGAAGTGCATGAGGCTTTTGAGTGTTGAGGGCATTCATTTCGATATCAACGGCGGAACGGTGTTCTTCTATTCAGCTGCCATACTTATTGGAAGAGGTGTAATTATTAACTGCAGATCCGTTAGACGACATATGAGTGTCAGGCACTAAATGTGGAGTTCTACTAGATATAGGTGGCAATATAGGACTTGTTGGCCAATGGTATGTAGCAGCAACATTATTGGATGAGGGAACACTTCTATGCAAAAAGCAGTTTGGTCTTGATTAATATAGAATTATATACAACAACAACATTAAACAAGATCACAGAATTTCTTTTTTTGTTATATCTTTTGTTTTGTTTCTTTAAATTATTTTACACTGAATTAAGCATGCTTAGTGAGAGAGAAGAAGAGAGATGTTGAAAGAGAGAAAGCCACACAGAAAGATAGAAAAAGAGAAAAAGTCAATGATCGTTATATGAAAGAAATGCATAAATGAATACGTAAACGAGTTATGAAGTTCTAAATAAAAAAAAAAAAACAACAAAAAATGCATATATATATCCGCTCAAGGTGATTCTCTGCTAACAGAATAGTGTACACGAGCATTAAAGTCTTCGTAAATTAATATTTCAGACCCGACAAGTCGTTTATACGTAATTAGCTAACAATGCATCGCATCGCATTTTGTTTGTACCACGACTTCTCTAACAAAGCAAAATACATATTTTTGAAATTCTGCTTACTTTTCATATGCCGCCGACATTGAACAACTGAGACGAGACAATACGACATTTCATCAACTAACCAGCTGAGATATCAACTTTCGAGTATTTTATTTCAAATAATATACTTTTTAAAATACGTTTAAATCCGTCTACGCCTACGACTCAAATTCTAGAAATATCATCCTGAGATTGATTGTTTACAGATGAATCATTCATTCCGAAGAATTTAACTAACACTATAGACTTTTAGGGACAGACAAACATCGCGAATATACATGCTATGAATGGCACGAGCTGTCCAATATTGCGCATTTTTGTCAGTTTTTGTTGGTGAATATAAAAACATTCGCATCAAATTCTTGACCTATATCCACGTTTCGGTTTCAAGAGTGTGTATGAGCACGTAAGAAATTTATGTGTGGATATGTGTATTTGTCTTGGGACGAATTTTTGATAACCACTCCCTCAATTAAATATAGAAAACAATTGAAATCATTTTGTGGATGCGAAATAATCGTTTAGAACTATCCTGCTACTCCTCTTTTAGATGACTGTGGGAAATAATTATATTGAAATTTTGATTAATACCTGTTACAAGTTAAAGTTTTGGAAAATCGTATGGATGCTTGTGATGGATTCGCATCTCCATTTTTACGGTTAACTTACGGCCATCAAGTCATAAAAGTTCGAATTTTGTGTTTTAATTTTTGCGATCCTTCCAATTTTTCAACCTCCAGCAGAAATTGTTAATTAATTCAAAATTTTACATTAATTGAATACTTAATGGGATCTTTGATGCATATTTCCGAAGATTGTACGCACAACGATAAATTCCTTTCCTGGGAGATATAGAACCTAAATTATGAAATTATAAGTCAGTCTTTCGATCAAAGGCATTTGAAAAATGATTAAAGCTTAGAACGATTAGAGATCTTTTTCGACAATCGTGTATTTATTATTATTATTTTTTAATCGATTATAAAATTGTAGTTTTAACGCATTCCTATCTTGCTGATATATAATTAATACTCGAATATTTGTACTCTGAGTTATAATAAAGTAAGATTTCTATTATGAATCCTGGCTCTAGTATCGCTAATTTAATCAAATCGAAACGACTTTACCGAACTTAACAGTTAATTCTTCAATTTATTATCGATATAAATGCGAGACATCAACCTAGATTTTCGTAGGCATCGATGATGGGGTAGTAGTAAAGGAAAGTTGGGATTTCTTTTTTCATAGTAAGTAATGAGAACTTTGCAAACTGAAAAAGGTCTTTAATGAGCTGCATCGTTATTTTGCGTAATGCAAGGATCCTTATGTGCTTCAAGCAGATGAGAGGAAATAAAAAGGCTTGAGTTCTGAAACATAGCGATTAGTTCTCTTAAGAGTCAAGAACTATTCGAAAGAGATTTTACTGATATAATGATTAACGTTTATTGGACTCATTATAGAATGTCTACTAACCAAAGTAACTGACAGATCACTCAGAAGTTGAAAAAGGACTAGCTTGGGAACTATTCTTTAAATTTATGTATAATTATATATGTATTATATACGGTTAGTAACTGAGTCAAACAATGATTATAAGAAGCGAATTATCTTGACGAAGTTTTAAACGGTCAGCTTCTGTACCAACTGATATCAATAATAATATCGATATTACAATAAAATACTGGATGTTTACTTTTTATATATAAATGATGCGACCCATTTGCTGCTAGACTTGTAATGTAACTTATCGGGAGTAAGAAGTTAAAGAATTAAGACTAAGTTTATTTGTTTGTTTGATTAATAACGAAATTGCTTAATAAGGAAAAGAAACATTTTTGAGGAAATTACATTTTTATTTCCATTGGTCCAATGGTTTCTAAAATTTTTGTACTTTTCAAATATAAGGATTTTTCAAATGCTTTAAAGTAATATTAATTGATTTTCTATTGAAAATCACATAACGATGAAATAATCTGCATGAAAACTACCAGAATCTATCTAAAGGAAATTCTCTCTTCTACTTTGCTCGCTCGTTGTAACGTTGGTTTAGCAGGTGACGATGGACGAAAAGATTGAGGAACATTCCCATGAAATCTATTAAGTAGAGGGATTATGCCAGGATATTCAGCAGCGAGCAATTAAGAAGCATAGCAGAATCGGACGTAATACTTGTGATGTTCGTAATATTTATAAGCGGAGGATTTTGTTAAGAGTTGAATAATGATATTTGATGAAGCTAACAAGCATTAAAGAGATAAGTTTCTTTAAACATTTTGTAAAATACGATCTAGCATACGCACTTTGTTTGAAGACAAATACAAAAAGACAAAGTCTTGTAAAAATATGATATCTGTTGGAAGAATCTCTATTTCTCTGCAATATGCAAATCGAAACCTCATGGAATTCAAAATTCTTTTAGAAAAAATGTTCCTAAGTACGTTCAAATAATTGGTGAGATATGTTCGAAATATTGCATTAAATTCATTGCATTTATGTTCTCGCTTCTTTTTGTTTTGTTCGCTTTTCTTGTGATACACTTTATTCTTTAAATGTTTGCGAAGCAAAAGACCCGAGTACAATTCATAAAATCTCAACACCTAAGTGACATCGCAAGATAGCGATAGCAGTGCTTTTCTCTTTTTTTTTGCAATATTTTACACTATTTTGTTACATAAATAATAATTTCATTCCTCTTTACTCTCACATTCATAACTGTAGGTCGCACAACTTTCGAGGTAATGTTTCATTATCGAATTTTTAATTTAAGGCGTAATGCTTAAAAAAGTAGTTTTTTGAGAATTTTTTTTTTCTTTTTTACGTGAAGAAAAGCAAATAGAATAATAGTAGTTGAGGAGGTTATGAAGCACGCATTTAAGCGTTAAAAGAAAAAATTATTTTTGTTAAAAAAATTAAAAAATAGCAACACCGAACAATTTTCGCGAGGTGGCGCATGTTGATGTCCACATTTCTTTTCTTTTAAAAAATTATACCCGTAGTTTATTACAAAATCTTATTGCAACGTTATTGTCTTAAGCACGAAATTATGTCTTTTCCTTTTTAGAGTTTAAATACCTGGAACCTGGAATGACGGAGCTAATTTATTATTATAACAGTAAAATTAATTTTTTTTTTCTTTTTTGCATGCTACTCCACTCCTACGGAAAACACAACTCTTTCGTTTTCTTTATGGAAAAATATTATTCGCGACAGTCGTTTGTCTTTGTTTTGAAATCGCGATTACGACTTGAACGATATAAGATACCTGACGACAGAGTGAGCCGCAAACCGAGAAGTTCTCTAAGATAGAACAGATCATGACATGATCACATCTGGAATTTTGTTATATTCGGTAGATCAGCGTTTCCTTGACAGACATCAGAAATAAACATCTTTCACTGAGGAAAAAGTACATTTTTTAAAGCATACAACTCCCAAAAAAAATTTCAACAAGGCTCAACATTTGCTCTGGAAAATCTGAACCGTCACATAAAATTATTAAATGCTGGATATATGTAACATAGAATGAGAACGCTGATCACAAGCCTTTGCTTTTTATTACATTCGTCAGCTTGAACCGTTAAGTAGTGTACATAAAATAGAATCTTGCATATATTTCGTTCAATGAAAGGCCAACTTGAGCCGTAAAAATAATATCTATCTTTGAACTTTCAATACGTCTCAGAGATTACAAGAACGGACTCAAGAGTGTCTTATTAATTAATGTCGTTTCATCAATAAATATGAAATGCATTCCTGTAATTTGTTTATGTTATCCATGCTGCTTCTGCTTTACATCTAGTTTGTTAGGGTCATATAGGGGACGTGTAATCCGCATGCCCGTCATGGCCATTTTAATTTTGAATGTTCAAAAAATCAGTTGCTCGTACGAATAAGACTTCGTGCAATCCATCAATGGAAAATAAATCCATTGTTCTTAGACGTTTTCAAGCCACTATTGTGGTAGATTCAGTTTCTTTTCAAAAAAAAAAGGGAGTGTCTTAATGTTCTCTATTTCGGGGTTCGTATCTATCAACTCATCATAGATCATCTGTGATGATTCTCTAAATTCGAAACGTATTTAAAAGAACTTAAACGTTTAGCTGGAATATTTTTGAGAAATATGAAAGCGAACTTTTCTTTTAATCTCCTCAGATTAAAAGTCTGTAATGTATGCATCCTATGTGTGCATTATTGTTTGGTTATCAAAAGTGTAAATAAATTGATTTATGCAATGCTTTTGACTAAGCTTTCGTTCTAAGTTGTAGAAAATCATTTTATGAACCTGTTTACACAGTTACAATTACAATTATAACGATATTGCAATGAACTGCTTCCTATGATAATAGCTTTTGATTACTCTCTTTTAAAAGAAAAAAGCAAACTTACGTGGAATGACGGACTTCACGTGTATCGCATTGTAATAAAATATTTTCTATGAAAAAAGTTGAGCTTTCTTTATTGAGTGTTTGTGATGTACTGGTTTACCTCAGCCATACCGTTCACAGGAGCGTTTTCTCTTTAATACTGACTCTAATATAGACGAAGGAATAGAAAATTAAAGTTAACCAATCGGCATAGTATTTTGGATAAGATTAAGACCATCTCATATGAATGCTTAAAAACCGTTAAATGTTTTGTTAAATGCGAACGTGTCCTTTAATAGATCGAAATTATTTCGATATTGGATATTGGATTTAAAATAGTCGTAATAGTGATTATTTGTACCATATTATTTGTAGATAATTCCTTCGTAGGAAGCACAAATTTAGCACAATTTGTGCCAAAATGTTTTCAGACGGAGCAAATCCATTTTCTCATTTAAGATTTGTGTGGTCGTCGCAAATGTTTGCATCAGCGTCTTAAATCAATATTTGCCGTGAATCTTAAGTTGTAATTTTTCAATTATTGAGCCTACAAGGTTGTGGGCGGATCACACCCTATACGTTATTGAAAAGTAAATAAGTAAGTTAAGAGTATTTGTTAAAAAGTCTATTTATTAGCAAACTTTGAACTTAGATTAACGCACTGAAAACAGGCCTTAAACGAGTAAAACCCACTGTTGACAACGGTCTATCTAAATATCTAAATATTATTTGCTTTGTTCGAGGTGATGATATGATTTATATTTCATAAAAATATTCGATTTTGAAATTTCTGCTTTCCTTCCAAGGAGCTGTTGCTGATCAAAAAAAGAAGAACAATTGGAGAATAGAAGGAGAAATAGAGTAGAGTCTTATATAAGCTGAGAATATCGTAAGGGAAACCAAGAGCTTTTTGCGTTTAATTTAAATTATCAGTGTATACCAAAAACAAGAAGAAATGTTAGTCTTATTTTCGGATGAAAAGAGAGTAATAGTTGGACAATGAATGAATGACTTCATTTAAATTTAAATTTAAATTAGTAACGTGCGGATTAATGATTATGTTTAAAATATAATCAACTTCAGTAAAAACATGCAAATCACATGTTCAGGAAAGATAAATAGTTTTTTTTGTATGCACTGGAGGCCGGGATTATGAAAGCATCGCAGTTTGAATATAACATGCAGAGTACGCATTAGAGACGCGATGATAGCGAATACACATTTTTTATCATCAAAAGAGTCACTGAGTCGACTTACAACTACCTTCGCGAGCTTGCGAGAGACATCCAAAGTGTGGAAGAATCTGCATTATGTTTCTCCATAAAGCTAGTAAAGCACTGATTGGATACTAATTATTATTTGTCCAAAGGCAAATATAGCTTTCGTGCTTTTCTTTCTTATAATCTTTTCTCTTTTTTTACATTTTGGAATATTTTTAAACAGAGCCAAAGGACACTAGAAACTCAATATCTCAACTCTAATAAAGCATACGTATGTATATGCAGAATAAGAAAAAGGGTATATTATGCGTATTCACGTGTGGTTCCAGATTCTGTTACGACAATACGACAATTTTCGCTGAAATTAGTGTAATTTGTCTGATCAACATCTCTATATCAACACGTGATTTGTGATTCTTTTATGACGGTAAATTTGTTCAAATTGATATATTTTTCCGGATTTTCTGTACTTTCAGAAAATATTTATCGTGAAAATGCTTAACAAAAAAAAAATCTCGTCCTCAGTTGTCAAGATGACGGACGGCTATTATTAAAGTCTTTTAGCCGAAGCATTGCAGCGTTGAATTTATTTGTAACCGTTGGTAAAGGGGATCATATTGTGTGAAATATTGGGCCCTTTTAATCTGCAATTATTTACGCATTAGCGCTTGCACTTGAAGAAGTAGACAATTGCGCGCATAATTTATTGGGGTCAAAACTAACCGTACACAGAAAGCAATACAAACATCACTGCATGAAGAATTTTTTCTCTTTTTTTTGATTTTTATAAATTGAATTAAAATAAATTGTTTAGGGATAATCCATCTATATGTTATGCTATGCACGTATGGTGTAAGTACGATTAAAAAAAGTTATACGAACAGTGTATGTTTGTTTTTATTCGTATAAACGTTAGATAAAGCTAGTTTCCGAGTGAATTATTAATTTTTTGCTGCATTATTTTTGCATTAAAGTTTTCATTTGGCACAGAAGTGATTTGGGGGTACAATATATGTGTAAATGGTGCTGTAGTGGTTAGTGATCGAACGGGGAATTTTGTGAGGGTGGATGGTAGTGGCGGCTGTGGTGGATGTATTGGATGTAGTGGTGGTAGTGGATGTTATGAAATTAACGGTTTCTGTTGCTGCTTACTTTTCTTTTACAATATAATTCAATTAACTCAAAGTTCATCAGTAATTTAACTTAATTTTTGCAGAAATTTTCTAGTTTCGTATATGTATTAAATTCGGCGGAGATACGCACCTTGAATGTGGAAATACCATTGATGGCGGATTGAACATAGGCGTTGGTGTATGTGGCGGTTGCAGCGACGTCGCAGCCGTGTCTGGATGTAGAAAGTTTTTTCGTTGTTCTAAACGTTCTTGATGTTGCGTTAGGCATCTGGTTATAATTTCTGGCAGACTTTCCATATGTTCCTGGAAAAGAAAAACAATTTCGCCAAAATTGTATTTGACATTTTCTAGAAAATATTGTAAACATTTTAAATAATTGAAATCTACTTGAAGTGCTTGCAATTTGTCCTCCAAATTCGTTAGGCGTTCCTCTATAGTATCTTGACGGCTCGACATATCCGAAATAATTTCATAGACACTATTTTGAGTCTAAAATAGAATTTTATAATAAATGAAATTTGAAATATTTTGCCTTCTCTGTGAGACAGAAAACTTAAATTGAATTTTGTCTTACCTTAGCCATATCGGTTATTGTGTTGGCATTATCCATTAGTTTCCTTTGATCCATTTTCACTTTTCGTAACCTATTCATGGTATTCATATTTTGGGATGTGTTGTTTTAGAACAAAAAAAATAAACAGAAGAAGCCAACGTGAGTAGTGAACGAGATTATAAAACTTAAAATGTATAAAATAAAATTGTACAAACATAAGTTTTTAGAATTTTTTTTTTGTTTTTTTTAAATATTTCAAACAACTTTAAACGATTCGCAGTGGAGATGCATATCTTTATAAAGCGACTCTTTATTAGTTTAGACGATACCAAATCGTGAGTGCTACCACGTTAATCTATACAAAATTTATTTATAGTACAAAATGAGCTTCTTAATCGAAAAAAAGAACCTGACAACAACTCTTTTGAGAATCTTAAACGCTTTGAAATATATTTTAATCAATATGTAAACAAGTTTGAAAATGATTTCAAAATGTTTCTTTTATATCTATTGTAATAGATAAACATATCCTGCAGTCTTTAAAATAAAGTTTCGCAATTAATTCGTCAGTCGCAAGGATTATTGCAGATCAATCACAACGATTAATTATTTAACGAATATTTGGATTTGAGATGCTTTTGGCAACGAAAGAATCTGGCTACCCCCCTGTAATGCTAGATAATAAAGTGTAAGTAAATAAGTATCGATAGACGATAAGATAAAGTCAGTTTTTAGAATAAGAGCATCAGTTGGTGTAAGAGCGTGTATGCGGCAATAAAGAAAACTTTGGAAAAAGTAATATATCTACAATACCAGGTAATCTTAATCCTAATTAATCGTATTTTGGAACCATTTCTTTTTCTAAAATGAACAGCGCAAAACCATGCAGTTGTTAGAAAATTGTCAGCGTCATCTTTTACAGCAACACTGCCGATCTATCGATAGCTAATGGTAACATTTAATATTTTTATCATCGCTAGCAGATCAGCTGACGGAAGTTAATAGCGATCACATGATAAGAAGATGGAATTGTGTAAAAATATAAAGGGTTATAATTTCGGTATATATTTTTAATTTTATATTTTGTTAAATCGGTAAATTGCCGATTGTAAAAAGTTAACTTAAAATTAATATAAATTAACTGAACTATTAAACAGAAAATGAATAACAAAATCATTTAAGCCTTAGCCCTGAGAGAGTACTATAACCTCACTCATGATGAGTTAGTCAAAAACTGATCAGGTGGTAATACACATTCCCTTTATGATTACATTTGCTAGACTATTGTATAAATTTTTTACTTCTATGCTAAAGAAACGAAACAATAAAAATCTAGTAACAATTTGAAAGATTCAAGTTCTTTAGTTTTCTTGTCATATCATTATGTCTCCTTGGATGCTAAAGACGAGAAGTAATTGTCTAAAGTTTTGTCCATAAAACAAATTAATCGTTATTATTATTATAATGAAGCATTATGTTAGTAAAAAAAAATAAAGAACTTAGATGTGGTAATAAAATATTTGTCGAGATTTCAAAGATAAGGAAACGCTTTCCATCAAAATTGAAAATTTGCATCTCAACTGCGATATGTAAATGATTTCTTAGTTAATTGATCAATTTTTCATTTTTCAAAAACATTATTATCGTTAGTACTTGATTAGTGCGGTTAATGTTACATAGTTTTCGTTCTGCAATTAGTTGGTACTTAATTGATCTTGCATCTATATTCCTGAAATATATATGTGTACATGTGCACACACACACACACACTATGTATATACATATACGTATATATATATACATATATATATATATATATATATATATATATATGGATGTATATATATACTATGTATATACGTATATATATAGTAGATATATAGTATATATATATATATATATATATATGGATGTATATATATACTATGTATATACGTATATATATAGTAGATATATAGTATATATATATATATATATATATATGGATGTATATATATACTATGTATATACGTATATATATAGTAGATATATAGTATATATATATATATATATATAT
>KK351028.1:1654637-1688642 GCA_000671755.1 Glossina brevipalpis | reverse complement strand
GATTGTGAAAATCGACTACTAGAGTTTTTTACAAATAGAGACCAGGACTTCTATGAAAGAGGCATTTTGAAGTTACCTTTAAAATGGTAACAAAGCATACAACAAAACGGTGCATATTTGACCCAAATCGGACAATCCGAAGCATGTTAAATAAAGTCCTGAAGTTCATATAAAAATAATGGATTTCTTTTTCCCCAAACTAATATATTTTTTTGGTACGTTTCTGGGATTTACAATATACATACGCTTGTGGTGGAATTTGTAAAATTTTAGAAGAAAATATAAGCGCTTTATAATGCGGCTGAAAAGTTTTCAACGCGTTGCGTTACGTATAATCGTTAGATATATGATTCATAATATATTCAAAATATGCAAAAAAAAAGGAAAAAGAAAAATTGTATAATTATTCTATAAATTGAATTGAATTAAATAAAATTAAATTAAATTTAAATAAGCGGTACTAAAGGTAAAAAAATTAAATTAAAAAAACAAAAAATAGAAAAATAAGTAAAATTGTATTCTAAATGTAGCAAACAATATCATAGTGACGTAGAGAGAGATAGACAGAGAAAGAGAGAAAGAAAGAGAGAGAGAGAGAGACAAAGAGAGAGAGAGAGAGAGAGACTGTAACGATTTAATACCCTTTTAGTTAGTTGCGTATCCATCATGAAGTTATGTACATGTTTCTCAGCTCGGGTCAGCTCTAGTTTCCTTGATACGACTGCTACTAGTAAGGCCGTGCATCCTGCACCCTAAAAAATAATATTTGCATAATATTGAAAAATTATCTATAAATAAACGCAAAATATATATTATGAGCGATTCCTTTATGAAAATCAAATGTTAAAAATTTTGATACATCGCCTTTACAATGAAATGTAAATTGAATTTCCTTATATAATATAATATAATAACGAACTAATTAAAAGAATTTAAATGGAATCGCTCATGCTTTCATTTAACAATAAAAATTAGTTGGCGTTAATAATTAGCTGAGCTCATTGTATGTGTTTCGTATTTATAGCATGTCCATGTCCACAATTATATCAATTTACACATTTCTCTTTGCGCGGCGTTCCTGTACATATGTGCTTGTTATTCTTCTCAACGTTTAACGTACTTGATTGTCAATTGTTAATTGATTTCTTAAGTCATTTGCCAATAATGGTTGTAGTGGCCGTTGTTGCATGAAAATCATGTTTACGCAGTCAAGGAAAGTATGTGTGTTGTTTACGTTCTATGAGTAATTATGTTATACTCTGAGTTGATTAACATTAAAATTCAAACAGCTCCTGCCGTATTGCGTTACAATACAATAACTGTTCAAACTCATAATGTTTAACTCGTATAAAAATATTTATTACACATACTTCAGTAGAGTATAAAATATTTATTTATAAAAAATTCGTTTGTTCTCGTGTACTCTTCACGAAAATTTAAATTTAATCTTGTGCTATTATTTTCTTTAAAGGTAATCAGTTAATAATAAGATTCATTAGTGAAGGAACTTCAATTTTTATCTGATTAACTTCATATGTGCTTGTGTGATGCTAGGTCTCGATTATTTTAACGAGAAGAAACGAATTCAATTAAGAAAATTACTAACGTTTTCTAACGTTCTTACAAACTTTTATTGAAAAATCGAATGACTTGAATTTTGTTGGAAGAGACATTTAAGTTTCAATAGTAGGCTTCAGACGCGCAAAAGATTACAATTAATAGATTCTTCTTCTCGATACGTGTTAGCTCCATCTTTACACTTTTTAAGACATATGAGCTGCAAATGAACTAAAAAAAAAAAAAAAAAAAAGAAGCTTGCCGTTAAGACAATATTTTTCTTCCGAAAATATTTTGTTGTCCGAAAATATGATTTGCATTAAAAATTTTTTATTTAATTTCTTTTATTATTTTTAATTAATAAGTTACTTCTATATATTCTTTGCCAAGTCTCTAATACTTATTCATTCATCCCGTAATTTTTCTTAGGTGAAATTTTATTTCCATTACAACAACAACATCATACTGCAACCTTTCTATTTTTATACAGAATTTTTTAAAGACTCTACTTCGTTCGGGGGTCCTTTGTGTTTTTTTTTTAAATTTTTCACCTGCAATTCAAGATAACTTTAATAGTACATCCTCCTATCTTAAGACTATCTAAGAATGTCAGTTATAGACATACATATATATACATATATATACGATCAGTAACTATTTAGACTTGAAAGAAAACAGAATTCCGTTATTCCGCAAATTGCAAATTCTATATAAAATTTAAATTATAAGTAATTCTCGGATGGTAATATAGAACAAATAGGTTTATCGTAGCTCAAATCGTTCAGAGATCAGTAAAGTCTTTTCCAGGTTTACTGTTGACAAAACGAACATGCGCTGATATACACATTAAACTAATTATTATACTGTTACGAAATTCACAAACTAATAAAAGGTAACTACAACAAATTTGATAAATCTATGGAGAGGAAATTCCTTCGAGTTTGATACCTACCACGGTCATAAAAAGACATATTTGCAGCTGTCAATAAAAGCAAAAGTTGATAGAGAATTCGCGTGAAATCTGTCTGGAAGGGGATTAAGGAAACTACGTATTCGCAGGTAAAGCAGAAGGGTACGCAGAGTTTGTGATATTCGTAGGGTTTATAAGCAGAGCATTTTGCTTAAAACAAACAGTCGACTGGAAAGATAAAAGAAGTAACTAAGTGTTGAAGAAAATAATTACTTTGTAATAAATTGTAAAATAATTGAGTTTGTAAATATTATTTCGTAAATAAAGGAAATTGTAAATAACCAAAATAAAAGCTTTTCGCAATCTAGCGATACGAACTGTGCCTTAAAGGTAAAACATGAAAGGGCAATTTTCGTAACAATACTCGTAGATCGATAAGGAAATAAATAGTAAAGAAATAGAATAAATTTCAGAGACAGAAGAATCTGCTAAAATTGCTCTTAAAAAAGAAAAGGCTACATCAGATATATATCCAATGAATTGCAAGTAAATGTTTTTTTAGATTGAAAAACTCATTATGAATTTAATTTAATCTAAAATAATTCCTAGTACAATTATGGAAAAGCAGAGAGATCTGCAGTATTGTAGGCTCAGTTAAGAAAATCAAAGGCACAGCGATTGTGGCGTTTATGTTAAAAATGAAGTCTGTTTTCCAAAATGTTTAAAAAGATTATTTTAATGCTTGTACTTTACGTTCGTTTTTTTTTTGTTGGTAATTTTTTTTGTTAAATTTTATAATGAATGCTCTCGTAAGTAACATGTTAAAAAATATAGACCGAAATTGACAGTTTTCAAGATAGATTTGTTTTACCCAACACCGAAGGCGGGATTGTATTCGTTTTCTTCGCAGAAAAAAGCTTCAGAGACGTCATAAAGTAATTATATTCCTGATCAGCATCGAATTTCGAATTTACTTAAGCATATCCGTCTGCCCGTTTGTGTAATATCTGTGATATTTCCCTGGTTGCAACATATAAGATATCTGGATTAAATTTGACAAAAACATTGAAAGTCCCTGCAATGTATGCTGTTGTTGAAAATGATGTAAATCGATCAAAAGGCACTTCTCCAGTGTGAAATAAATTGAAAAGATCTTTGCTTTCTGAATTTTTTACTCACTAATTATAAACTAAAAACCGGTACACAATAAAGATTCTCACGGTATTGCATAAAAATGGAAGAAATCTTCGAGATTCCCTTTATTATAGGATATTGAAAATTTAGTTATTTCTTTTTGGAGAACATAAAGGATTCGCTCTCAGTTGTAAAGAACAGATTTTGTTCCCTTTTCTTTGGCCTGGGCCGGCTCGCCGGATTCCAGGGGAAACTTACTACTACTTATGTAGATATTTTTTTCGTATTCTTTAAGCAGGTTTAAAAGAAGAGAGCATGACAAACATAACTCTCTTCAATACTATATATGATTATCTATTTTATGGTCCGGATTTGGTAGCATTGTTTTATTAGCATATGTAAAATACAACTATCATTGAAGTCATCATAGTTTAATGTAAGATATGCCATTTTATTACAATATGGTTCGTTTAATAATCACTGAATGTGCTAAAATAAGAAAAACTTAATAGATTAATGTTAATTCTATAGCTGAATTTTTTCTCGCATTATGAGCATATTATGGTCAACATAATCATCAATTTGAGCGCACTATAGACAAAACCATAACGAAGTTTGAAGAACTTGTATCTATAACACATAAGTTAAGGCTCACATATCATCGAAATAGCACAATTAATCTTTATATCTATAATTTCTCAAGATTTTTTTATGATTTTTGATTAAAAATCAAACATTGTATTGCCATTGTATTCCTTAAGCTTTTGTTTGCGTTAATCAATACGAGTAGTATCTTTTTGAGAATTTATCAAACTCTCTTGGGGTCCAACGAGAACAAACGTTTTTCATCGCTTAATGATTTTGCAATAATTTGCATATGCTGATGGAATTAATGCACAACAAGTGAGTTTTGACAAAATTCAACGATTTTATTCTTTAACCAAACTAACGTCTTTCGAGGTATTCGATATAGAAAATACACTTGAAAAATATTGAATTTATTTAAATGTGCACTTTCTCCGATATTCATCTATCATAGCTTTTCCTTTCTTTCCTTTCTTAACAAGTCGCTACGGAAGTTTTATTCTGCCGATCATTATACTTTACACGGGCTATGGCACAAGGGTACATTAAGTTTTTGCTGATCTGTTCGTTCATACTTTTATGTCCACACCGAGATAATTTGATCCAAAGACGAATACTGTTGAAAATGGTTAGGGCCAAACCATTCTTCATATAACTTTCTTTTTTGAATTTATTTTTAATTGCAATTTAATATTGCATGATAAACATCGGTAGAAAATGATATTTTGGCATATTAAATAAATGTGGGAAATTTGGATGGGATTGATCAATTTTTTAAACGCCCTCTACATAAAATTTTTTTACAAAAAATTAACTTTTGTCTGGTCGTATTTTTTAGTTTTTTTTTTTTTTTTGTGTAAATTGATGAAAAAGAATGACTTGGCTTATAAATTTACTATATGACAGTTACATTATGTAGGCCCACTTTTTAGATCACTTCTTGTATGAGGGCTGTTGTAAAAACTAAGCCTTTGTATGGTAATAAATTGTAATCTTTGAAATTAATTGATGTAAATAAATGAAAAATAGCAATTATTGATGAGAATCTTACTCGACTTTAATGTTATAATTAATTCAAAATTGAATTCTGTTCACTTTTCAATCTGATCTAAGGTATTCAAACAAATACGTTATGGATCTGCAACAAAAGTATGACGTTACTTCCATTGTTATATTCTTCTGTAATTTTGTAAAATGTCAAGCCGAAGTAGAGAATGCATCTAATATGGATTCAATATTATACATTCGCACAGCCATTTGTTTGCCGTCGGTCCGGTGATGAAATAAAGAAAAGAAAAAGCTCTATCTTTAGCAAGACAATGCGACTTAGAAGTCGAATTATTGGGTGATCGGCCTCGGCCGTACAGTTCTAATTTTGCAACTAATGACTTTTGTTTTTTTCCTGAAAGTGAAGAACAAATTTCGTGAACAACGATCTTCGCCGGCAGAAAAAGCCGTTGATTCGTTCAAAAATCCTGTTTATGTTCGAACGTATGAAGCGTAGAGATCCTAAAGGAGAATATTTTGAAAACCAACTAAAGAAATTTGTAATCACAAATTACTGTTTTTTCACTATTAAGTTTAAATTATAAATATACTAATATCCCATGTGTTAACCTTTCTACCAAAACAAAGCGTTTGTCCAGTTTCCTAAGGTGAATAAAAAATATTTTTAAAAGTTATACAAAATCAGGAAAAGCTACATTTACCTTACGGTAAATCATGAGTAATTCTATCTGAGACGAAGATATAAAAATAGTAAAATTTTGTTATTGTTAATTCAGAACGTCATTTCTGAATCGGAGTAAAATTTTTTGTTTCATCAAAGGATTGCTGCTCGCTCTATGTTTAGGTTCGCAAGTTTTTAATGAAAAAGTTACAAAATTTTTTTGTGTTATCTGGATTTCATATAAAATTTTCTGATAGCATTACGCAAGAATGGTTAAAGGAGTAGAGGCATTGAGATGGAAGAAGTAAAAACAGTTATGTTTGCGCGCGATGTTCACTACCTAAAAAGCCATCACAAATATATATTCCTTTTTGTTTTCGAGCTTATTTCCATTTTCAGTTATTGTGGCCACAGTTATAAATTAATTCCGAATTCTAATTTCTAAATTCGATTCGATTTATAGAAGTAAACCAAGAGTGTACATGAGCAAAATCTTAATATTCTATTTCAATATTTGCGATTTTGAAATTTCTTTTATCGGACATACGGACGGAATGACAGAGGTACTGAAGCAAACGAAATTCTCGTATACTTCTGATTAAGAATATAAATACTTTATATATATATATAAAACCAGCTGGAAAGATTAGTTCACTTTTAATCTTCTTCCGATGGAAAATTTAAATAAATATCGAATTGGACTGCGCGTAAACTAATAAAATTCGAGTTTAATCAGCTGACTGCGTGCTGATTTCAATTTCATAGAATTGATTTATTTTTTTTGGTTTATAGAAAGAAAAGTAAATGGATGAAGCCTGTGTGTAAAAGCGGCTTATATATCCAGTAAGCTTTTTGGTTAAAAATTCAATGTTGTATCAGAAAAATAATGCAGCACTTTTTCTCAAATTCAATAAAAGCAAATGATCAAAAAGTGAAATTTTGATGCAAAAAATTAGAGTTGCCAATTGTAGACAGATATGATGTTTTTGAATAGCAGGTTTGAACAGATGTTTGTAGATCGGTCAGTCATGTCAAAACTGGCTAGCCAGAAGAAAGAAAAAACAAGCTTTGGCTGATAAGAAATTATTAATAGATAGAATAGAAAGAAAAAATCATAAAAAGTTTGAATAGAAAAAAACAATAAAAAAGGCATGATCACATTAAAATTATAATTAAAAAGAGAAGTCAGCGGTTTTGATAAAAGCAATTAGCTGCTTGAGACGAGTATTGTTGCGAGCACGAGTTAAAAAAATTAAAAGATCTTTTGATGTGATCGAATTTTATATATGTGAAAATAAGATCCTCAGCTAACTCACAAACATGACATTCATCACAAATACCAGATGAGACCACTCTGATTATCTTAGGATACATCTTATCATAAGAGTGATTGCACATGAGTCTGCTGAGCACCTTAATCTCCCATGTGGTGAAAATGGTGTCAGATAGAAGTTCAAAGTTCAGAAAAGGGTGAATTTTGTAGAAAAGACGATCTTCATTCGATCTTGTAGTGGCACGATATTTATCCTTCCAGTCTTGCCAAATGATGTTCCTAATATGAAGTAAAGCATCCTTGGGAGGATATTTGACAGAGGAAATACTACCAGCAAACCGAGCCTCACGAGCGTGAAGGTCAACTCTGACATTTAGTGGAAAGCCACAGTCACCAGGAATCCAGATGAGATGACATATCTCATATCTCATGGAGTAATTTACCATTTCATGAATTTCAAACACATACATATTATGAGGGTATTTTTTCTTGATAAATATCAGAACTGATTTGCTATCAGAAAAGACAACGAGTTTTCTGATGCCACTAGTTTTGGCCAAAAAAATAGCTTGCATGATGGCCAGGAGTTTTGTAAAAGTGGAGGAAAGTTCTTCTAGAATTTAAAATTTTCCAAGCAGTTCAAGAGGATATTTTACCACGGCAAAACTAGAAACCCCTTGACCAACTGAGCCATCAGTAGCATAAATGGTGAAACCGTTACTTATGTAAAAATTGAGTCTTTCCTGAGACAAAGCTCGAAGACCTAACTGTGGAAAGTTCTTTTTAGTTGTGACAGCTGATAAGAAAGGATTTAGATCTACTTTGCATATACTTAGTGTTGAGCTCCAGTTGGGGACGGAATTGACTCTTTCAAAAATGATGCGAAATTTCTGATAACAGTACGTGTAGCTGCTAGAGATATCACCTCCACTGGAGGCAATGATATCAAAAAGCAATGGTCTGATAATTTAAACTTTCAACAGTTCTTTTGCCGTCAGGAGTAGAACTCTATCAAGGATTGGCAGTTCACCTGCAATAGTTCTTAGGATGGTCACCGAAGTCGAAGGGGAGAAACCAGTAAATCGTCTTAGCAATTTGTTTTGAAAGGTCTGGATTTTTCTGTTAATGCAGTCAGGAGGATTGCAAGTTGTGGAGAGGCTATATTAAATTTTCGAGCGGACTAATCATTTGTAAACAGTAAGTGCTTTCATTGGGAAAAGTCCCGACTGCAGGCACGTCATCAGTTTGACGACATTAATACCGGATTGACAGCCAGAAAAAATATCAGAGTAATGGTCTTCGACAGTAAGATTCGAATTAATGATTCTTCCAAGGAACTTCAGTGAAGATGTCTGGTTAACGGGTGTGCTATTTATTGAAATGCTGATAATCTTCCTCGAACCTTTTGCAAAATAAATGGCATTCGTTTTGCTAGGATTGAAACTTAGGTTGAGACCAGCACAATCTTGAAAAAAGAGATTAGCTTTGGCGATCATGTTTCTAACTACAGCATCGAAGGTCTTATCAGCCGATACTATCAGAAAATCATCAGCAGTCTTTCCTTCACCATAGAGTTTGTAATTTTCATAAGAACACATACGAGAGAGATAGGTCTATAGGTAATAAGTTCATTAGGATCTTTTTCCATTTTTCAATATCAGAATGATTTTTATAAGACGCCATCCATTCGGAATGTTATTTGAAAGCCAACATGTATTAATGGCAGACAACAATGCAGCCAGACTTTGAATAGAGAGAGCTTTGATCATGTTATACTTAATCTCGTCATAAACCGCAGCCGAAGGTTTCTTCTTTCCTTGCAGAATTTTCATTAGTTCCTCTAACAAGAAGGGCAAACTGCCATCTTCTGAAAAGAAAGATTATCATCAGAAAGAAAGATTTCGCTAAGGATGCAAAAATTTTTTCCCCTTGGAATTCAAGAAGAAATCCAAATTGTGTGAATTACGTATGAAGGTCTGTACACTGTATTGCAGAAAGTAGATCATTTAGAGTTATTAGAAGAATTTAAATTCAGGACAGACCGAGATTGTTGTAATTTATCAAAGACAGATTTAAAAGCAGACATTTTTTCGACTTTGTTATGAATTTCGTTTTTGTTTTCAATGGCAGAAAAAGTACTGAATATTTTTCGGTGAAATTCCAAATTCCAGGTATATATGCCTTGAGATTGAGAGATTTGAAATTATTAGATGTTAAAAAATTATTAGCATTGAGTGAGGGCTATCAAACATAAGTTTTGCCCTCCCATTGCTAATTATCTTTAGACATTTCAGACCATTCAAATGCCGATAGCCTATGATGCTAGTGCTCAATTAATTTCTCTAGTCTAAGAATTAATTTCATTGGACTAGAAAATATAATAATAATAATCAGACCATTCATCTTTAGATTTTTGATGTATTCAAAAAAGAAAAGATCACCGGACAGGCGGACCCTTTTACCATTATCAATTTCACATGTTTCAATGAACACATAAAACTCGCCTGCAGAGTCAACATCATACATTTTTTATTTTTAGTCTTCGTGCTCACTTAACTCAAAAGATAAAAATAAATACAAGCAGCTAACTCACCTGGAAATGAGGGAAACGTGAAGTTTATCAGCGGACAACAGAAAAATCACGTAGATAATCAGCAAAAACAAAAAACTATCAGCAATCACTTGATGTTCCCAGTCTTTAGTCACACTATATGCGGCCACACTGTTGAACATTTCTGCACTTATATTTTTATTTATTTCTATTAACTACTTGCAGATTTGATTCCTTTTTTTTAATAAGAAAAGTTTAAGAATGGTTGTTTAATTTTTTTTATTTTTTACTTCTTATTTTTTAAATTTTAGCACTGGGAAAAAATTAACATCTTCCCTTAGGGCTGTCAAACTTGGAATCTTTTACGGAAAATTTAAATAAATATCGAATTGGACCGCGCGTAAACTAAAAAAATTCGAGTTTAATCAGCTGATTGCGTGCTGATTTTAATTTCATAGAGTTTAATATTGAAAATGAAACATATTTATATCTGTTTGCTGCTATGTAAGTGGGTGTAATTAATACATTCCTTTTTCGTGTATGTTTCCAATTCTATTTTCATTCATATATAGTGAAATTCATTATTATCGTACCCTTGATATTCATGTTGTTGCGTCGGTTATATTGTTTAAAACTCACCATTATTCCTGTACTGACGGCAATACCGCGTCCGCAATAAGTATTTGGTACAATATCACCGAAACCAACACTTAAAAACGTGATAGATATAAGCCACATCGAGTTGAGCAAATTTGCATGCTCCTCGTCGTGGAACCTGCCCTTTCCATAGACACAAACAGAATACACACGGTTGGAGAAGAAGTTGTATCAATTAAATCGAAATCGAATTCGAATTGGATCAAAAAGCACACAAAATAAATTAAAAAAAAAACAAACATCAATATAAAAAGAAAAATAAAATAAGAGAATACATATTTACATATAAAATAGATTTTGATAGAAAGATAGACGAATAGATAGGAAAAAAAGAAAGAAAGAAAGAAAGAGAGAGAGAGAGAGAGAGAGAGAGAGATAAAATATATAGATAGATAGATAGTTAGTTTGATAGTTAGATAGTAAGATAGAACAAGAGAGTGAGAGGAAGAGAGGGAGAGAGAGAGAGAGAGAGAGAGAGACAAAATAGATAGTTATATAGTTAGTTAGATTGATATAAGGCAGATAGATAGGGAGAGAAAAAGAGAAAAACAAGAATGAAATAAAGAAAGAAAAAGAGAGAGAGAGATAAAGAGATAGAGAGAGAGAGAGAGAGAGAGAAAGAGATTGGTTATACTTTTGATTACATTTAATGCTACTGATGTTTAAAAGAGTGGAGCTAGCGTAGTATTATAATAAATGCTTGGACGGGTGCGGTAAGGAAGCTAGAAAAAGGAACAGCATGGTTTCATATATGGCATAGTCTAAAAAATATTGAGCCCTCATATATATACATATATATATTAAGCTATACATGTACATATTTATATACACATATTTATAATATATTTACATTTTTAGATTACGATGCATTTTTTTTACTGTTGGGCTCAATATTTCGTTTGACAATCGAATGATTTCTTTAAGGCGAAAAAGGGAAAATAAAAAAAAAAAATTAGAATTTTAAATGTATTATATATGAATCAAGATTAATAAGCACGCATAGGAATAGGAAAACCTGGAAAGTGACGTTACATGAAATACACACACACACATACACGCACGTTTATACATACAACCAAATATCAAGTGAAAAAATGCATTTAAATATGGAAAAAACAGAAAATTAAAACAGAAAAAATCCATAGAACTTAATTAATAAATGAAAGAAGAAGAAAAAACTTTATTGAATGAATCGATCACAAAGTCGCGATTATCTATCATATCTTATTATTAATATTCTAAAACTGATTTATAGAAAACCAGCCATTTCATTTTGTTGTTGTTGTTGTTGTTGTTGTTGGTTGCATATATACCACGTTATCGCTTAGATTACGAGGTAATAAACATTTAAAAAAGTTTACGTTGAATGTTTAACATTTGCCTGTCATTAGCAGTTGCGTGTCAACGTCATCATTAATGCTACATATTGTCATGATGGTCAGCAATTCTAACATATATATGTATGCTTTTTGTCGTTACCGTACGTTATGTGCGATGTATGTAAGTAAACGTTGATGATGACAAATCCGGATTGATTTGAAAGCACGCGAAAATTAATAAAGAAAACGATATCTGCGAACACAAACAATTTCAATGAAATATATTATAGTGTACAAGCCGTACACTTATTCGCATACATTCGCACACGCACGTACTAGCTATCATATAAATAGTGAATATCTACATTACATATATATATATATATATATATATTACATATATATATATATGCAACATTTGTTGTCAGTCACTAAATAGTTTATGTTTATTGGCAGTTGTTTTGGTGCTGTTGAGTTTGGTTTGGTTTGGTTTGGTTTAGTTGTATGTGTACTTACCACCATGCCGCAGGTGAGTGTTATGCTGCGTCCGCAATATGTGTTTGGCACTATGTCACCATAACCAACACAGAGAAATGTAATGGCCGTGAGCCACATCGAGTTTAGCAAATTCGCGTGTTCCTCATCGTGGAATCTTTTTTTGAACCGTTTTTTATTTTTAAAACGTTTTTTATTTTTGGTTTTTGTTTTGTTTTTTTTTTATTTTATTTGTGAAAATTTGATTTAATCATTCATATATCAATCAATCACAGTATTCCATATATACACATACATATGCATATGTACATATAGGTATTCGTTTATTGTTCATATCAAATTTTAGACGAATAGAGAGAAGAGAATGAGGGCCACTCGCATCGCACGCACGTTGTGGTTGATGTTTGGGATTTGTTGGTGGTGATGGTGGTTGATTTGTTGGTTGGTTGGATAATAGAGTAGATATAAATTGTAATAGTAGCAGTAGTAGTAGAGTGGAATTATAGTTGTAGTAGAGAAGAAATATACATATATATATATACATGTATATATATATATATACATATATGTACACATATATACATATACATACATACATACATACAAACACACACACACACACACTCATATATATATATATATATATATGAGGAATAAAAAGTGGATTAAACAAACGGTATACGTATGCTATATAGTAACAGTAAGTTGTGAATATATATATATGTATATATATATATATACGTGGGTGAGCAAAATCTTATTTAAAAATATTTATTATTATTTACAACATCTTTTTAGAAACTTTTGCCAATTCTCTGATTAAAATTAAATTGTTTTCTGTGCATAATAATGAATTTTTAATTCTCAACTTTTATTGTTGTTTGTCTGAACTGTAAACTATTTCACTACCACTAATATGGCGCATATTTAAAAGAGAAACTCTGTCGCTTCCGAACTCTCTCTCTTTATATTTATTGGTTTCTTCACAACTACATCTATCTGTGACTATACAAGTACATATACGATATATTGAATTTTAGATAATAATCTTCGATTATAACGGCTTGAAATTAAGCAAATTACTTTCAATGCAATCTATCATAATTATTATCTTATGCAGTCTAAAAAGTATTGAGCCTTAACTAATTAGACTAATCAATAGTCGAAAAAAATATTGTACAGAGCGTTAATAGCGTTACTTACAATATTATAATTTTAAAGTATCTGAGAGTGAAGCGCACAAATGTAACGTATATACGTATTTTCATTTTTGAAAAGCTCAATATTTTTTTAGATTCGATAAACGAAAAAAAAATAATAGTTATATAGTCTTATTTGTATGGAAAATAAACATATTTTTCCTAACTAGAGTAAAAAAAAAAAAGAAAAACACAAAGATTGAACAATTATCATCAATTTCTTTCGAACTTAATTAATTAATAGGATCGTAAGAGTGCTAAAAAGAGACGACTAAGTAAAAGAAAACGGACTCTAACTATAATTTCACTTTTAATTAGTACATAAAAACTGCTGCTGATACAGGTGAAGGACAATAAGAGCAGTAGTACATTAGATGCAATTGTGTCCAATAACACAATACTCACACACAAAAGCTAGGAGTTAAACGTAAGCCGAGGGAAAAAATTTAAGAAAAAGAAAACAAAAAAAAAAAAAACAAAAAATGAAAGAAACACAATCAAATTGAAAAATCATTAAAAAGATAAAACAAACACATGTATGTTATATATAATAAACAGTAGTAAATAAATTAAAATGAAACCAAATGAAATCACTTTAGTGTTCAATTGCATGTGTAAAGAGGTCTTATAACGATATCATAAATACAAAAATTATTATTGTATTCGTATGAATGTCAGATATAAACAAAACATTATGTACAAATAGTAATTAATTCGAGCATGAACGAGTTAAACAGTTACGTTATATGCCTATACCCATCACCTAAAACTTGCGTAATATATATATATTTCATCTAAACTAAAATCGCTATAATAATAGTGCAATACACACACAAACGTATGATTGATTTGACGTTTTCAACACATACTGTAGTTAAGTAGACGGTGGCTATAATAAATATAACGTCACGAAAATCATATATGTATTTGTTAAAATGGATTGATATGAAAATTGTGCCTTATTTTTTGTTGAGAACAGAATTTCTACTTCTCTATCTTGGACAAAGTAGTGAAAGCAAAAAAGTGATTTTCGAATGTTTTTCTGGTTGATTCGTATCATTAAATAAAACGCATTATAAAGATGGGGATAAAAAATAAATTCCTTAAATATGACATTTGTTACCTGTTTTAATACTTTCTAAGCAAGGGATTCAAAAGATCAGCGGCATAAAGTCGAATAGTGAATATAGTGTTTGTAAAAAGTAAATTGTTATATTATTATAAATATCCTCATATTCTGTAAATAAATTCCATTAATTTTTTTAATATTTTTAGCAACAAAAATTTTTACGATTTTATAGATAAAATTCACAATTAATTAAAATTGAGAAATATTAGAGATAAACGTAATGAATGAATATTACGTAACAATACGCAAAACTGTTCATAGTCATCATATTTGTAAGAATTGTAATTATACATAACATGATTTAATCTAGAACAGCATCAAATCAATTATTTGTAAGTGAAAATATCCAGAGATCGAACAAAACTATTTCTTTTCAATTTATAAATTTCTTCTAAAAAAGTTGCTGTCAAAGTTATTCCAGATAGAGTGATTTTCTACTTTATTGTCTCATTTCCGATAAGAATATATTACACTTGTGTGGATTTACGGAACGTGCTCAAGGGTTTTATATACACGCAATGTTTATTATACCAGTTGATTTGGAATCATTTTCAGTATCGATTTAATCATGTCTGTTTGCCTAATATCTGTTCATATATTTTTGCAATCAACAAACTAAAGATATCATAATTTTCGCGATATTTTGATGAAATTTAGATATTGAGAGCTTTGTCGCAAAGACGATCGCTATTGAAAGTGATATAGATTCTGATTTGAAAAACTTGTTATATTAGAAAAATATATCATTTGTAAAATTTTATAACACAAATGATTGAAAAATAATATTTTTCAATACTAAATAAATGAGAGAAATTTGGTATGGGATTGTTTTTTTGAAATTTGCATCATCTAAACTTTTTTACAAGTCAATCTCTATGCGATAAAAATTTCCCTATTTTTATGTATGTTATAATGAAAATTTCTCTAGAAAAGTAATTTACTTAGAAATGTATTGTACTGAATTCGGATCAAATTTGTCTATTTGCAAAGTGTAATTTTATATGAAAATATGATCTAATTTTTGATATACTATGTAATAGTAGTTGGCTATTTCTATAAGCCGAAGCGAAGTATTTAAAAGTCTTGGCCGACTTTGAAATTCCAATTTGTTTTTCGCTGAAGTCTTAGACTGAATTCGTAAATATTCATATATATATATATATATAGATACGGTAAAAATCTTACACTGATCACGAATATATGCTTTCTACTTTATATACAAGTGTTACAAGGGCAAAGAACAACTCTAGTAATCTCTTCAATTAGATCGCAAATGAAAAAGGAACTAAGAAATATATATTTGTCGTTTTTCGATCCTTAGTAACATCCAAATCTCAAGCACAATGAAACAAATTTCAAATTGTTCTAATTGTTATGGCTGCGTACAGTACTGGATTGGCTGATGTTCGTCCATCGATTACCCCTTAAACAATTAAAGTAGAAAATAATTAAATGATTATTTAACATAGAGAAGTCAGCTGATGTTTCTTAAATCAAAATGTTTGATGCAACTCTGTCAATGATCAGCTGATTATTTAATACAAATTTTGTTAAAGAATTCTTAAAATTTGAAAATGAAAATTTTATTAATTATATCGTTCTACGTTATGTTTAATATGAATTAGAGATTGCATTGTACTTAATTACATGGAAAATTAATAAAAAAAAAAACTTTGTAAGTTAGTTTACGTACTACGTTGGTTGGTCTGTTACTGATTGGAAAAACGAACCACCAAAAAGAGCGTATTTGCATAAGTTAGGACTCAGATTCGCATTGGCTTATTGCAGTTGCTTGGCAGATATACTTCAATAAAAGAAACCAAGCTTTGTACAATATTGAGTGACGTGAACGTTGTTAAATCACAAATCGCATAAGATTTTAAATACCGACGTTTAATGAAATTTAATTTTGAACTTGCGTGTTTTAATGCGAAAACTGCTTAAATACTCATCTCATTTTAATATTCATGTTATATATTGTATTAAAACCAAAAACTAATCATTAATAAAGCGAATACGGCAAAATATCGGCTCAAATGAAATCGTCGTACGATATGAAGAGAGTTTAGTATAATACTATAAAGCATACGCCTCAAATCGAAAGTTAATTTTCTGACCACGGACTGGCCACAATATTCATGTTTCATGTATTTAAGTAGGAATGAAATGCGACGTTATCCGGAACTGATTTTTATTTTAAAGCACATGTAATAAGTTATCTATATATGTGACATTTATGTAGTCTCCCTTCTATGACGGAAATGACATAAATGTTTTATTTGTATTATAAAACACAACGATGAACAAAAATTTGCATTTTCATTCCATTTCATTTCATTTCATTTCGGCGATAAGCCTTATCAACATTTTGAAGTAATTTTAGATTCTCAGTCGATTTAGTCATTTATCCGTTTCTCAATTCTTTGTTGCTTTAATACATGTAAAAACAGAAGATGCGGAAATGTGGTATTTATGTAGCCAGCTTGATTTTACAGAAATGAAAAATGGAAATTTTTGAATATTTTTATTAATAACTTGCAAAGTTGTCACAAACGGTTAACTAATAGATTTATAAGTTTTTTTTGGATATATTTGAAGTGAAACTTCCGAAATCTAGAGACAAACATAATACTGTTTTGGAAAGATTTTTTCTAATTGAATTGCACAAACTGGTATCTGTATCTGGTATCTTTTCTTTTTTGTTTTAATTTCGATATTAGACAGAAGTGGTTGGGGCACGATGTTATTTGAGTTTGTAGTGAATGCAGTGGGAGAGAACGCAATATCGTGGTACAAAAACTAAGAATTGTCTAAAAGTTATTCTAGCAAATAGCGCATTTCTTCTTAATAGTTTGGCCTGATGGAAGATATTGGTAATGCTAAACACTATAACAGATAATCGAAGAAATAAAACAAAATCCTATTACTTCTTGATCATTGTAGTAAGTACTTTGGGCGTTTTTTTTTTTTTATAAAATTCTTAAATGAATTTTTTTTTTAAAAATCATTTATCACTTATCGGTTTAATTATATAAGAATTAAGAAAGTTTTAAGTAATTTTGCAATAATTACGAAGTTACAGTGGTTTCGAAGTTTCAACAATTTTTTTTTATGTTTTCATTTAATGATAGAACATGTTAGGTATGCTGACTTGATAATTGCTAAGAAGAATGTCAAGAATGAATTTGTCAAAATTTGAACTCAATCGAAATTATGAGAAATTATGAAATTATGAAATTATATGTTATAAAAAAATTCAATTTAATTGCTTGTCATTATTTAACATTGTAACGTCATAGTCATGCTTAGTGTAATACAAAAAAAGTCGATATTTTATACCCGACGTTTTCAATTTTTTGCTTTATTTTTTTACGTTAGTTTTTACCTCAAACTTTTTTTTCAAAACTTTTTTCTCAAGGCTTTTTTTTGAAGTAAATAGACACGATATCTCAGAACAAGTATAATCTTATTGAGATTTTGATTACTTCTTTTAGAAAGGATTGATTAGTCATTGAAGCCAAGTTTCTTTCTCTTCAACTGCAGCTTATTTTACAACGCAATAAATTATTTTTTTTTTACATGTAATCCTATTAATACTTTGAATTTAAATTTTATTTTAGTACATTCGTTCAAGGACAACGTAGAACATATATAACTTTTTAATTCCAGATAACGCTATCACGAGTTATTTTGTTCACCCCGAGAATATCTTTTTCAAATTTTCGGCTAAACAACTGTACTTTTTAAATTTTTAAAACAAAATTTCATAAAATAATGTTTAAATGTTGCTTCTTTATGTGCTTAAAAGTTTGAGTAAAATAATTCTTTTATTATATTAAAAAAAAAATTACAGAAAATATGGTTTTTTTATCCTTCAAAACCAATTCGTCTCTTGAATCAGAAGATCATTATAAACTCATGTTTATATTTATAAAACAAATGCAAATGCTTTTAAAAGAAAAAGTCAAGAAAAGTGATACCATTGCCGACAGACCGTGATAGAGTTTTTTGAAAATTTTGATATAAAAGATTTCACTTTGCAATGTAAAAATTAAAATGATGATCTAAATTTATATGGACTTATGCAGTCAGGGGAATTTGAGTATTCATGCGTACGTATATACGACCAGGGGAATTTAAGAACGTATATCGTAAATTGAATTTATATCACAAGAATATGCATTTTTTGCAGAATAATTCATGATTTGAAGAGGAAGGTCGAAATCATCGAATTCAACTATCACTTTATCACTTACTCTTGTAGAAATTGCTGGCTAAAATTAATGCATGTACCTAATAAATAAAAACGAAAAATTATTTATTTATTTATTTATTAATTTTATGTAAAAAAAATAAATTTTTTTATCTCTGAAAAAAAGAAATTCTCTTGAGAGTGCAAGCACGATAGATAAAAATTCAAGTTTTCTTCGAAAAGAAATTAAAATCTTCGGTTATAACATTTAACTGAAATTATTAGTATTAAAGATGGGGAACTGCAACTTGATTTACATGTTTTCAGTTTCATTTTTCTATTCGAATTTCTTACGAGTGCATTCGAGAAGTTAGAAATCAATACGCCAGAGATTAGACTGTAGACCATAATTTACCAGCAAGGGTTCATTTGACATAGGCGGGCTTACGAAAAATATAATGAATTTTCAAAGATCCATTAAGCCAACAAAAAATTGTTTTTTTGCATTTTCAAGAAACAAAAATTCAAATACACATTCTAAAATTCAAAATTATACACGCTAAACATTAACTGATGATTTTTTCGTTTAAATCCCAAATTTACAGAGAATGTATTCAGTATACATTCTAAGCAACGATTGAAGCCTAATTCGAGATTCCACGGACACGAATAACGGTTATTAGAGCAGTAGCCCGAATTCGGCAGTTGCTCCAGGAAACATGACAAAAGTGCAAAAGATCGTTTTGGAAGACCGAAAAAAGAAGTTGCGTAAGTTAACTGATATTTTAACGATTTCAGAAGACAGTGTATTTACTATTTTGCATGAATATTTGTCTATTTGGAGTGAATGTCCTCATTTTTGATTTAAAAAAAGCAACGTCTTAATGGTCCACAGTGCTGCTTGGAGCTGTTTAGGTGAAATAAAAAGAATTTTTTCATCTGACATTTGACAATGGGTGAAACAAGAATGAGTCTCCACATTTCAGAATCAAATCGGTCGTCAGGCGAGTCGGCCGTGACTGGCGAAAGTCGTATAAAGTTACCGTAAGCCGGCTGGGCGGGCGTCCGTATTTTGGGATGAGCGTGATATAATATTCATCGACTGTCTTGATAAAGCACAAAGAATCAATAGTATACAACAGTATACACGATTATACGGCAGTATGTAACAGTACGTAACAATATAAGGCAGTTTACAACACCAAGAAATGCGCCGAACACGATGATAATAAAATCGCAAAAAAAAAAAATAATTAGTGATTCTACGCATTAATTGAGTATGAGTTATACAGTATTTATATTAAGCGTACAGCCCCGTAACATTTTTAATGCATTCAGAGTAAGAAATGCTTTTTTTTTGGACAAAATTAGATGATGTTCAACAGATTTTTCCGTTTTTAAATCAAACTCCCTCAAAAAACAAAAGATGCCATTACTAATCGAAATTTATATCAGTTGTTCATAACAGTCATATCAACCTACAAAAAAACAATATACACATCGATATCATAGGGCCGATATTTAAAAAAAGAAATACAGTCTCATTACTTCTTGTCCAGTGTAGTATATATGATGAAAGGTGCACCATCCTTACAACATAAAAATGATATGATTGTTTATGTTTAGAAGTCTATCTACTGTGTATACATAACACTTTATGACAATTGAGATATAACTTTTCACTCTCCCTATTATTATTTATTAACATTTTTTTATTTGTTATTTTTTTAAATAATAATGACGGGAGATATTTAAAGGATTTAAAAAGACTGTATGGGAGAAGTTATGAATATCGGCAATAAAATGTATATGTATGACGTATATATGAAATAAACGGAACAAAAGTTGATTTAATATGATGTTTATATACATACACGAATGATATGAAGAGTTACCGTAAAATGCTGTGAGAAAAATGTGTACATCAGCGAAATATTTTAAATAAATGAACTAAAATGAGTGATAATTACTCGAATAGAACGGAACGACGAAACGATATGGAATGAAATACACATATTAAATACTTATTTAGTTTATAATAAATATCAGTCGTATGCATTTCGTATTGAGAACGAGCTGAGGATATACCGACACCAAAAGATTTGCACATAAAATGTTAAAAAAAAAAAGAAAAGAAAAACAACTCATCACACAATATGAAAAACATTACATATACACATATATAACTATTAAATAATAAGTAATTATTTTTTTATTAAAAAAATTGAACTTTTCGGTATATTTTTATTAAAGAAATTAATTATTTATGTATTTATGTTAAAGAAACGAATTAATTTTAAAACAAATGATAAAAAAATTGAAAAAAAATTTGGTTTGAGTAGGATAAGGAAGGGTATGATGACGATGATGAAGAGAGCGAGAGACAGGGAGAGAGAGAGAGAGAGAGCGAAAAGGGGGAAAAGACTAAGAGCTTTAGTGACAAACACAATGAAAGGCAATGAATGCAACGAATTTTAAGTTATGTTAGCGCAGCTGGAGCACGTAATTTGGCTAAACTCCATATTCTATATGCACATATTGAAAGCAATTTTTGTCGGTGTTTAGTTTTTGTCAATTCTTTGTTAAATGGCTTGCTTTCGGTTTTTATTACATTCATTCCTTTTTTTTTTTTTATTCATTTTTGTACGATACTGTGTGGTTTTGCTTTTCTTTCTTCGTTTATTTAGATCATACTTCGAAAAATCTGGTATTAGATTTTTTCTTCTTCTTAATTTTTTTTTTTTTTCAATTAAGACAAAAGAAAAACGAAACTGAATTATACAAAAAATTTCATGAAAATATATTTTTTCTTTACATATTACATCTACATACAAAGTTTAATAACACACGTACATATGCCTATATAGTAAAGGTAAAGACTAGCAGTGAGGACGGCTGTGATAGTAACGTTATTTGTGATGGGTAATTAAGAATTACAATAAGGAGAGAGAGTGATAGATAGATAGAGAAAAACACTTCAGCTGTGAATAGGTTCGTGCTGATGGTGATAATAAAGTGTGAAAAATATATAAGTTTTTTAGAAAAAAAAAATATTGTGCATATAATACTCTATAAACAGGCACTATGACAAGCTTAGCTTTACAGTAATATTTATATTAATCTGCAAAGATATAAAAGAATGCCTTTTAAAAAATTATACATATCTCGTAAAATTTATGTTTATGTTGGCATTTATGAAATTTCATAAGAGTACAGAGAAGAAGAAATAAGAAAATTCTATTCGCTTAAGACGAATATTTTATACCCACCAACAAAAATGGATGAACATAACTGTTGATTTCCCGATTTTCATAATATTTACAATTTTCGAAGAATTATCACTTTAATCACTTTATTTAAATAAGAACCTCAAAGAATCAAGGGATCTCTGTTTTTTATTTCATCGTTTTACAATCGGAATAATAGAGTTACTAAGCGTTTATACTTTCATTTAGATGAAGAATGTTAAGAATCCATCAGATTTTTGTGAACTGCCGCCAAAATGTAATGTACCTGATACTGGCTGCTTTTACGTTCAACTCGGATAAAAGCTTCAATTATATTTATCGATATTTATTAAATTTACAGGATTTATTGATTAAAATAAATTCCCTACTGTCGCACTATTTGTGAACGTGTTGGTCAATCTCGTTCATTATTGAAATTGAACTAAAGAAATAAGTTATAAATGCAAATATGAAGTCGTAGCCTTCTATTACAATGTATGTGAAAAAGGATGGTCATGGTTAAACCGATTAAAAATCTATAGTAACGTAATCTTTTATATCTGCTTCTAATTTTTATATACAAGTGTTAAGTGTTTTACGTGGATACGTGACGTGAAGCTTTAACTCGAAGTTGGAGTTTTTAACACGGAGTTGGAAAGCAACACTTACGTCCCCTATGGATCAAGACTCCAGGATTGGAATGTCTTGCTACTCAGAATAAGAGCATTTGCATGGTATGTCCTTCTCCCTATCTGTTCTTTCTACCATCTTTGGTGGCATTCACAGACATTACGAAATTCCCTAAAGCGCCGTTTCCAGTAGTCAGGAAGGAAATTCTCACAAACTCAGATTCTGCAAACAGCAAAAACTATGACCAGCAATTTCACGTAGAGAAAAACTCTCTAGGGCTTTCTGATTCTCGTGGTACCTCAGTTATTTTAAAAGTCTAAGATTCAACTTTAGGTACCATAAGGCTACATTCCCAGTTAGATTAATGCAATCTTGGATTAGCGGCCAATTCTTACATGTAATAAAATATAAAAAATTAGTGTACGTCTACAATTCGATGACAGGTATGAAAACAAAAAACAAGAGAAATATTATATTCGGCGAAAGTCGAATTTTGTTATGGATTTGGACATCTAGTTTATGACAATGACTCTTCACAAAATAGAGCGAAACGGGTCGTGTGCGTTTTGGATCGCATTTTTATACAACTTGGGACAAAGTAAATCCACATCTATATAGTATGACTTTTTAGAGTGTACACCACTTGTGTGTGCGCATAAATATAATCCACGGAAAGCTTGTTATAGATCCGGCTGTCTGTTATATGTTCATGTAATTTTGTCTGGCACAGTTGCAATTTTTAAGATATTTTGATGAAATTTGCTTTATCGATATGTTGTGCCTCAAGGAAAATTTATATTAAATATGACTTCGATCGGACCATTTTTATGACCCTGTTTGGCAAAACTTGTACCGTATATGAAAAGAAATTTACGATTTTTCTTGTATTTTGCGCTGAAAAGGAAAAGTGATTTCAAGTTTAATCTTGTCCGTTTACAACATTTTTCATTTGTTTATAATTGTATATGAGCTGATATTTTAGTTTGTTAAGAAGAGTTTATTGAAGAAAAATTATGAAAAAATCCTTCGTGATTTTGAGTCAATTATTTAGGAAACAGATGAATAATATAAAATTTTTATAATTGCCGTTAAGATCCGATATTGTTGGTTTTCAAACGTAACATGATGATTAACTTTGTATTTCTAAATCAAAATTTTAAGGTTATAATCATGATTTCAACTAAGAGATTGACTGATTTACAGACAGCTTAACATCCTTCATCTTATGCTCAGGTGCACAATTCCAAAGTATTTTTTAATTTGTAGGCGCGTCAGTTGGATGATCGTTGATGGCACTGCGAAATAATTGTGGTAATCTTTAGAACCATATATCTAATAGACTGTAAGTAACAGTTTTTTATTTATTACGCGTGTATTTTGTGGCCGCCTACCTATTATCTGATCTTTAATTTAAAATTTTTGTATAGAAAATTTCAGCTTTTTATTTTTAATTTTTGCGTTATAATGACATTTTAAAAAGAAGTACATAACAGACGAAAGGCGGGCGGACGGACGGAGGGACGGAAGCACATGATGAAGAATTTCTGAAATTTGTGATCGATGGATGGATCGTGGCTCAATCCTGAATTGATGAAGAATTTATGAAATATCTGATACGTATTTATTCGATTTTACAAATCGTGGGACAAAATTAGCGTATTTCCGTCGTTTAATGGTTGGGGTAGGTAAAATATGAATAAATGAATAAATTTTACGGGATTTACTAAATTTACTAAATTTACATAAAATGTACTTTTCATAAAATGAGATTTTTGTCTCTTCATTTAACAACAAGTTTTGCTATCAAAAAAAAAAATCCTACATTTAAATGCGACTAAAGTTAGCTGGCAAGCAGTATTGTTTATAAAGCAGATAGTTTAAGGAAAAGTTTTTCTAAAGGCTTTATTTTACATTGTAAGTTTTTATGTTTATTTTTGTTCTTTTGAAAATTTTAAAATAAGAGAAATTACTAAAACGTTGCATCAAATTCAAGAGCGGAGTGAGCTTAGTTCGTAAATTTCAAGTTATTTCTTTTGCAAAAACTCTTAGAGTATAAAGGAAAAATAAAAATAAATCAACAAAAAAAAAAAGGTTGTAAAAACTTCCTAATTAAAAGCAAACTTAAGAACAATCCTTATAGATATTTATGTAAACATGGAAAGTTCATAATAATATAAAAAGTAAACATCAGTAATTAAAGTGAAATTATAATGCATCGAGAATAAGTGGAAACAGCAAACAAAAAGAGAGTCCAATAAAGAGCTCGCAAATACTTATTCACATTCTCTTTATTCACAATTCACTCAGAATATAAGAAACATTTAACCAAATATTTATTTTAATTTATATATGGCCGCTGTTTGCAGGCAAGCGTTTTATTAGCGTTTGCATCTTTGCATTGTGGTTATGTGGTGTGAAACTTGTTTGACACTTACAGTACCAAAGCACATTCAAGATAAATTGGAATATATCCTTTTATTTTCAGTATTAACATAAAATGTAAAGGAAAAATCGAATTGAAATTGTATGTACTTATCCTTACTAGGGTTCTTTAAAAGCATAACATGCAAATGTCGTATCATTCGTTTCGAAATGAATATCGCTTTCCTAATGAATTTTAGAATTTCTTAAAAATTTCATTCCTTCTATCAAGTATCGATTGGCCACTCATATCTCTAAAATTGATCCCTCTTTATTTGTGTGTGTGTATTGAATGTGTATTTATACTCTACATGACTTATGTATGGTGCCTGGGTATGTTAAATTGATGTGGATTATTGTCTGTCTTCTCGGTTGTCGTTCTTCCATTTATACTTGTGTGTTTAACCTACGAATTGCCATTTTTGAGATATTTCAACGAAATTTTATATACTGACGTGTTTTAGCCTAAGGACGAACGCTATTGAAAATGGATATGAATGTACCATTTTTATGTGTCCATGTAATAGCCAAGTTGGAAAGATTCTTTATATGACAAGCATTGCAATTTCTAATATTTTTCGACAAAAATTTGCCAGAAACTAGATATATACAAATGATGTAATAAATCTGAATCAGATGGGACTTTTTCTTGGACTTCCTCTCATATAAGCATTTTTATGAAAAATACATCTTTGTCGTAAAAAGATCTAATTTGAAATATTTTGTGACGAAAAAGTGTCCATAATAGTAATTTGATATAAAAATTAAATGTACCAAACTTGGATCAAGTTAATCTATCTTTTGAATCCATCACATAGAGGGGTTCTTATGAGAAATAGATTTTCGTATGACAACAAAATCTAATTTTTGGTACTTCATGAGAGAAAGAGTTGTGGAACATAATCGTTGAAAAATAAATTTAATTTTGCTAAATTTCGAGCACGCCAGCTCCCCCTTGGTTTTTTCTTCCCTCCTAGACTTTTCTTTTATTTCGTAATAAAATACCATAAATTAAATATTGTTTCCATGTAAAGACAGACATGCTTTTCAAACATTGATTGAATTTATAGTATTTTGTTGCGAAATGAAGAATTGTATGAGGTGGGATAGTGGAGTAAAGTATTTATTGCACTTTGCCTTACTATAACCTTTCAACTTTTTCAAATTATGAATTTTCTGTTATGATTTACAGGGCAAATATCTCTTCGTGTGTGCAGAGTGTGTGCGGCATGTTATACATATATTTATTTGTATTTTTTTTTTTGGTTTTTGGTTTTTGTGTATTCAGCTCATTACGAAGATAAGAAAAGACATATTTAGCGACTTGGAAATCTTCAAGTGCGTCAACTGAATTATCAATTCATGATGCAGACATACGCAATAAAAGCACAAGGAATGTTTGGTCACGTTTGGGAATTTTTTTAAAAAATATCGGAATAATATTTTGACTTGAATCACACACAAACTTGAACACTTCAATAAGTTTTTTGCAACATAACCTCAAAACGAACAAAGGGACATATTATTTTATATTATAAACTCCGACACTGAATCGAATCTTTTGCAAATAACTATTGCAAAGTCAATTTGTAATGAGGGCTAACTACTGGAAACTCAATTTGTAATGATTAGGAATCAAATCCAAACCTAAATCCCTAAATGTTATGACATTCTGTCATTTGTCTTCATCATTTCACCGGCCTTTGATGCTTAAGTGATTGAATTGAAAATCTTTGATGTGATAATCATCTTGAATATAGAAAAATTGTTAAGCATTTTATTAATTTGGGGCGTGTCAATTAACTAATTTGATCAATCTTTGAAAATATTTGCAATATTTTTCAAATTAAAATCTGCTACAGATTATTTCTGAATCATAAGTTTTCTATATAGTAGATGTAGTGATAGTGATGAGCTAATTGCTTGCAGGTTTTCATTACATTATTGTTAATATAACTTTTAGATCCATGACATACTAATGGCCGCCATATCGTTTGCAATGAAGTTTTTTGAGATAATAAAAAAATGTTTAGTATTTTTCATCATTCAATAAATACCAGTGTAACTACGTATTAGAAAAAAAGGCAATTATTCTTATTTTGGAGGTTATCAAGCTATCATTGTTTACTATAATATATTCTATGATATTGCCGATGGAAAAAAGGCGACAAATTTAGGCATAATTATTATCAAAAGGGAAAGAATATTGAAACCGATCCAAGTTCATTCAATTTATATTTATCGATAAATATATATAATATAATGAAATCAAAAATATAAGACTTGAAGAAAAATCGCCGGCATTACAGCAGTTGCATGATACTTTGTAATCGTGTCACAGAAAATCATTCACAAAGGCAAAAACAAATCAAGCAAAGAAAAAAAAGAAAAAAAAAAAACATTAAGTGAATTTATGGCTCAGAACGAGTTAAATGATGCATTGAAGAGGAATGAAAAGATTTATGCAGTCATACACACGAACTCATGCCCATCGTGTACAGTTAACGATTTATTTTCCTTTCAATAATAAAGAAGTCAAGCAAACAATTAGTATTGAAGTAGGAAATGCAAAAACAAAAAAAAAAAAACAAAAAAAATCTATATTTGGGTATATTTGGGTTTACTACTACTGTTTTGAGGCCAAAATATTTCTATTTATATGTTAAGATTCAATTTTTCAAATATTTTTGATATAAAATGTAATAAACAGAGAACGTAATAATAACTGACAACATATTACTAAATTAAAGCAAGAAAGCTTAGGCAGAGCTTTTTTTTTTTATTAGCCATCAACTTTTGCTACCCCTTTCCCTTTATTGTGTTCTTGCTAAATAAATATCGATTGACATTAAAGAAAATACGTTTCATCGAAATTTGATGTTACGACAAAATATATGGTAACACTGTAAGATATAAAGTATAACGGGATTATTTCATAGGTCACAGGCTATATACCTATTATGTAATCTATCTAAAGCATGCATGCACATACACCGCTAACATATCTTACCTTAGGCCAAAGGAATTCAATACAAAATCGGACGACATAAAATAGTGAACATAACATATCAGAAGAGCGAACATGAAATTTCAATTGAAAAATAGCATAAGCTTTTTACAAGCTACAAACAACAATAACAGCAGTAAGCTAAACAATATAACAGAAATATCCTAAATCAGAAATAGGTCAGAAGAAGATTTTTTTTTTTTTTTTGGTCACGTTTTTAGCAAACTAAGCATTCTTGGTGTACCTTACAGCACTTGTGCCATAAAGTATATTAAGTATAAGAAGCCCTTACAATAAATCCAGCTTTTATTATATCGATCGATTTAAAATTATTTTCTGAATCGATTTAAGCTTATCTATCTGTCCATCTATATGCTATTTTTGTGATAGTAAATTAAAATTAAATTTGATGCAATTATATATTTTGGCTTCAAGGATTAACAATAGATTGAATTGGATCACCTTTACGAACACTTTCCATGTAACGTCTTACTTTAAAAAAATTGTTATATGCAAATAATGGAATAGAAATAATTTGTAATTTTCAAAATTTCTACCAACAGACATCAATAAATTATAGTATTTCGATATACTAGATTGGTATGAGATATTTTTGATCGGTATGGTCAATTTTTTGAACCTTTTCCCATACAAGCGTTTGTATGAAAAGTTAGTTCTTATATGAGCAACATGCATGAATATTGCATAAGGCGAAGCGGTCTATAATAACAGTTTGACGTAGATATTAACTGTATCAAATTTGTACCACCTAGGTTTACTTTTAGTTTCAAGAAAAGGTGATTGTTTATGCAATTTTTTTACTATTTTATGACGAAAATAAGTGAAGAATAATAAAATTCTCGACAACTGAATTAAGTTTACAAAAATTTAGATTACATTCAGTTCAGTTCTTCTCAGAGAGGCTTTTCGGTCTGATGAGACAGAGTTTGGACAGTACAGGGCTCAAATACGAGTTCTGTTTGCTTGTTTTTTCGAGTTTTTTAATAAAAATATTGAAAAAACTAAAATAATATTTTCTGAATCGGTGATTTTTTAATCGAATTCAAGTTTAATGTATTACGGATAGCTTTCATATTTCATAGACCGTAGTATTCGACTATTTTCGCATCTTTACAGGAAAACTTCACAGTAACAACAAAGATGTTGATATACTTTTTTTTGTTTCTTTTGGTCCAAACTATAGTATCGATCTGCTAAAAAAAAATTTTAGCTGCAGAAAAAAAGTTTTACGGTTGGAGAAAAAATTTTGGAAATCTTGATTGATGATGATTTTTCTATATACACACATATAAATCTCGGTTCCTTATAGGATCTCCTAACAAACAATTTGAACAAATATTTAGTAAACATTTCATTATAATAAGAACAATACATTAAACAACAACAACTATTAATCTACTCATTATCTAACGCTCTCAATATGGATTAGCTAGGAGTGTGAAGCATTTTCAAGCACTTTCATTCAATCCGTTCAATTAGCTCTGCTCTCAAGATTAATTTAGTCTTTAAAGTGCAGTCAAATTCAACTAACGGAAAATGAGTCTTTAAAGTGCAGTCAAATTCAACTAACAGAAAATGATATTTTTCTTGCAATACCTTACTTCGTTTTATTATCCAATAACGACGTGCAGTAATGTGCAGCTCTGTTGTGTCTTTGCTTATATTATATTTCTATATATAGTAACCGTAAGCAGTAAATAAAATAATTTCAAAGTATGTGTGAGATTACAATATTAATGAGAATATTGCATGGAACATTGCTAGTAGTAGTAGAGATCGCTAAGTTTTGAAATCATGCTCTGGCATGACATATTTTCTTCGAAAGTATGTTAAACAGCATAATGCATGAGAGGACCGTTAAGGCCAATAGTAGCTCCAAAAAAAAAAAAAAGGAAATGTAATGTCTCGTTCGTGAGTTCTTTCTGCGTTTCTTTGGATTTGAAAATTAAGAATTTTGCTCAGTTGGCAACAAATCTACTACGAAGAGTAGTCGGACAATATTTTTTAAATTTTATAAGGTTTTATTTTATTTAACTTGCTTACGATTTTTGGGTCTTTACCGTGTATTCAAACACCTTGAAATTTTGCTATAACAAGGCAACGCCATAAGAGAGAGAGAGAGAGAGAGAGAGAGAGAGAGAGAGAGAGAGAGAGAGAGAGAGAGAATCTCTCTATGTATTCAAAATAACAGTAGCAGTCACAAAGAGCGCATTAACTTTTGCTTCACAATCCTCTTTACAAGTGCATTGAAGCAAAGGGCTTGTGAAATTGAATAGGAAAAGATAAGTATGACGGATCGTCACATTTAAAAAAAAAAGAAAAACCGGATTTCATTCACAATAAACTACCAAGCTTCTTAAGCTTGTATGCATAGTTAAATAAAAGTGGGCTTTTAGGAAGAAAACTATTTTCGAACGTTTAGTTTACTAAAATAAAACTCTATTTTATAATACATTTTTTTTATATAAATTATTTTAATTTTTATTATTTTATGTGAAAACGAGACAATTTTTGAAATTCTATAAATAAATTTTAATTATTAAATCGTATATTTATAGAAGAATAATCCGCACATGTATAGATAAATATCTAAGATTGAGAATTTAGAAAATAGAAAATAGAAGAGCAAAACAATCTTCATCCTTTCAATATGATTTACTCCGTGCTATGATGACTGTCAGGCAACTTGTTACGGTTTTATGGTCTTAACACGTTATCTCTCTTTTATAGAATTCATTAGAATTTTAGGGAAAGAGATCGTTCAATTAATTATTGTGCAAATGATTGTGATATCCAAGGCCTTGTTGTTGTGCAAATTATCGAAGTACGCGAAACAATATCTAGATATTGCGTATCATTAAACCGCAATAATATTTGCTAGGCCGTCAGAGTAACGTTTAGTTTAGTTATGTGAATATAGTGTTTTTTTTGTTATTGTTAAATATGTATTGTCTCTTAATAATTCTTTTCTTTTAGTTTGCCATTTTGTATTAATAGGTTATAACAGATTCCAAAGTCCAGAGCAATTATAAATAATAATTTAATTAACGCGCGTCTAAGTATTGACTCAGAGATGCGGAAATGTTAGAATCAACCAATGCTTACTATGCAGCGATTAAGGATATAGATGAAATAATATATAAAAACAATTTATTGTGTTTAGAAAGGGTAAACGTGCTTTCTCCTTTTGTATAAGCAAATGTTCCTTCAACGGACAATATGTGTTAATACCCATTATTGTTGAAAAATGGGTATAAACTAGATTTGTGCTAGCATTAGTAATACTCAAGAAATATACCTCATATACCTCATAGATCGCATATAGTGTATATATATATGTATATATTCTCGGTTAATTTAAGATTCAGAGCCGGTTTAACTTTCTTTCTTATTTGTCTGCCTGTCTGCTTGCGTGTGTTTTTTTGGACTTATTATCTGAAGGTTTACATTCATGAAAATGATAAGAAAACTTAGCAGATATTTTCTTAATCGATGACTATGAATTGAGAATGCAATCGAGTGTAATTTATAAATACGACACCGGTAGCGAAAGAATTATAATTTTTGCCATATAAGAAATTTTAGTTTAAAGATTAAATTAAATATTTGCTAAAGTTATTTAAAAATTGAAAGTAGGAAACTAAGCATTAAAAATTTGTCTTATAATGTAACAGAGATTTCGAACTACAAATTTATTGGTAAACAAAAAAAAAAAAACAAAACAAAATAGTTCAAATCAACTAAATGGCCCATTATTAGTCCATTACTTTACAATGTTTATGTATTGATATGAAGAAGTGGATACCAAGCAGATACGACTCTAAAGGAGGAGGAGATAATGGACATCAAAGATTAGCCTTAACTTCTCAATAAGTATTAAGGATTGACCTCAAGATAAATATGAAGTGCAGAGTAGTAAATAATCGCCTTAAAATAAATATAACTTCTTTAGTATTTTCTCAATTATTGTCGCAGTAGTTCAAATATCAACTTTTTAAAGAAACAAAGGCAAAGTATGGATTTGCTGTTCAATTGCACGATTTACTTTGCATTTGCATTAATCGGATGTTTCTTAAAATACTTGCAGTCTTATTAAAATTAAGTTTCACTTTTTGAATATTTTTGTCTATAATGATTAATGCCTCAGGAACGTAGGATGCTTTACCACTTTTTTTTTTTAAAGTATATTTATAGATACGTATAAACTGCTTGTAATAATGTTTAATTAAAGGTGGGTTCCTATGTGATGGACATTAATTCAATAATAAACAACTGAAGAACATAATAACACTAAGATTAATAATAATAATATTAATAATAAAAGAAAGTTATATTCGAGTAAGGCCGAATCTCTTGTATACCTAACATCTTCACTCATCTTTTCATATCAATAGTAAATTTTTCTGTTTTGTTTATCTTAATGAGTAATAAGTAAGAAATGTCAACAAAAAAAAAAAAAAAAAATAAAAATTTCATCATTTATAATTGCTTGTGGGCGTGGCCGATTTTTTCATTTTTTCCTCTATAAAATAATTTTAGATAATTTTCTATTTTTTATAGTTCATGCGCGTAATATGTGTTTAGACTAACAGAGATGGTTTCGTTTTGCACTTTTCTCTAGGTATGTCCTTGGACTGATTTAACTCATTTTCAATTTTCAACTTTGCATACAAGAGTTTCCGTTATTTCTCCACAAATTTGAAGGCGATATCTTAATTTTTGTAACCATGAGAGTATGAGCAACATTTAATCTCATATGTAGACAGAGAGACAAGACTACAGAAACTTGAGAATTTGATACTATTCAAGAATGTATATAATTTACCGGATAACTGAAGTTTCCTTTCGAGTGTTGAAAACATTATGACAAAACTGACATAAAACCCATTGTTCGGTGGTGGATATAAAAACGTAGTAACACATGTAGACACATGTGACATTTACATTTATATACAAATAATGTGTGATTATATTTAATTATATTTTAATCTCATTGACATAATATGCAAACAGCTTTTATTAATTTTACACAAGCAACTCAAATGAAAATTGTAAAAACAAAGGCATGACTATGGTGGTAAGCGCAAGTAAGAATGAAAAGAAGGCATAAAATGAACAGATTGTGAAAGGATATCTGCTTTGTGTACAACTCAATCTGTTAATGATTTTCTAAAGAGTTTAGTAATTTATTGTTAATTATGTGTTGAAAATTATTTTCAATTTTTCTTCTTCTTTCTCTTTCTCTTTTTGTTTTTTTTTTTTGTATTTTTTTAATGCATGCAAAGTTTACAACACATATATGCGTGAAATGTAGTCTTTTTATACAAATGTTAAAGAAACTTTATTACTGCTGCTCAGTAAACACACACACACACACACACACACACACACACACACACATACACACGCGCGCGCACACATGCTATATAATAAATGCATGCATTAATTATGATCGTATTGTATAGAAACTAAAATGTGATTTATTATGTATGAGAGACGTCATTAACTTTATTTGTAAACGTGCCGGTCACATATCAAACTAATTGTGCTCCATTGTTTTCATCAGGATATATAAAATATATTAGGTAATACAACGTTTGTAATATGGAAAATAATAGATAAAAGTTGTCTAATCATTAAGTGCCTTAATCCAATTGATTGTGTATATACATACATGCCTCATACATATGTGAGAGCGCAAACTAGCAGAGTGGCAAAAAAAAAATTTTTTAAGAAAAAACAACAAAAAATTAATTTAAAATAAAAAAAATAGGAACAATTGGAGGTAACACTCAATTCTTATAAAATTGCAAAAATAATTATATTAATTCATAACAAATCACGTATTACGATACGAAACAGTGAATATAATCTGATAGTTATGTTGTTGTGATAACTGTTGTTCTGGTTGTTCAAATAAAAATATATAAATAATTAGAATAAGAAAATATTTATTGAAAAAGGAACACAATTTACTTTTTTAAACAATGGTGTGTGCAATCAATTCGAAAAAAGGGGGGGGGGGGGGG
>KK351028.1:1650055-1654405 GCA_000671755.1 Glossina brevipalpis | reverse complement strand
AAAAAAAAAAAAAAAAAAAAAAAAAAAAAAAAAAAAATTATTTTAAAGCGTCTTTCATCGTTATCATCATCCAATTTAGATGCAATGACCATTTTAATCAACAAGATTAAACAAGGTCCTTTACGCAATAGTGATGATTGGGAAATAGCTTAAGATAAAATACATAAAAATTATGTGAACGAAGTTTTTTTTATTCTTTTCTCGTTTATTACGTCATCAATGAATGCCTTTTGCTAATACAACGAATCTACTCTGTTTTAGGAATATCTTAACCAAACTTGTAAAACATTACAATAAAAAACACTGAAATACAAATCCATCTTTCAAATTTTCGTCATCAACGTGACATTAAAGTCGATTAGTTGCCACTGTGTTTAATTAAATTTGTATCGTAAGTATCGTAAATATTTATTAATAAAGTTTTGATTTTCAATATTGAAGTTCAGTTTAAAAAATTCATTTAATTTTCTTTTTTTTTTCCATTCTTTGTGTGAAGAGGTCAAAGAGTCAGTGTGAAAGAAGTAAGGAAAGAAGGATTGAATGCGGATGCAGCCTGGGGTTCGTATGCTCGATGTCTTTACCGATTCGCATTTACTATAATTGTGGTCACACACGCTAAAGTGTTTGTCCACAGTATTGGGTATTGGAATCCGATTATGCTGACTTAATAATTGCGTTTCTTATCTATTATATATTGTTATCCCTTTCGTGGTCAGGATTTATCAATCTTGTTTTACTAACATATATAAAACAGAATTGTCATACAAGGTATCATATGTTCAGTGTAATATTTGTCATTTTACAATATGGATCGCTTAATAACTGCTCAAAGTGTTAAAATAGTAACAATTTACTACCAAAATGCCGATTTTGGACTAGGCACGTTTCGTGCATTAAAAGCAGATTATTGTCGATATAATCGTCCACCTGAGCTTACTAAAGGCAAAACTGTGAAGAATTTTGAAGAACTTGGATTTGCAAGGGGGACATATTATCGAGATCCATATTCAGTTGGAAATATTGATGCGAAGAAAATCTAGATATATCCATTACACGATACGCATAGCATTTGGGTCTTACAGCGTATTATCGCGTATTTTGCATTTGAATTTGGATCCTCATTCTTACAAAATTCAGCTAAACTGGACCTGGCCGATCAGTGTAGAAAATAAGGAAGTGGAGGGGGGGGGGGGGTTGGAAGGAAGTTGAGGTCTGATTGGACGCCCGAACGGCAACGTTTGACTGACGTTTTTTCGCATCGAATTTTCTTCAGTAATGAAGTTCATTTTTCGCTTCATTGATATGACAAAAAGCAAAATTATCGCCCATCAAGTAGTGAAAATTCACAAGGAGCTGTTGAAAAACGTTTCATTTTGAAAAAGTCACTTTATAGTGTCGCATTTGGTGTGGAAGTGCGTAGGACCGTACTTTTTTGAAAATGATGTGAGAGTGCGACACAAATTGTCAATTCTTGTCTTTGCAGCCACATGATTACCAATCTTTTTTGGTGCGGAATTGAAAATAGAGACGTTGAAGATATGTGCTTTCTATAGGACATGGCCCCAGGCCACACGTTGTTTTGCGGGAAATTTCCTGGACGGTGACCACGATCGTGCGGTGTCTCACCGCTGAACATCTCTTGTGGACTTACGTAAAAGATTGAGTTTATGCTAACAATTTTTGAAATTTTGATGCTTTGGAAACGAATATCTGTCAAATTGTGTCGGAACTGCTGCTCGCTGTCTACAGTCAAGCCATTGAAAATTACCGTAAAAGAATCCAGTCCTGCAAGATGTCCAATGAAGAACTTTTAAATGGCAAAGCATTCTACAAATAACGGCATCATTCAAACAATATATCGAAAAAGAAATTTCGATCCAAATCTCAATCAGAAGTGTATTTAATTTATGATTAACGTACTTTCGGAAACACAAACTGGATAATCCTGTATAAATAAAAATAAAAAAAAAAGAAAAAAATATTCTCACTTACCTTGTATTAAAGTTTATTCTGTTTAGAGCCCCTATGCTCCGTGATGAGGCATCCGTGAAGAGTTTCGAGTGCAATAGCATGACGCGACATATTAGATATAAACGCAGGAACATGGGTAATGATAAAGCTACATCGTACGGCACCATTTCGGTCCCAATTGTTTTGTTTTTGTTTGCCAATTTTGTTGTCCATTGAAAGTAGTATTCGCCAGGAATTGGATGTATAGCACATATAAAAAGTTCTAAACCTATTTGACTAATTCGTTGCCATGTCATAGCGATTCTCCAATCGTCGGCACAATTGTCAATCATGAATAACTGCAAAGTATCCGATATTGTTGTCCGATATTTTACATTGAATAGATAAACAAGCGAGACAAGAAGAAAGTTGAATGAGCATAGACCAATAAGCAAAAAAAAAAAAAAAAAAAAAAAGAAGAAGAAGAAGAAAAGAAAAAGAAAACAATTTGTATATAAATGTATTTGTCATTAGAAAGACAAATAAAATTAGAAATTTATCGATTTATTATTATTTATGACGGACTTTTTTCTTTTGCCTTAAATCGTTTAAGCTACATAGCAACCGAGAGACAAAGAGAGTCAAACACATCCATAAGAACACAATAAAGGATTGCTTTATCGGCACTTCACTGAACATACAAATTTAATAAATAAATTATTCATATACAAATACAAATACAACTACAAAATACAAAATACATATTAATAATACACATGATATGGACGCTTATACAAACACATAAACACACACACACGCATGTACACGCATATAAAAGTAAATAGGTATACACTGAGATTGACATTTTTATTCTTTTATCGTTTCTTAGTCAGACAATGGACTAACTTAAGCGTAGACAACTTTATACAAAAAAGAAAACGAATACAAATGTAAACATATTCAAGGTTAAAAAAAAGTAGTTAAGTAGGAGGGAGTGTAGACTGACTGTACTATATACACTCTTTTTTCTTTTGTTTTTTTTTTTTTTTAAGTCACTTATTTACTATTTTATAATTCACTTTAACTATTAAGTACAGAATTATGATATTTTTTTTTAATCAGTCATTTATCAGATAAGCGCTTAACTTGCATTTCGTATTACAATCAATCAATATACTAAGTAAGTGAATAAGTAAAGTAGTGATTAATGAATAATGGATGGCTACTTGACTGGCTAATAGTAGTAGTAGTATTTATGTAAATATATAATGAATATTAATATTTATTACATGGAAAAGTGCGAAACTTTCGTTGCCTGTTAAGTGCTTTCATAGTTCATATATTAAGTGATCGCAATTTGCTAAACTATTTTGCCGATATTTCTTTCGAACTTGACTCGATAGACACGTCTCTGTAGGACTACGCATATGCATATATATATAAATGCATACGTAATCAATACGTACACATTAATTCATATTTCTTAAATGATTAAATTCTTAAAAAGTCTTACTACATATTTTCAACACACATACATACATACATACATATACATAATATATTACTCACAATATTCGGCATTATTTTACTTACTGAATTCTGTAAAGAATTATATAAAAGTTTAATTATAAAGAAATTATATCCAGAATTAGTGACGGAAAGATTTCAAATAGATTTAATTTTCTAAAACAATTTTCTAATAACAATTAATTAGATCAACTAAAGCATTCATTCATCTAGAAAGCAAGGCATTTGTTAAGGAAAGTTACTAAATTAAATATAAATACATTTATATCTATATATATACATATATATATAAATATATATATATATATATATATATATATATATGTATATATATATATATATATACATTAAATTTATGAAAAGAGATTTAGGCTTTTATACATAAGTAGATTACATTTTTGGTAAATTAGTGTTGTTACATATGATCTATAACAGATAATCTAAAAAATATTAGAGTACAGAATGTATGTATGAATGAATGAATGAATGGAATTTAGTGAATGCAAGGAATACATGAATTTTTTCAGGAATTTAATAAAATTCTTATTTTACCAAAAAGTGACTTATAAAGAACACATAGATACGTATATGATAGAATTAGTTTTAGTTGTATTTGTTCACACTTTTCTTTTGTTTTTATTCCAAAAGTTGAAATTTAATTTAAAATAAACAAGAGAAAGAAAAAAATTTATATGCATTTTGTAGTGAAATTTTGGTACTCACTCTCTCTCTCTCTCTCTCTCTCTCTCTCTCTCTCTCTCTATCTCTCTCTCTCATGCCAGCATACAAATTTTATAGTGTTTGTGTAATTGTTATTAGGTCAGTTGATAGTGAGGGGAACTTATTTTACACTGAACTTTTAAATAATTATAC